>LT934114.1:786722262-786763199 GCA_900231445.1 Triticum turgidum subsp. durum
CGATATACCCCCTCCCCGATAACATTATTTTCCCGTGTATGTATCTCGTCGTTGTCGATATTACCCCCTTGAAGCGTTGTCGAGGCCACCCCAAACCCTAGAGAAGCAGCGTCGAGGCCACTAATTAATATGATTCCTTACTGTAATTAACTAGCTAGTTCTACGTTTGCCACTAGCTAATATATCCATCTGTCATGTTTGAATAATAATTGCCATGTTGTAAATATTTGTAGAAACTATGGACACCCCCCGAGATGAAGCACAAGAAGTGTTGTTGGGGGACATAATCGCACAAGGAAGCGATGCCGTCTACTCGTTGTTTCTCAACGACACCGATGGTCTGGAAGGAGAGGGTGAAGAAGCAGCTGGCTATGATTATGATGGCTCCGGTGACAAAATGCTGGTGCAAGGAGACCGTGAGGACGGCTTCGGTGACCCAATGGTAGTGCAAGAAGGAGACCGTGATGACGGATCCGGTGACTGAACCGAGTCCGGCTAGGTATATATATTAGTTAAGCCTGTACTGACAAGCTAATTGATGCATTCATTGTTTTGGTATTTACACATATTAATTAACTCTCATCTTTGTTCTTTTTTCTAGCCCTCTGGATCGAGCACAACTTCGGTAAAGTGACGAGGCCCGAAGAAAAAGTTGAGCTCGGATGAAAGGTTTGAGATCATAGCAATCGCGCGCGACGGCCAACCGATTGAACCCATCCGGACAAAGAACGCATTTGTTGCTCAGTGCAGGGTTCTGGTTAGGGACAAGATCCCGATCAGCATCCACCAATGGTATAAGCCTAAGAACGAAGACCCTGAGGTGTCTTATGTCAATGATATGCAGGAAAATGATCTTTGGACTGAGCTGAAGTCAAATTTCACCCTACCGCCAGAGGATGATCCAGAGAAGCCAGTTAAAGAGCAATTGTTCAAGTCTTTTGCTCTTAAGAAGATGGCAGACCTATTCAGGAGGTGGAAGAAAGACCTGAATACGTTTGTCGACAAAAAAGAGACACCAGAGTTCAAGGGGAAATATGAGAAGATCAGAGATCACTGGCCCGCATTTGTGGCCCACAAGACATCGGAAAAGAGTAAGAAGATGTCGGCAACAAACAAGAAAAATGCTGCGAAGAAGAAGCTTCACCATCGCATGGGGTCAGGTGGCTACCTCAAAGCCCGGCCTAAGTGGGCCAAGGCTGAGAATGATCTGGTTGATAAAGGGATCAAACCAGAGACAATGAACTGGCCAGACCATTGCCGGACTTGGTTCTTCGGGGCTGGCAGAACCTTGGACCCTGTATCAGGGAAGTGCATTTGGACGGACGAGCAATTGGAAATACCAGTCAAGAGGCTTCAGCACTATATCGATGCAGCGCAGCAAGGGACGTTCATTCCAGACAGAGAGAACGAAGAGCTCACAATGGCCCACGGGAATCCTGAGCACCCTAGACGGACACGAGGCACGCCTGGCTCTGTTCCGTGGAATGCTGGTTTTCCGGACGCAGGCGGTTACAAATGCCAGGAGAGGAGGAAAAAAGTGCAGCAGACCCAACTGCAGGCGCTGCACGCAAGGGTACAAGGATAGAGGAACGAGAAGCAAATCGCAGCAAACGAACTGAGGAAGCTTCCCCCAAAGCTACCCCGCCATCTCAGCGGAGAAGCAGCGTGGCTTCCACGGAGCTGCTTTAGCCGGAGCATGTCTTGACGGCTCCTGCTAGCTATCCCGTGGATGCTATCAAAGAGTCTCAAAATTGCCACATTATGACGCAATGGATGAATTTGAAGGTTAAGGCGGCTGTTGGCTCTGTTTATCCTACTGAACCCGGCGCAACTTTTCACTGCCGGCCAATTCTAGAAGGATATGCTACGGTGATGGTGGATGAAATAACGGAGGGATTTGAGGACCTCCAGCTTGACCACCCTACCGGTGAAGGGGAGACTAGGCTGGGTTCTGCTCTGAAGACTCCATGCCTATGGCGGAAGGAGCTCATCAACCTTCCGAACTGGACGCCTCCGCCTCCTCCTCCTCCTCCTCCGGCGAGTCAGGGCACTCCGCCTCTTCCTCCGGTGAGTGACGATCAGGGCACTCGGCCTCCTTCTCCGACGTGTGGCGGCACTCTGCCTCCTTCTCCGCCTGTGCCGGCGCGCCCGAGCAGCCAACAGCCTCCTCCTTCTCCGCCTTGCCAGCAAGGGCGGAAGAGACCCGGCGCCGCCCCGGCTGCTCCGGCGCGTCGTAGTCCTTCTTCTCCGCCTCGTAAGCAAGCACGAAAGAAGACAGCCGCAGCCGCTCCGTCTGCTCCAGCGTCTAGCAATACAGCCAGAGGCGGGAGGCAATACAGATACGTTCCACCTCTCAAGCCTCTAGAGAAGTTACTGTACGAGACGACCGAGGAGGAAAACGCGAAGATCGTGCGAACCGAAGTGAAGGACTTCTTTGAAGGGTTGAAAGCAAAGAGACATCCACCTCCGGAGGAGAAGGTAGATCCGGTGAAAGCAAAGCGCACTATCGATGCCCTGAGGAAACCACCAAAGTCTCCGCCAAAAACCAACTATGAGCGCATTACTCAAAAGGCATATCAAGAAGCATCGCGGTCGGGAAGTACTGTCAGTGATCAAAGGTTAAAAGAACGACGAGCAGCTGGGAAAAAAATTGCCCAGCTCGGCGAACAAGCGAACCAATGGTGCCCCCCGCTCAATGTGTCTAGCGACATCGTCGCTAATGCTACCGGAACGGTGCCCAGTTATAGCAATCTTGGAGATTACCTGCCTGACGATGTAAATTTTGATTTCATGGAGGTGGTCGAACACAGATACGAGTACGGGAAGCCTCTCGTCAAAGATGAAAAATCTCTACCAACGATGATGCGGAGATTCCATAATTGGTACATGAAAACCTGCAGAGAGTCTGGGGGGACGAATACTTTGTATCTGAGAATAAAGAGGAGCATTACCTCGTTGGAACTGATCTGTTGCCTGTTCCATTTGAGGAGTTCTTCGAGTTCTTCAATCAAAAGGCCCTCGATAAATTAACGGTCTTTTGCTACTGTCTGTAAGTACTATTTCTGTCATTAAGTCTCTATATATAGCTCAGCTCTTTCATTGCATGTATTTATAATTAATTATCCTCACTATATTATGCAGATTGAAGATCGTCGAGTGCAGAAGACAATAAATGTATGATATTGGGTTCATTAACACAAATATCATAGCTGAAATTCAGGTTAAAAAGCATGCCGAAGAGGCCGAGGCCAACTTGCTACAATCGTTGATCAAAAATCAAAACAAAGATACCATACTCTTTCCTTACAACTTCAAGTGAGTGTTACTGTCGTGTGCATATTCAGTTTCCCTTATTACTCAAGCAAGGTTATAGTAATGTAATTGATGAGTTATGCATGCTTGTGCAGCTTCCACTATGTTCTTCTGGAGATTAAGCTTGAGCGGGGACTAGTAACCGTCTTAGACTCGAGACGAAAAGATCCTGAAACCTATGCGTACATGACTAAATTGCTCAACAAGTAAGTTCAATCGATCATTATTGCACCATATCTTCATTTCCTGATATCTCAAGTAATAATAATTATTTTTCTTTGTCTTGCAGGGTTTGGAAACAGTTCACCACAGAAGCTCTGGGACTGCCGAAGGAGCTGCGATATACATACTCGAAAGTAAGTACTACTAGCTAGCTAGTTGCGTGCATATCCCGTTGATTCTATAGCTATACTTTCATCAATGCCATTTATAATGCTTCATTATCAGTTTGATTGACCTCTATTTCTCGTAAAGTGCTTGTGGCAGGAACAAAGGAATAATTACTATGGATACTACGTGTGCGAGTTCATCTACAACGCGACTTTGAAAAATAAGCGGGGCTACTCTAAAAGACAATATGAAGTGCGTAAGCAATAATATTCACAATTTCATTTTATTACACCATCATTTCTGTTGAGTTTCATTCATATATATATGTATTAACCCCCTTCTTCAAATTAGACGTGGCAGATGCGGAATGAACTCCTACCACAAGATCGCATGAAAGCAATTCAAGAGGAATTGGTGGGATTCTTTCGTGACCATGTCATCAATAAAGCCGGAGAATACCATGTGGAAGTTGATTTCAAATGCTTGGGGATTGTAAGAGATCTTACATATTGTATATGTATGTAGCCAGTAGCGTCGGATAGATAATACGAAAACTTGTTGTTCGACCAATCTCTCGGAGAAGGAGAGGTCGATCGATCACTTCTCTCGGTATGCATGATGAACTTCTGTACTTAATGGTTTCCTTCATTTTCTTACTAGCTAGCGTGTCGAGGGCCTCTCTATGTATAGTACGTAGCGTCGACCAAGCACGGACATAAGAGAGGACACTTCTGTCTATGAATTAGCTAGCTAACACAATATATGTAACACCTAAATTAACCCCCCAAAACCCCCAACCCCCGCCCCCCTTTCAAAAAAACAAAAACCACGGCCCCTGAAATGCTGACGCGTGGATGCCTATTGGTCCCGGTTGGTGCCACCAACCGGGACCAAAGGCCCTCCTGCGTGGGCTCGGCGCACCGGCCACGTGGAGGCCCATCTGCCCCAGTTCTGGACTGAACCGGGACTAAAGGGCCAGGGCATTAGTAACGATCCTTTAGTCCCGGTTCAGGAACCGGGACAAAAGGCCCTTACCAACCGGGACTAATGGTGGTTTATCTACTAGTGCAACAGTGGGATCTGGATACCCATGTTGGCTCCCACATGCTCCACAATAATCTCATCGGATGAACCACAATGTTGAGGATTCAATCAATCCCGTATACAATTCCCTTTGTCTATCGGTACAATACTTGCCCGACATTCGATCGTCAGTATACCGATACCTTGTTCAATCTCGTTATGGCAAGTCTCTTTAGTCATTCCCGTAACACATCCTCCTGTGAATAACTCCTTGATCAATTTTAGCTCATTTGATCATGTCCTACCGAGTGGGCCCAGAGATACCTCTCCGTCGTATGGAGTGACAAATCCGAGTCTCGATTCGTGCCAACCCAACAAATCCTTTCAGAGATACCCGTAGTGTACCTTTATAGCCACCCAGTTACGTTGTGATGTTTGGCACACCCAAAGTACCCTTAAGGTATCCGGGAGTTGCACAATCTCATGGTCTAAGGAAAGGATACTTGACATTAGAAAAGCTTTAGCAGACGAACTACACGATCTTTTGCTATGCTTAGGATTGGGTCTTGTCCATCACATCATTATCCTAATGATGTGATCCCGTTATCAATGACATCCTATGTCCATGGTTAGGAAACCGTAACCATCTATTGATCAATGAGCTAGTCAACTAGAGGCTCACTAGGGACATGTTGTGGTCTATGTATTCACACATGTATTACGATTTCCGGATAACACAATTATAGCATGAACAATAGACAATTATCATGAACAAGGAAATATAATAATAACCTTTCTATTATTGCCTCTAGGGCATATTTCCAACAGTCTCCCACTTGCACTAGAGTCAATAACCTAGTTACATTGTGATGAATCGAACACCCATAGAGTTCTGGTGTTGATCATGCTTTGCACGTGGAAGAGGTTTAGTCAATGGATCTGCGACATTCAGGTCCGTATGCACTTTACAAATCTCTATGTCTCCATCTTGAACATTTTCACGAATGGAGTTGAAGTGATGCTTGATATGCATGGTCTTCTTGTGAAACCTTGGCTCCTTGGCAAGGGCAATAGCTCCAGTGTTGTCACGGAAGAGAGTCATCGAGCCCGACGCATTGGGAATAACTCCTAGGTCGGTAATGAACTCCTTCATCCAGATTGCTTCATGTGCTGCCTCCGAGGCTGCCATGTACTCCGCTTCACATGTAGATCCCGCCACGACGCTTTGCTTGCAACTGCACCAGCTGACTGGCCCACCATTCAAAATATAGACGTATCCGGTTTGTGACTTGGAGTCATCCAGATCTGTGTCGAAGCTAGCATCAACGTAACCCTTTACGATGAGCTCTTTGTCACCTCCGTAAACGAGAAACATATCCTTAGTCCTTTTCAGGTAATTCAGGATATTCTTGACCACTGTCTAGTGTTCCATGCCGGGATTACTTTGGTACCTTCCCACCAAACTTACGGCAAGGTTTACATCAGGTCTGGTACACAACATGGCATACATAATAGACCCTATGGCCGAGGCATAGGGATGGCACTCATCTTTTCCCTATCTTCTGTCGTGGTCTGGCATTGAGCCGTGCTCAATCTCACAGCTTGCAATACAGGCAAGAACCCCTTCTTGGACTGATCCATATTGAACATCTTCAATATCTTGTCAAGGTACGTGCTTTGTGAAAGACCAATGAGGCGTCTTGATCTATCTCTATAGATCTTGATGTCTAATATGTAAGCAGCTTCTCCAAGGTCCTTCATTCAAAAACACTTATTCAAGTAGGCCTTTATGCTTTCCAAGAGTTCTATATCATTTCCCATCAATAGTATGTCATCCACATATAATATGAGAAATGCTGCAGAGCTCCCACTCACTTTCTTGTAAACACAGGCTTCTCCATAAATCTATGTAAACCCAAACGCTTTGATCATCTCATCAAAATGAATGTTCCAACTCCGAGATGCTTGCACCAGCCCATAGATCGAGCAATGGAGCTTGCATACCTTGTCACCATTCTTAGGATCGACAAAACCTTCCGGCTGCATCATATACAATTCTTCCTTAAGGAAACCATTAAGGAATGCCGTTTTGACGTCCATTTGCCATATCTCATAATCATAGAATGTGGCAATTGCTAACATGATTCAGACAGACTTCAGCTTCGCTATGAGTAAGAAGGTCTCATTGTAGTCAACCCCTTGAACTTGTCGATAACCCTTACCGACAAGCCGAGCCTTATAGATGGTTACATTACCATCTGCGTCTGTCTTCTTCTTAAAGATCCATTTATTTTCTATGGCTCGCCGATCGTCGGGCAAGTCTGTCAAAGTCCATACTTTGTTTTCATACATGGATCCTATCTCGGATTTCATGGCTTCAAGCCATTTGTCGGAATCCGGGCCCGCCATCGCTTCTTTATAGTTCGAACGTTCACCATTGGCTAACAACATGATTTCCAAGATAGGGTTGCCGTACCACTCTGGTGCGAAACGTGTCCTGGTGGACCTACGAAGTTTAGTAGCAACTTGATCTGAAGTTTCATGATCATCATCATTAACTTCCTCTCTAGTCAGTGCAGGCACCACAGAAACATTTTCTTGAGATGCGCTACTCTCCGGTTCAAGAGGCAATACTTCATCAAGTTCTACTTTCCTCCCACTTACTTCTTTCGAGAGAAACTCTTTCTCTAGAAAGGATCCATTCTTGGCAACAAAGATCTTGCCTTCGGATCTGAGGTAGAAGGTATACCCAATAGTTTCCTTAAGGTATCCTATGAAGACGCATTTTTACGATTTGGGTTCGAGCTTCACAGGTTGAAGTTTCTTGACATAAGCATCGCATCCCCAAACTTTTAGAAACGACAACTTAGGTTTCTTCCCAAACCACAATTCATACGGTGTCGCCTCAACGGATTTCGACGGAGCCCTATTTAAAGTGAATGCAGCAGTCTATATAGCATAACCCCAAAATGATAGCGGTAGATCGGTACGAGACATCATAGATCGCACCATATCCAATAGAGTGTGATTACGACGTTCGGACGCACCATTACGCTGAGGTGTTCCAGGCGGCGTGAGTTGTGAAACAATTCCACATTTTCTTAAGTGCGTGCCAAATTCGTGACTCAAATATTCTCCCCCACGATCTGGTCATAAGAACTTGATATTCCTGTCACGTTGATTCTCAACCTCACTCTGAAATTCCTTGAACTTTTCAAAGGTCTCAGACTTGTGTTTCATTAAGTAGACATACCCATATCTACTTAAGTCATCAGTGAGGGTGAGAACATAACGATAACCACCGCGAGCGTCAACGCTCATTGGACCGCACACATCAGTATGTATGATTTCGAATAAGTTGGTTGCTCGCTCCATTGTTCCAGAGAACGGAGTCTTGATCATTTTGCCCATGAGGCATGGTTCGCACGTGTCAAATGATTCGTAATCAAGAGACTCCAAAAGTCCATCTGCGTGGGGTTTCTTCATGCGTTTGACACCAATGTGACCAAGGCGGCAGTGCCACAAGTATGTGGGACTATCATTATCAACCTTACATCTTTTGGCATTCACACTATGAATATGTGTAACATCACGTTCGAGATTCAATAAGAATAAACCATTGACCAGTGGGGCATGACCATAAAACATGTCTCTCATATAAATAGAATAACCATTATTCTCAGATTTAAATGAGTAGCCATCTCACATTAAACGAGATCCAGATACAATGTTCATGCTCAAAGCTGGTACTAAATAACAATTATTGATGTTTAAAACTAATACCGTAGGTAAATGTAGAGGTAGCGTGCCGACGGCGATCACATTGACCTTGGAACCATTCTCGACGCGCATCATCACCTCATCCTTCGCCAGTCTCCACTTATTCCGCAGCTCCTGTTTTGAGTTACAAATATGAGTAACCGCATCGGTATCAAATATCCAGGAGCTACTACGAGCGCTAGTTAGGTACACATCAATAACATGTATATCACATATACCTTTGGTATAGCCGGCCTTCTTATCCACTAAGTACTTGGGGCAGTTCCGCTTCCAGTGACCGTTTCCCTTGCAATAAAAGCACTCAGTCTCAGGCTTGGGTCCATGCTTTGGCTTCTTCTCGGCAACTAGCTTACTGGGCGCGGCAACTCCCTTGCCGTCCTTCTTGAAGTTCTTCTTACCCTTGCCTTTCTTGAACTTAGTGCTTTTATTCACCATCAACACTTGATGTTCCTTTTTGATCTCTACCTCCGCTGATTTCAGCATTGAATATACCTCAGGAATGGTCTTTTCCATCCCCTGCATATTGAAGTTCATCACAAAGCTCTTGTAGCTAGGTGGGAGCGACTGAAGGATTCTGTCAACGACCGCATCATCCGAGAGATTAACTCCCAACTGAGATAAGCGGTTGTGCAACCCAGACATTTTGAGTATGTGCTCGCTGACAAAACTATTCTCCTCCATCTTACAACTATAGAACTTGTCCGAGACTTCATATCTCTCGACCCGGGCATGAGCTTGGAAAACCATTTTCAGCTCTTAGAACATCTCATATGCTTTGTGCTGCTCAAAATGCTTTTGGAGCCTCGGTTCTAAGCTGTAAAGCATGCCGCACTGAACCAGGGTGTAATCATCACTATGCGACTGCCAGGCGTTCATAACGTCTTGAGTTGCTGGGAAAATAGGTGCTTCACCTAGCGGTGCATCAAGGACATATGTTTCTTGGCAGTTATGAGGATAATCCTCAGGTTACAGACCCAGTCCGTGTAGTTGCTGCCATCGTCTTTCAGCTTGGTTTTCTCTAGGAACGCGTTGAAGTTGAGGGCAACATTAGCGTGACTCATTTGATCTACAAGACATATTGCAAAGTTTTAGACTATGTTCATGATAATTAAGTTCATCTAATCAAATTATTTAATGAACTCCCACTCAGATAGACATCCCTCTAGTCATCTAAGTGATACATGATCCGAGTCAACTAGGCCGTGTCCGATCATCACGTGAGACGAACTAGTCATCACCGGTGAACATCTTCATGTTGATCGTATCTTCTATACGACTCATGTTCGACCTTTCGGTCTTCCGTGTTCCGAGGCCATGTCTGTACATGCTAGGCTCGTCAAGTCAACCTAAGTGTATTGCGTGTGTAAATCTGGCTTACACCCGTTGTATGCGAACGTTAGAACCTATCACACCCGATCATCACATGGTGCTTCAGAACAATGGACCTTAGCAACGGTGCATAGTTAAGGGGAACACAATTCTTGATATTTTAATGAGGGATCATCTTATTTATGCTACTGCCGTTCTAAGCAAATAAGATGTAAAAACATGATAAACATCACATGCAATCAAATAGTGACATGATATGGCCAATATCATTTTTCTCCTTTTGACTCCATCTTCGGGGCGCCATGATCATCATCGTCACCGGCTTGACACCATGGTCTCCATCATCATGATCCTTGTCATCATGTCTTCATGAAGTTATCTCGTCAACTATTAGTTCTACTACTATGGCTAATGGTTTAGCAATAAAGTAAAGTAATTACATGACGTTTATGTTGACATGCAGGTCATAAATAAATTAAGACAACTTCTATGGCTCCTGCCGGTTGTCATACTCATCAACAAGCAAGTCGTGATTCCTATTACAAGAACATGATCAATCTCATACATCTCATATATCATTCATCACATCCTTTTGGCCATATCACATCACACGACATATGCTGCAAAAACAAGTTAGACGTCCTCTAATTGTAGTTGCAAATTTTTACGTGGCTGCTATAGGTTTCTTAGCAAGAACGTTTCTTACCTACGCCAAAACCACAACGTGATATGCCAATTTCTATTTACCCTTCATAAGGACCCTTTTCATCGAATCCGGTCCGACTAAAGTAGGGGAGACAAACACCCGCTAGCCACCTTATGCAACTAGTGCATGTCAGTCGGTGGAACCTGTCTCACGTAAGTGTACGTCTAAGGTCGGTCCGGGCCGCTTCATCCCACGATGCCGCCGGATCAAGATAAGACTAGTAACGGCAAGTAAATTTACAAAATCGACGCCCACAACAACTTGTGTTCTACTCGTGCATAGAAACTACGCATAGACCTAGCTCATGGTGCCACTGATGGGGATCGTAACAGAAATTTAAAATTTTCTACGCATCACCAAGATACTTCTGTGGAGTCATCTAGCAACGAGAGAGAGATAGAGATAGAGGAGTGCATCTACATACCCTTGTAGATCGCGAGTGGAAGTGTTCAAGAGAACGAGGTTGATGGAGTCGTACTCGTCGTGATCCAAATCACCGATGATCCTAGCGCCGAACGGACGGCACCTCTGTGTTCAATACACGTACGGAGCGGAGACGTCTCCTCCTTCTTGATCCAGCAAGGGGGAAGGAGAAGTTGATGGAGATTCAGCAGCACAACGGCGTGGTGGTGGAAGCAGCGGGATTCCAGCAGGGCTTCGCCAAGCGCTACTGGAGGAGGAAGAGGTGCCACGGGAGGGAGAGGGAGGCGCCAGGGCTTAGGGTGCGACTGCCCTCCCTCCCCTCCACTATATATAGGGGCTACGGGGGGCACATGCCCCCCTTGGAGATCCCATCTAGAGGGGGGCGGCGGCTGATACGTCTCCAACGTATCTATAATTTATGAAGAATTCATGCTATTATATTATCTGTTTTGAATGATTATGCGCTTTATTATCCACTTTTATATTATTTTTGGGACTAACCTATTAACCGGAGGCCCAGCCCAGATTTGCTGTTTTATGCCTATTTCAGTGTTTCGAGGAAAAGGAATATCAGACGGAGTCAAAACGGAACGAAATCAAGTGGAGAAGTTATTTTTGGAAGGAAAGCAACCTGATAGACTTGGAGTGCACGTCAGGGGAGCCCCGGGCTGCCCACGAGGGTGGGGGGCGCGCCCTACCCCCCTGGGCGCGCCCTCCTGCATCGTGAGCACCCCGGAGGTCCACCGACGTACCCCTTGCACCCATATATACCTACGTACCCTAAAACTTAAAGAACAGAACCTAGAACGGGAGTTCCGCCGCCGCAAGCCTCTATTGCCACCAAAAACCTCTCGGGAGCCCTTTCTGGCACCCTGCCGGAGGGGGATCCCATCACCGGTGGCCATCTTCATCATCCCGACGCTATCCATGACGAGGAGGGAGTAGTTCACCCTCGGGGCTGAGGGTATGTACCAGTAGCTATGTGTTTGATCTCTCTCTCTCTCTCGTGTTCTCTCTCGTGTTCTCTCTCGTGTTCCCTCTATGGCACGATCTTGATGTATCCCGAGCTTTGCTATTATAGTTGGATCTTATGATGTTTATCCCCCTCTATTCTCTTGTGATGAATTGAGTTTCCCCTTTGAAGTTATCTTATCAGATTGAGTCTTTTATGAGAACACTTGATGTATGTCTTGCCATCCACTTGATGTATGTTTTGGTGATCAACTTGCGGGTTTCGTGACATTGGGAACCTATGCATAGGGGTTGGCACACGTTCTTGACTCTCCGCTAGTAGCTTTGGGGCAATCTTTGAAGTACTTTTATGTTGGTTGGATGAATCTGAGATTGTGTGATGCATATTGTATAATCATGCCCACAGATACTTGAGGTGACAATGGAGTATCTAGGTGACATTAGGGTTTTGGTTGATTTGTGTCTTAAGGTGTTATTCTAGTACAAACTCTTTTATAGATTGATCCGAAAGAATAACTTTGAGGTGGTTTCGTACCCTACCATTATCTCTACGTTTGTTCTCCCCTATTAGTGGCTTTGGAGTGACTCTTTGTTGCATGTTGAGGGATTGTTATATGATCTATCTATGTTATTATTGTTGAGAGAACTTGCACTAGCGAAAGTATGAACCCTAGGCCTTGTTTCCTATCATTGCAATACCGTTTACACTCACTTTTATCGCTCGTTACCTTGCTGTTTTTATTATTTCAGATTACAAATACCTTAATCTACCATCCATATTGCACTTGTATCACCATCTCTTCTCCGAACTAGTGCACCTATACAATTTACCATTGTATTGGGTGTGTTGGGGACACAAGAGACTCTTTGTTATTTGGTTGCAGGGTTGCTTGAGAGAGACCATCTTCATCCTACGCCTCCCACGGATTGATAAACCTTAGGTCATCCAGTTGAGGGGAATTTGCTACTGTCCTACAACCTGTGCACTTGCAGACCCAACAACGTCTACAAGAAGAAGGTTGCGTAGTAGACTGTAGCGACCCGACCTCAGACGGTCAAGTCTCTGTGCTTAAGTGTCATCCCTGGATCGGTATGCTGACACACACAGTACTCGAGGATTTATAACAGAGGTAAATCACATGTATCAAATAACGTAAATACAATTACCTCAATCCAAAATAGCGGAAGTAACAAGGTTGTGGATTCCCATCAACATCAACGGCAAAGTTGAGTGTAGAAATCGTAACCCTAACGTATCACTTACTCGTCGTAAGATCCTACAACATGAAACGTTGCAGCCCAAAAACGGGTCAGCACATGGAATATGCTGGCAATATAACACATAGAGAGTAATGAAAGAATAAGCTACACTACATGCATATATGGCTGGTGGAAAGCTCTATGGTTACAGTTTTTGCGAAAAGCCAATTTTTCCCTACTGCAAAGGAATAAATTTGTTTAACTATCATGGTGGTTGTTAAACATTGAGAATGGTTGACAGCATTCTCAATCCCAATTAAAGGTACTCATTAAAACCCAACAATATTAATTAGAAGTAACATGATGAGATTCACATGATATCCAAGTACTAGATACTCAAGATGTCCATAACCGGGGACACGGCTAATCATGATTAGTTTATACACTCTGCAGAGGTTTGCGCACTTTTCCCCACAAGACTCGATCGCCTCCGTTTGGTTTCTCGTACTGCAGGGTGTTTGAGAAACGGATGACCGAGACATAGTCTTTCAGAAGCGCTAGCACCTTACATGTGGGTAGACCGGTACACCTACTTCCCCCTACATCTGCTAGCCTACCCGTAAGAGTTCGCACAACTTAATCAACTATGCCAGAGCCCATAATGGCTTGTGGCTCCACACGTAAGTTTCTAGTTTGAATAATCTCATGATCCCTTTGAGCCTGGGTGGCGGTCCGAAGAAAAACAGGCAAATCCTGGAATACCCAGGTGCCTAGACAGGCAAATCCTGGAATACCCAGATGCCTCAATCCACCCAGATGTGTGTTTAAGTTGCCACCTTAGATAAACCATTAATTAACAATCTCACATCTGTCATGGATACACTCACCCAATCCACGTCTACTAGCATAGCATGGAATTATAAGAAAACGTAGAAGTAACTCCCAAGGGTTTGATAATGAACAGGTAATAGGTACTACCTCAACTACTTCCCATCCCACAATTTAATTAGATCCTAATCAATGCATTGTTTGAGGATAGATCTAATGCATAAAACTGGGTAGTAGAAAAGGTATGATCAAAGTATTACTTGCCTGCAATGTTGATGAAGATGATTCGCACTCAAAACTCTTGATAGTTCTACTTGTCACACTCCGGTCAATCTATCGTAAGCAATCAATAGTAACCACACATAAGCAATCACTCAAAGGTCGGGAAGAACGAGGAAAACAATTCGGAAAACATCAAAACCAAGAAAATAACTCTTGCAACATAAAACAATTTCTGACAGTACCAAAATTATGTGAATTTGGTCTTATCAGAAAGTTTAGGTCAAGATCTTCGATTTGCAAAAAGAATCAACTCAAACGGAGTTACGGAACTTAAGTTATGAACAAAAGAAGTTTGAATATGAATATGAACAAATTTCGAAATTTTAAACTTTTAAAAACATGTTTGAGTTGGATTACTGGATAGAGGGGATCGTAACGAAGAAGTGGGCGTTGGTTTCATCTAGTTTGGATGTTATGGCTATTTGAAAAATCAGGGCCGAGCTGTTTTACAAAAGAAAAAAACAGCTACGGCTAAGGTCTAATGTATAAATACGTAGAATAATTAATAATCTGATCTATCATATTAGTCTAAAAATAATAAACTACGGAAGTATAAGAAGGGAAAAAAACAAAGAAAGATACCTTTATAAGGCAGAGAAAAGACAACTTCGGAGAGAGAAGAAAATTTTCAGAAGTCGCGCCGGAGAGGAAAAAAAAAATATTTTTCTTAAATAAATCTAGTCAAACCAAAATATTGATTTAACCCGAATCAGATGATTTTTGGAGGCTCTATGGGTCTATATTTATAGGTGGAAAAGAGGCTTAGGCGTCAAAAGCTAGGCAATGTGGGACTAAACGTAGATGAAAATATACGAAACAGAGAGAGGAGGTGCGCCATGGGCCAAAAGGCTTTCGGCCGGCCGCGTGCACACTGTGAATTTTTTTTTAGCAATAGAAAAGAAAAAGAAAAACTATGGAAAAAAAAGAAAAAAAATGGGGAAGGAATATGGCCCGCTGGGCCTGGCCCATTTAGGAGGAGGGAAAAAGAAAAAAAAACAAAGGAGCGCCCACGCTACTATGTTGCGCGCGTGGGCGACAGTTAGTCCCAGGCGCACACGCAGTTTTTTTTTATACAGAAAAGGAAATCTGAATAAATAAAACCAAAATAGAATTTTATATAGGCATATTATATATAAAAATTGTCAGAAAAAGATTTCCTACATCATGAACATTTTACTAACATCAAATAAAATATACTCAATTTTGAATAAATCAAAGAGTGCTACTGCCCTACTAAAATCCAATAAAAATCATTTTAAAAATACCAAAATGACTCCAAATTTATTTATTTCCAATTTTCTGATGTAGGGAATCATGTTACCCTATTTTCCATGTATTTTATTTTTGGACAAAAATAATTTGAATAAAATCCAAATAACTCCAAATTGAGAAATAATTCCAAAAGGACTTCGAATTTGATCCTTTGAAACTCCCAACTCATATTTCATATGTTTTGAAGAAGTCATTTTATCCTCGCTCGTGAAAATCATTGAGTTGCATGAAGTTTATGAATTAGAAAATATTCTCAAATGAATTCAAATATTTTCAACACCCCTTGTCATTTAAATAAATGGAAGAAGTCATGTCATCTTCTCTCCAGGGTTTTGTGGTGAAAAGAATTTGAATTCACGAAGATCATAAAAGCAAAAATGAAAGTTTGGGAAAGTCCTTTTATTCTCTCTCATTTAACTTTCAAAAGTTTCAAATTCACTCACTTTCAGTCAATCAATCAGACAATCAATCAAAACTATCTATTTGTTTATAACATTCCAAAAATTAGAATTTTGGGATGTTACAAAACTACCACCCTTAAAATGAATCTCGTCCTCGAGATTCGGAGAGGCTAGCAAGAAATAGGTTAAGGTTTGGGGGACTTCTCAAAATCCATCGATCATCTCCGGGGTCTCGGGTGCTACCACCCTTAAAAGCATGGTTATGGTTCCATCAAAACTCATATATTCCATCCTTATTACTAACAGTGTCGGTCTTCTCAGATCTTAAGGATAATTCCTTCTCTGGGCTCTTCCGGTAGTGGCATAACCTTTTCCTCAATTCTTCTGTCCTTTCATCTTGGTAAGGTTATTCCGAGACTGGGTCTTCTTAGCTGACGGGTCTGGCGCCAATACTAAACAACTATCGATATCTCATGGTGGTCATCAATTTATGGTTTGTCCTGCAGGAAAATGGGTCTGGGTGATCCTCACCGTCTAACCTACGGTTGGCAACAACTGCCATGTACAAGGGAAAAAAATACCTATACCATTCTAAGGTTCAACAAGGTTTTGATCGTTGTCTCTCTACTATAGGTAAGTCACTCAGATTTACCATCCCACATAGCAAGGCGAATAATAAGAGTAAGTCGGTATGGTGATCAATCCATCCCGCACCCAAATCATTACCTCGTACATGGTTTAGCGAATCTCGCATTCTAACACTCGGTCATCCTCACAAGCATTGCAGAATTTCTCTTGTCAACGAACCAAGTTCGGATAAATCCATAGATTCTGCAATCCAAACAAACATCTATCGTTCCTTAACAACTCTCAGGTTTTTCGTAAACTCCTATAGAATCGTCGGTTAATAAAATCGTAACTTCTTCCAGGGTTTTTCCTTCAGCAAGAATGTGCTTGCTTCTTGGCAGGTCCTGGGGCCTGTGGGTTATGGCCCATCTCATCACTTGTAGTCCTTGAACTTATCCTCAGGCATCTGATCATTATTCCAACTTCCAACTTTATGGCATTCTTAAATCCATCCAATTGTACTGTCTTCCTTCCTTCTATTGGTACCAAAGTAAGACATGATTACTCAGACTCGTCATGGAATTTCCATTGATCCATATTTCCAACATGATACCTCCTTTATATCCAATAGTAATTCATCTCTTCATCCTCGTGGGATATCCCACCTACCGAGATGAAAACTTATACTTATGAAGTCCATACTCCACTTCATGGAACATCATTATCCTTTCCAGGGTCAAGCGTCCTTACAGGGGAATATTGGCCATCTCTGCTTGGCACTTCTTCAACTGGGAAACGTGGAATACATCCTGAACTCCTAACAGTCCTTCGGGGGACTCCAACTTGTTGGCCACTTCTCACATACGCTCCAAAACTAGGTATGGTCCTACAAATCTCGGGGCTAACTTTCCCTTAACTCCTAATCGTTTAACTCCTCGCAGAGGAGACACATGAAGACATGCTCTGTCTCCAATTTCATAGACTACCTCCTTACGTTTTTGAGTCTGCATAACTTTCCTGCCTGGACTGAGCTACCTTCAATCTATCTCGAATCAACTTAACATTCTCTTCTGACTCCTTGATCATATTTAGTCCAAACAACTGACGGTCTCCAACTTCATCCACATCAATGGTGTCTGGCTCCTTCTCCCATACAAATCTTTAAAAAGGGGCCATCTTCAAACTGACTTGGTAGCTGTTGTTGAATGAGAACTCCACGTAAGATAGATTATCATCCCTACTAGATCCATAATCTAGCGCACACGTTCTCAACATGTCCTCCAGAATCTGATTGACTCTCCCAATATATCTATCTGTCTGCAGATGAAAGGCTGTACTGAACTCTAGCCTAGTACCCAAAGTCTGGTGCATCTGATTCCAAAACTTTGAGGTAAACTGTGTTCCTCTATCTGATACGATGGTCCTCGGAACTCCATGCAGACATATGATCCTGGTCAAATATATCTTGGCCAACTTCTCACTTGTATAGGTGGTTTTCACTGGGATAAAGTGAGCCACTTTGGTCAAGCGAATCAACTACTACCCAGATAGAATCATATCCCAATCGGGTTCTGGGAAATCCGGTAATGAAATTCATGCCAAGCTTATCCCACTTCCATTCGGGTATCGGCATAGGCTGTAGTAATCCTGCTGGCTTCTGATGCTCTGCTTTTACTCTCTCTGGCATACATCACCTTCGACTACATACTCCGCAATATCCTTCTTCATACTAGTCCACCAGAAACGCTCCTTCAAATCCAAATACGTCTTGGTGTTTCCAGGGTGAATGGAGTATGGTGAGTCATGAGCCTCCTGAAGTATTAACTTCCTGATCTTTGCATTATTGGGCACATTTACACGATCCTCGAACCATAAGATGTCGTGCTCATCCTTACGAAAACCTTTGACCTTTCCTTTGCTCATCCTCTCTTTTACCTCCGCAATCTCTTTGTCAACCTTCTGAGCTTCACGGATCTTTCTCAACAATGTAGACTGAACTTCCATTGCTGCAACAAAACCTTTGGGAACAATCTCCAATCGAAGTTCCCTGAGATCCTCGGCTAACTCCTTTGGTAATCCCCAACTTATGAGGGTATTCGTCCTTATTTTCTTTATTGTTGTGTCCTATTTCTCCACAAAGCTTGTATGCACAGGGTTTCTTCATATCCTTTCCATAAGGCTTCAACTTCTGGGACACAAATCGAGACTTTGGCAAAGTCAACTTAAATTCCTTCTAAGTGGTTACTCCTTGCCATCCATTGATGGTTTGGTACATCCTCCACCAAGGTAGCAGCACCTCTTTCAAAGAACGGAAGAGCATGCTGGGTCATATCCTTTCCAGCTATAGTGTTATTCTTCATGTGATCCTCCATGTTCTGAATCCATCGGTCTGTCTCCAATTGACTCATTGGTCCAGAAAATACAAGCTCATCTCCATCCATCCTCTAATGGGTCCATGGGTTTGGGGTGGGATAGGAGAGATCGAGAGGGATGCACACAGTACAAACAATAGTTTTGAAAAGACAGGTTTTATTGTGGCTGTCGGAAAAACATCAAACAAATGACAGCTCACAATCGTCGCATCTAACGTAGGTATAACAGGGGTTGGGTCTTCTAATGGTCTATAGATCTCAACGTCATCAAACTCTTCGAGTCTTTATCCTGTCTCCGATGGCTCCTTCTGATCATGCTTGTCCTTCTCAAATTCTTTTGCCATATCATCTCTGTTGTCGCAAAGTCTCTTGTGGCATCCTTCAATATTTCTTGGAGTTACGTTCCAACTTCTGGATTTCATCAACCTCGACATGATCCATGGTCCTACTGTCCTTCAGTTCCTGACGAATCTTTGATGTCTCAAGGTTTGGCTCCTCTAGCTTGGCTACTTTCAGCCTCTGGGTCCCGAGTTCTTCACGAATTGCCTCCTTGTCAAATATGACTTCCTAAAGTCCATCTTAAAATCCTTGATGTAGTATTCCAGATCCTGGTGAATACACCGGCTACGGTTAACACTTCGTCTTGCTGATAGGTGTCCATTAGCCTTCTACCATCCAGTCCTTCCAAAAAAGTGCATGCTTAACTCAGCACGGTGACAATAGCATAAACGGGTGATAACATCATGGAATGTCCATGTTTCTGCTCTTGTCGTTTCCATGGGCTATCATTCCATACTTGATATCTCCTTCCTTAGGGTTTTCCTGACAAAACTTTGAGTTTCTAACTCTCCATGTTCCGGTCTTACTCCAATACACCTTCATCTCGGCTATTGATAACTTCCATAGTCTGTCAAATTCCATAAGCGTAACCTTCCTATGTCATACCAAATCTGGAAATTCTTCAGAGCCTTCAAAATCTCCTAGTCTTCGGAGTCTTCAACAGTTATAGTTTCCATTTACACGGTAAAATCCTCTTCATTCCAAATGGTCTTAGTTGTCCGATATCTTGTCTCCTTGGAGTGGTCTCATCAGTCGAATCTTTGAGTGGTCAAGAGGGAAAAGGGGTATGGTCTCACTAAAAGGGAATATTTGAATAAGCTCAGAAGAGAAGAGAGGTAAAAGATTTTTTTGAAAAAGAAAGTTGTAGAGAAAAATCTTTCCTATGGGCTTGCCAGTTTTTAGGGTCACGTCCTACAGTCAACATGTGCTCTGATACCATCTTGTAGCGACCCGACCTCAGACGGTCAAGTCTCTGTGCTTAAGTGTCATCCCTGGATCAGTATGCTGACACACACAGTACTCGAGGATTTATAACAGAGGTAAATCACATGTATCAAATAACGTAAATACAATTACCTCAATCCAAAATAGCGGAAGTAACAAGGTTGTGGATTCCCATCAACATCAACGGCAAAGTTGAGTGTAGAAATCGTAACCCTAACGTATCACTTACTCGTCGTAAGATCCTGCAACATGAAACGTTGCAGCCCGAAAACGGGTCCGCACATGGAATATGCTGGCAATGTAACACATAGAGAGTAATGAAAGAATAAGCTACACTACATGCATATATAGCTGGTGGAAAGCTCTATGGTTACAGTTTTTGCGAAAAGCCAATTTTTCCCTACTGCAAAGGAATAAATTTGTTTAACTATCATGGTGGTTGTTAAACATTGAGAATGGTTGACAGCATTCTCAATCCCAATTAAAGGTACTCATTAAAACCCAATAATATTAATTAGAAATAACATGATGAGATTCACATGATATCCAAGTACTAGATACTCAAGATGTCCATAACCGGGGACACGGCTAATCATGATTAGTTTATACACTCTGTAGAGGTTTGCGCACTTTTCCCCACAAGACTCGATCGCCTCCGTTTGGTTTCTCGTACTGCAGGGTGTTTGAGAAACGGATGACCGAGACATAGTCTTTCAGAAGCGCTAGCACCTTACATGTGGGTAGACCGGTACACCTACTTCCCCCTATATCTGCTAGCCTACCTGTAAGAGTTCGCATAACTTAATCAACTATGCCAGAGCCCATAATGGCTTGTGGCTGCACACGTAAGTTTCTAGTTTGAATAATCTCATGATCCCTTTGAGCCTGGGTGGCGGACCGAATAAAAACAGGCAAATCCTGGAATACCCAGGTGCCTAGACAGGCAAATCCTGGAATACCCAGGTGCCTCAATCCACCCAGATGTGTGTTTAAGTTGCCACCTTAGATAAACCATTAATTAACAATCTCACATCTGTCATGGATACACTTACCCAATCCATGTCTACTAGCATAGCATGGCATTATAAGCAAACGTAGAAGTAACTCCCAAGGGTTTGATAATGAACAGGTAATAGGTACTACCTCAACTACTTCCCATCCCACAATTTAATTAGATCCTAATCAATGCATTGTTTGAGGATAGATCTAATGCATATAACTGGGTAGTAGAAAAGGTATGATCAAAGTATTACTTGCCTGCAATGTTGATGAAGATGATTCGCACTCAAAACTCTTGATAGTTCTACTCGTCACACGCCGGTCAATCTATCGTAAGCAATCAATAGTAACCACACATAAGCAATCACTCAAAGGTCGGGAAGAACGAGGAAAACAATTCGGAAAACATCAAAACCAAGCAAATAACTCTTGCAACATAAAACAATTTCTAACAGTACCAAAAATATGTGAATTTGGTCTTATCAGAAATTTTAGGTCAAGAGCTTCGATTTGCAAAACGAATCAACTCAAACGGAGTTACGGAACTTAAGTTATGAACAAAAGAAGTTTGAATATGAATCTGAACAAATTTCGAAATTTTAAACTTTCAAAAACATGTTTGAGTTGGATTACTGGATAGAGGGGATCGTAATGAAGAAGTGGGCGTTGGTTTCATCTAGTTTGCATGAACGAGTAAAAAGTTATGGCTATTTGAAAAATCAGGGCCAAGCTGTTTTACGAAAGAAAAAAATAGCTACAGCTAAGGTCTAATGTATAAATACGTAGAATAATTGATAATCTGATCTATCATATTAGTCTAAAAATAATAAACTACGTAAGTATAAGAAGGGAAAAAAACAAAAAAAGATACGTTTATAAGGCAGAGAAAAGACAACTTCGGAGAGAGAAGAAAATTTCCAGAAGTCGCGCGCCGGAGAGGAGAAAAAAATATTTTTCTTAAATGAATCTAGTCAAACCAAAATATTGATTTAACCCGAATCAGATGATTTTTGGAGGCTCTATGGGTCTATATTTATAGGTGGAAAAGAGGCTTAGGCGTCAAAAGCTAGGCAATATGGGACTAAACGTAGATGAAAATATACGAAACAGAGAGAGGAGGTGCGCCATGGGCCAAAAGGCTTTCGGCCGGCCGCGCGCACACTGTGAATTTTTTTTCAGCAATAGAAAAGAAAAAGAAAAACTATGGAAAAAAAAGAAAACATATGGGGAAGGAATATGGCCCGTTGGGCCTGGCCCATTTAGGAGGAGGGAAAAAGAAAAAAAACAAAGGAGCACCCATGCTACTATGTTGCGCGCGTGGGCGACAGTTAGTCCCAGGCGCACGCGCAGTTCTTTTTTGAGACAGAAAAGGAAATCTGAATAAATAAAACCAAAATAGAATTTTATATAGGCATATTATATATCACAATTTTCAGAAAAAGATTTCCTACATCCTGAACATTTTACTAACATCAAATAAAATACACTCAATTTTGAATAAATCAAACAGTGCTACTGCCCTACTAAAATCCAATAAAAATCATTTTAAAAATACCAAAATGACTCCAAATTTATTTATTTCCAATTTTCTGATGTAGGGAATCATGTTACCCTACTTTCCATGTATTTTATTTTTGGAGAAAAATAATTTGAGTAAAATCCAAATAACTCCAAATTGAGAAATAATTCCAAAAGGACTTCGAATTTGATCCTTTGAAACTCCCAACTCATATTTCATATGTTTTGAAGAAGTCATTTTATCCTCGCTCGTGAAAAGTATTGAGTTGCATGAAGTTTATGAATTAGAAAATATTCTCAAATGAAATTCAAATATTTTCAACACCCCTTGTCATTTAAATAAATGGAAGAAGTCATGTCATCTTCTCTCCAGGGTTTTGTGGTGAAAAGAATTTGAATTCACGAAGATCATAAAAGCAAAAATGAAAGTTTGGGAAAGTCCTTTTATTCCCTCTCATTTAACTTTCAAAAGTTTCAAATTCACTCACTTTCAGTCAATCAATCAGACAATCAATCAAAACTATCTATTTGTTTATAACATTCCAAAATTTACAATTTTGGGATGTTACATAGACATCAAGCTGTTTTCTGGCGCCGTTGCCAGGGAGGCTAGGTAAGTGAAGGTATATCTTTAGATCTTGCAATTGAATCATTTTGTTTCTTGTTTTAGCACTAGTTAGTCTATAAAAGAAAACTACAAAAAAATGGAATTGAGTTTTTCTCATACGCTTCGTCTTTTTAATGTCTTTCGTGAAAATGATGGAAAGGAAAATTGTGCCAAAGTACTAGAAGAAGAATTACATAGAATACTTGGCATGAAATATGTGAATGATGAGCATGATTGCAATGTTGTTAGTATGCATTCCTTGAATACCTATGATGCTAATGATATGCAAAGCCACAAGCTTGGGGAAGCTATGTTTGATGAAGATGATATTTTTTTGTCCCCCAAGCTTTGATGAGCAAATTTACTATGATGAAAGCATGCCTCCTATCTATGATGAGTATTGTGATGACACATATGCTTTAAAGAATAATGATAACCATGAAACTTGTCATCTTGATCTTAATTTTCAATCACATGATAGTTATTTTATTGAGTTTGCTCCCACTACTATTCATGAGAAGAATTTTGCTTATGTGGAGAGTAATAAAAATTCTATGCTTGTAGATCATGAAAAGAATGCTTTAGGTGCTGGTTATATTGTTGAATTCATTCATGATGATACTGAAAATTATTATGAGGGAGGAATATATGCTTGTAGGAATTGCAATAATATCAAGTTTCCTCTCTATGTGCTTAAAATCTTGAAGTTATGCTTGTTTTACCTTCCTATGCTAGATGATTCTTGCTCTAATAAGTTGTTTGCTCACAAAATCCCTATGCATAGGAAGTGGGTTAGGCTTAAATGTGCGAGTCATATGCTTCATGATGCTCCCGTTATGTTTCAATTCTTATGTTTTATGTGAGCATCATTGTCATCATCATGCCTAGCTAGAAAGGCATTAAAGAAAAGTGCTTGTTGGGAGGCAACCCAATTTTTTTTTAGTTTCTTGCTTTTTAGTTTTGTTTAGGAATAAATAATCCATCTATCTTCTGTTTAGATGTGGTTTTATGTTTTAATTAGTATTTGTGCCAAGTAAAACCTTTGGGAAGACTCGGGTGAAGGCTTTATGATCATGCTGTAAAAAACAGAAACTTTAGCGCTTACGAGATTAGCTATAACTTTTTACTGGAGAGTGCTATTTAGTTGATTCTTTTTGAAGATGATTACTAGACAAATTCCTCAGGTCCAAAAAGTTATTTTAGAATTTTTGGAGTTCCAGAAGTTTCCGTTAGTTACAGATTACTACAGACTGTTCTGTTTTTGACAGATTCTGTTTTCATTGTGTTGTTTGCTTATTTTGATGAATCTGTGGCTAGTAAAATAGTTTATAAACCATAGAGAATTTGTAATACAGTAAGTTTAACACCAATATAAATAAAGAATGAGTTCATTACAGTACCTTGAAGTGGTGTTTTGTTTTCTTTCGCTAACGGAGCTTACGAGTTTTCTGTTGAGTTTTGTGTGGTTGAAGTTTTCAAGTTTTGGGTAAAAATTCGATGGACTATGGAATAAGGAGTGGAAAGAACCTAAGCTTTGGGATGCCCAAGGAACCCCAAGGTAATATTCAAGGAAAATCAAGAGCCTAAGCTTGGGGATGCCCCGGATGGCATCCCCTCTTTCGTCTTCGTTCATCGGTAACTTTACTTGGAGCTATATTTTTACTCACCACATGATATGTGTTTTGCTTGGAGCGTCATTTTATATTGTTAGTATTTGCTTTCTGTTAGTTAGATTAGTGTCTTGCATCTTTAGTTTCAATAAAAAAAGTCAAGGATAGCCATTGCCATGCTTATTTTGCTAGTATACATGTTGCTGTTTTTAAAACAGAAAGTTTACCGCTGTTGCAAAAATTCCTCAGAAAATTCAGAGCATGATATAATGTTGAAACTTTTTTCATATAAAGCTCTGATAAATTTACTACAGTGGTAATTTTAGTTCATAATTTTTGGAGTCAGGGAAGTATTGATACTCTTGCATTCTTTACAGACTGTACTGTTTTGGCAGATTGCTGTTATGGTTGCATTGTTTGCATATGTTTGCATGTTTAATGAGTCTATTTGAGGATAGGAGTATTAAATATACAGAGACATTTAGTATTCAATGTTCAATAATAATGTTAGTGATTTGTTACAGTAGAAAATGATAAGGTTTTGCATTGGTTTATACTAACCTATCTCACGAGTTCTTGTTGAGTTTGTTGTGAATGAAGCTTTTGATAAAAAGAGAAACCATGATAAGAGAGGAATTAAGGAGACACAAAAGCTCAAGCTTGGGAATTCCCAAGGCACCCCAAGATAATATTTCAAGAAGTCTCAAGCATCTAAGCTTGGGGATGCCCCGGTAGGCATCCCACCTTTCTTCTTCGACAAACTATCGGTTAGTATCGGTTGAGCCTAAGTTTTTGCTTCTTCACATGAGTTGTGCTATCCTTGCAATGTCATTTTATTTTGTTTTGCTTGATGCTTAAATACAATACCAAGATCTGCAATTCTTTTATGAGAGAGAGTCTTCACATAGTTACACAATTATTTAGCTACTCATTGGTCTTCACTTATATCTTTTTGAGTAGTTTGTCGTTTACTTGTGTGCTTCACTTATATCCTATGAGTAAATTGTTGAATTAATTGATTTTCATAAATGTGAAATTATATATGCCTCATTTGCTTATTCCATGGGGAGTAATGACTTCACATCTAAGAAGTAGAGGTTGTAAATTTATTGACAATTAGCAAGCATTGTATTGGTCATTTGAACAATTCATGAAAGAATATTGAAGGAAGAGAGATTTCACATATAAATATATTATCATAGACATCTTTTATAATTGTGAGCACTCATTAAGTATGACAAGCTAAAGAGTTGATGTTGGACAAGGAAGACAACGTAATGGATTATGTTTTCTCGCATCTCAGTTAAAGTATATTGTCATGGATCATTCAAACATGTTGAGCTTGCCTTCCCCCCTCATGCTAGCCAAAAATTCCTAGCACCAAGTAGAGATACTACTTGTGCTTCCAAATATCCTTAAACCCAGTTTTTGCCATGAGTGTCCACCATACCTACCTATATGCGGTATTTACCTGCCATTCCAAGTAAATTTGCATGTGCCAAACTCTAAACCTTCAAATTATAATCTGTTTTGTATGCCCGAATTGCTCATGTAGCAACTAGGGGCTGTCAGTGTCTTCCATGCTAGGTGGGTTATTCTCAAGAGGAGTGGACTCCGCTCCTCATTCACGAGAAAGTGGCGGTAACCGGGATGCCCAGTCCCATGATCAAAAATATCAAAATCAAATCAAAATAATTAAACAAAACTCCCCCAGGATTGTTGTTGGTTGGAGGCACTCGTTGTTTTGAGCAAGCCATGGATTGATGCTTGTTGGTGGTTGGGGGAGTATAAACTTTTTCTGCGTGGGAACCGCCTATAATGTATGTAGTATGGAAGATATTGAGAACTCTTGGTTGTTATGTTGACAATGAGATCGTACCTCTCAAAAATACTTATCTCTATTTCAAAATCGAGCTCTAGCACCTCTACAAATCCCTGCTTCCCTCTGCGAAGGGCCTATTTACTTTATGCAAGAGTCAAGGTGATCTTCACCTTTCCCTTTTTCATTTTATCCTTTGGCAAGCACTTCGTGGTGGGGTGATCCTGATATATATATATATCCAATTGGATGTACGTTAGCATGAACTATTATTGTTGACATCACCCAAAGGTGAATACGTTTGGAGGCAACATTACAAGCCCCAATCTTTCTCTGTGTCTGATTAAAACTTCATAACCACAAGTATTGCGTGAGTGTTAGCAATTGTATAAGACTATATGATAGTTGAGTATGTGGAGTTTGCTATTCCTGAAAATAAGATGAATTGTAATTGTTTTGATGACTAAGAATGAAGTTTGCTAGTTTTCAAGAAAGTTTATGGTCTATGCTTTAACATGTGAATTGCTTGTTACTAGTTCTTGAAAAGTTTTATGAGATGAACTACTGTTATGACATATTATCATGCTAGAAAAGGTGATTGAAATTATCATTGATCAAACTTGTGCACCTCTAGCATTCACACTTCATAAATTCTTTCTTTTATCATTTACCTACTCGAGGACGAGTAGGAATTAAGCTTGGGGATGCTGATACGTCTCCAACGTATCTATAGTTTATGAAGCACTCATGCTATTATATTATTTGTTTTGAATGATTATGGGCTTTATTATCCACTTTTATATTATTTTTGGGACTAACCTATTAACCGGAGGCCCAACCCAGATTTGTTGTTTTATGCCTATTCCAGTGTTTCGAGGAAAAGGAATATCAGACGGAGTCAAAACGGAACGAAATCAACTAGAGAAGTTATTTTTGGAAGGAAAGCAACCTGATACACTTGGAGTGCACGTCAGGGGAGTCCCGGGCTGCCCACGAGGGTGGGGGGCGCACCCTACCCCCCTGGGCGCGCCCCCCTGCCTTGTGAGCACCTCGGAGGTCCACCGACGTACCCCTTGCACCCATATATACCTACGTACCCTAAAACTTCCAGAACAGAACCTAGATCGGGAGTTCCACCACCGCAAGCCTCTGTAGCCACCAAAAACCTCTCGGGAGCCCGTTCCGGCACCCTGCCGGAGGGGGATCCCATCACCGGTGGCCATCTTCATCATCCCGACGCTATCCATGACCAGGAGGGAGTAGTTCACCCTCGGGGCTGAGGGTATGTACCAGTAGCTATGTGTTTGATCTCGCTCTCTCGTGTTCCCTCTATGGCACGATCTTGATGTATCCCGAGCTTTGCTATTGTAGTTGGATCTTATGATGTTTCTCCCCCTCTACTCTCTTGTGATGAATTGAGTTTCCCCTTTGAAGTTATCTTATCGGATTGAGTCTTTTATGAGAACACTTGATGTATGTCTTGTGATCCACTTGATGTATGTTTTGGTGATCAACTTGCGGGTTTTGTGACATTGGGAACCTATGCATAGGGGTTAGCACACGTTCTTGACTCTCCGGTAGTAGCTTTGGGGCACTCTTTGAAGTACTTTTATGTTGGTTGGATGAATCTGAGATTGTGTGATGCATATCGTATAATCATGCCCACGGATACTTGAGGTGACAATGGAGTATCTAGGTGACATTAGGGTTTTGGTTGATTTGTGTCTTAAGGTGTTATTCTAGTACGAACTCTTTTATAGATTGATCCGAAAGAATAACTTTGAGGTGGTTTCGTACCCTACAATAATCTCTACGTTTGTTCTCCGCTATTAGTGGCTTTGGAGTGACTCTTTTTTGCATGTTGAGGGATTTTTATATGATCTATCTATGTTATTATTGTTGAGAGAACTTGCACTAGCGAAAGTATGAACCCTAGGCCTTGTTTTCTATCATTGTAATACCGTTTACGCTCACTTTTATCGCTCGTTACCTTGCTGTTATTATTTTTCAGATTACAAATACCTTTATCTACCATCCATATTGCACTTGTATCACCATCTCTTCGCCGAACTAGTGCACCTATACAATTTACCATTTTATTGGGTGTGTTGGGGACACAAGAGATTCTTTGTTATTTGATTGCAGGGTTGCTTGAGAGAGACCATCTTCATCATACGCCTCCCACGGATTGATAAACCTTAGGTCACCCACTTGAGGGAAATTTGCTACTGTCCTACAAACCTGTGGACTTGCAGCCCCAACAACGTCTACAAGAAGAAGGTTGCGTAGTAGACATCAGCGGCCCACTCGGGGGGCAACGGCCCCCTTAGGGTTTCCAAACAGGGGGGCGCATGCCCCCTCGGGGGGCAACGAACCCCTAGGGTTTAAAACCCTAGGCGCCTTGGGCCCTTGGGTGGGGCGCACCAGCCCACCAGGGGCTGGTTCCCACGGCACTTCAGCCCATGGGGCCCTCCGGGATAGGTGGCCCCACCCAGTGGACCACTAGGACCCTTCCGGTGGTCCCGGTACAATACCGGTGACCCCTCAAACTCTCCCGGTGGCCGAAACTGGACTTCCTATATATAAATCTTTACCTCCAGACCATTCTGGAACTCCTCGTGACGTCCGGGATCTCATCCGGGACTCCGAACAACTTTCAGTTAATCACATACTAATATCTCTACAACTCTAGCCCGAACCTTAAGTGTGTAAACCCTACGGGTTCGGGAGACACGTAGACATGACCGAGACAACTCTCCGGTCAAAAACAAACAGAGGGGTCTGGATACCCATGTTGGCTCCCACATGCTCCATGATAATCTCATCGGATGAACCACGATGTCGAGGATTCAATCAATCCCGTATACAATTCCCTTTGTCTATCGGTACGATACTTGCCCGAGATTCGATCGTCGGTATACCGATACCTTGTTCAATCTCGTTACAGCAAGTCTCTTTACTCGTTCCCGTCACACATTATCCTGTGAACAACTCCTTGATCACATTGAGCTCATTATGATGATGTCCTACCGAGTGGGCCCAGAGATACCTCTCCGTCATACGGAGTGACAAATCCCAGTCTCGATTCGTGCCAACCCAACAAATACTTTCGGGGATACCCGTAGTGTACCTTTATAGCCACCCAGTTATGTTGTGACATTTGGCACACCCAATGTACCCTTACGGTATCCGGGAGTTGCACAATCTCATGGTCTAAGGAAATGATACTTGACATTAGAAAAGCTTTAGCAGACGAACTACACGATCTTGTGCTATGCTTAGGATTGGGTCTTGTCCATCACATCATTATCCTAATGATGTGATCCCGTTATCAATGACATCCTATGTCCATGGTTAGGAAAACGTAACCATCTATTGATCAACGAGCTAGTCAACTAGAGGCTCACTAGGACATGTTGTGGTCTATGTATTCACACATGTATTACGATTTCGGGATAACACAATTATAGCATGAACAATAGACAATTATCATGAACAAGGAAATATAATAATAACCTTTCTATCATTGCCTCTAGGGCATATTTCCAACAGATGGACCTCTAGCTAAGGTGAAATAGTATATGAGGAGAAACCTTGTGCATCGCGAGTAACTAGGAACATCTATTATCAAGAAGAAGCGGTCAACTAGTGTCTTCTGTGGGATGAATACCATGCAAGAAGACACATAAGATTTGCATGAATAAGGGAAGAGGATTACCATTTTCGGTTGCCGGTGTGGTCGCCTCCACATGTCGCGCCGATCTTCTTTTTTTTGCCGGGGAAACCGATGTTTTCGAGGAGGGTGTAGGCTTTGACGAACCCATGGCCAAATTGTTGACTGTGTTGCCGTGGCCGTATGTCGGCGGAGGGGAAGTAGATCCGAGGCGGTGAAGGACGGCGTAGCAGGAACAGCTCCGGTGCGGTGGACGGTGGCGAAGTTGGAGCGGTAGCGGTGACGCGCAGGACGGCGTGGTTGAACTGGCTTGGGTACGGACGGTGCGGCCTCGACTTCAACTACTAGACGTTGAGGGCGTTGCGGTTGAGGTCGCGGTGGACGACGACGTCGGGGTATCGGCTCCGGCGTGATGGAGGAGGGCGGTGGTTGATGGGTGGGATGGGGTGGCGGATGGAGGACGCCGGGGTTTCACGGCCGGTGGAGAGGTAGTTTTGGCACCCACGGAGTATGAATGTGGAATCGGACGGGGGCGGGGGCGGGGGGAGTTAAGGGAGAACCATGTTTCGGTCTGGGACACGCTTGTTTTTGGCTTTTTTCAACAGATGGGACGTGCTTGGTTGAAATTTTGGGAAAGTACAAACTTTACCCCCCTCTTAAATTTTGGACCTACTGCGGGTCGGGGTAGGATGGTAATCCCAGGTGTCCCATGTAGTGGGCGGGAGCGATTTCGGCCGCGTGCATGTCTACTTAGGCTGCCATTATGTAGGAATGTTTTTCGGAGGCGGTTGCGTGGCGTCTAGATGAAGCTACAAACCTTCCCCGGTTTAGACCTTTGGACGCCGGGCCGGTTGGTTTCACGGGTTGGAGTTAGAAAAGTAATTTCCTTCTACTACCAAACATTGGTCTCACGCGGTTTCGGGTGAGTAGAGGCTCTTTTGGCGTTTCATTCAAAATTTTGAAACAGAAGGATTCACGTTTAGAGTACTCTTGAACTTTGATGATTGACCTAAATAGACAACGTTAAATTTGACCTTGTATGTTTGAAAACCTCATTAAATTATCCGCTTCTTTTTGAAATTTTGACACTTGAAAATCCTATAACTACGATTATTTTGGAATGGAGGAGCTAAATTTGAATCTATTTTGTACACAACTATATATGCTATTATGTACAAAATCAGAGCAAAGATTGGTGCCCCCATAACTTAATTAGGTATGATTTACAAATGCCATGATATCGAAATCAAATAATAGAATGGACTTCATGTTGAATTCTATTTTTTAAACCACCTTAAGTTGAATTCAAATGTATGCTAGTTCACAGCTAGCTATTTAAAATGTTTATTGTGTAACTTTCGTATGTATAATGTGCTTTGCACACACAATATGAACTATACTCACGTTTATATTCGATTGCTAAAGCGATGCATTGTCTGGAGTTCAAAATACTAACTATCTGGATCAATTATGTTGAATAATAACATAGACATGCTCAAATTCAATAGAATCTAGATGTCTGATGGATCAATGACCGTTCCTTACGCGAATTACAAATATCATGATCCCATAGTAATATTTGGATACAATTTATATCCTTAATCAATGTGTACATCAGTCTTTTACTGTAGTTTCACTCTCCATCGGTGGTCTCTCACACATGCTCACACACTCTCTCCCGAGGTGTCTTTCTCGCAGACATGCTCTCGATATAACCCTCCCTCCCTCTCGTAACCATTTACGACTGTTTTCACTAACCTTTATCACAAGCACTTTTCCTCTCACAAGCATACACATGCACAATCCCCATCGACCCTTTCTATATACATAGACCTGCCTACGTGTCTCCTGTACACACATTATCTTTAGGCCTATCTCTCACGCATTATCTCACACCTCTCTTCCTAATCGACGAGTATGCCTCTAGCAGAGCATTCTGTAGGATGCCCCTTAAAGTTAGGTTGGATGAATAGTAATATCATAGATAAGGGGTTACCTTAGTTCGATAACCCAGGGTTACAAATCCTAGCCGACTTTGTCAGTGGACACAGAGTCCTTCACAATTCTGCTATCGTTGTCTTGTACGACAAGTCATCCATGGGTCTCCCTAAATGCGTCAGGGGCCGACCAATGTGGCGCAGGACGGAACCGAACCAAGGGCCTCACCTCTGCCCCCAGATCTCGTTATCTTCTCACACCCACACATACCAATACACACACCACACAAAAAAATCTCCTCGTGCCTCTATCCCCTCACCCCTTGCATATACACACTCAAGGGAATCTCTCGCCGTGACATCATATTAGTCTCTCTCTCTCTAGACCTCTCTCATTTCTCGTGCTATCTCTCCCACGCCCCCTCCCCCCGCCGGCCCCTCTATCCATGCCTCTCTTGAATACGTAATATTCACACATACCTCTCTAGGCCCTGCCGAATACATCAACTACACATTCGCACATGTTGCATCACGTACCCCATTGATCTAAAAAGCCCTCTCTTCACGTTTATTTCGCATACAACATTCCTTTTGAATTAAGTGTGGCCAAAAAATTATTTTAGAATTTCTACATATATACAACATTACTAAGTTATATGGAGGAGTATGAACGTTAATTTGCATTGCATGGTGCCCACAATGATATTTATTCCGCACTGTGAATTTTTGTATTTTTATACTATATATGAAGTTAGTCATAATAAAGAGAAACGAAGAGCATCTCTCTCCCCATCGCATACACCCTCTACGCCCGTTTCACGTACACACATAAACTATCTCCAGGTCCTCTAAAGCAAGCCCGCAGCACACACTACTAGGAAAAGGCCTACTAATGGCGCACCTGTGGTGCGCCATTAGTAAGATATACTAATGGCGCACCTCAGATGCGCCATTAGTATATACAACAGTGCGCCATTAGTATGCCTCACAGGGGGCCATGTATACCCAGGTGCTTTGGCATACTAATGGCGCACGACAACAAGATGGGCCATTAGTAATTTCGGTATACTAATGGTGCACTGTTTAATGATGCGCCATTAGTATCCTTTGGCATACTAATGGCGCACTATCATGTGATGCGCCATTAGTATGAATATTAGGTTTTTTTTAGTTTTTAATTTTCTGTTTTTTGCACAGGTTACAAAATGTATAATTGGACAAAATATAGACAACGCACATCAACAACAGATTCATCGAATACAATAGAAGATTAGTCTCTGAATACAATTCATCATATTAGTCTCCGAATACAATTCATCATATTAGTCTCCGAATTGAAAAGACCGAACAAAGATAGAACATTATATTACAAGTCTCGAGACCGCGAGTAGCGAGTTTGTCTTCACATTACAAGTCGATATCGATCATCTAAACTACCATCACATAGAAGAGAGCTGCGGTCATCACCATGAGCATCATCACGATGAAACTCATCTTCATCCGGTTCCTCCAACGCTCCCTCCCCTCTCCCGCTAGATAGCGGGCGTATCTAGATTCGGCCTCGGCCCTAGTGGTGTACCCTTTGTAACTGTTACCGCTGAATCGGTGAACCTGTCTCCGACACTCCTCCCAGTCGTCGTAGAATCCGGGAACCTTACCCTTGTACACGACATACGACGGCATCGCCATGCACTAGCCAAACGAAACGTTAGTACCAATTCACAGACAATACATAAGCAATATATAAGTATGCAACAGAACGATCGGAAGAGAAAAGCAAGACATTAATAGCATCGATTACATCTAAGTTGAACGACTCTCGAAACCAAAGAGACATACTACAAGTTCATTAAAGTTTAATTACAACATGAGCCAATCGATGTTTCAGAACTAGACACAGCATCACTGCTTTTGACTCGACTCAAGGGACCGGAGCGTGGATGAAGCCGCTGTCTATCGTGGGAGTCATGAAATAACGGGCGTTGTCAGCCTGCATTTGTAGCATTGTGTCGATTTCACTGTTGGACGGTTGATTTCTGAGGTAGAACTGCCCCGAGGTACGAAGGACATCTTGATGGATGATTTCCGCAAACTCCGACTGGATGCGAAACAATTCTTGTCTGATGTCCGCGTCCTGGATTGCCGACACACTCGCGGCCCAATCTTTGAGTTTACTCGGTAGCAGAAGTTGATGATGGTCCCGTACGATCGCCCGCATGTGATGGATGGCATAGTAGGCACCCTTTTGACCGCCAAGCGGCTGCTTGACGCAGCAGAACGTCGTATTATGGGAGAACACGTGCTTGCCGTACTTACGAATAGGCCTGGTGAAGGTGCCTCCAGATTTGGCGTAGCCGGGGAGAACATCATCAAGAACCTTCTTGACATTTGTGTAGTCTACGTTCGACTGACGGTCCGGGTCAAAATACGTGGCCATGGAATATTTGGGGCTTGGGAGGATGAGCGTGCAATGTGTGTCACTGCAGAAAACACGGAATGTTAAAAGAAAAACGATCAAAATCTAAGAATTCATATGTTACGGGCCGGTTTAGGGGAGGACTTACTCGGGAAAGTAAGGCACGAGGAAGTTATCCTTATCTTGGTTTGCCAGAATGACGCCTTCGAGGTAAGAACTCGCTACTTGCCGGTCCCCAGCGCTGCCCAAGATCTTGGCACACATGTAGAAGGGGTCGACTATCACGATGTCCGGGGTCTTGTCGCGAATGATCCCCATCTCCATACTCAGCGAAAATAGCCGAATGAAGGTGTAGTGCAGCGGATGAAGGTTAAACATAGCAAAGATGTCATCAAATCGCAGGACGATCGTACCCCCGATGTCGCCATCCACAAAGCCCTTGCCCTTTGGCACCTTGGCCACGAAAACCGGGTATGCCACATCCTTCTCTCTGAGACGCCGCTTCTCCAAAGAAAGAACACTGTCGTGCAGACTCCGCATAGCACCGGTTGCAGCATTGAGCATATTTGGCGGTAGCATCGCCCTACCCGCCACATGCACCCTCCTCGAGATATCCTTAGGTGAAGGTGGCCCGTCCTGAGCACGGATCGCACTCGGTGCCGGCTGGCTCGCACCCTTGTTAGTCTTTCTTTTGCGTGCCTTCTTCTTCTCCTGTAATGGGACCGAGTTCTGCTCACTGACCGCCTTCTTGAGTGTGTTGGGACAGATAATATTTCGCACCACGCCTATCTGAGGCTCGGTGAAGTCGGCAGCTGGAGGCGTCTCCTGAGAGCTGAACGGCAGACGACGCCTGTTACAACTTGGCTTCTCCGCGGTACCAGCTAGATCGCGCACGTCTTTTGTTGGGTTGGGTTCTTGAGAAGGAGGCCCCATGAAGTCGCCATCGTACCCATGATCGGCAAAGTACTGATCGACGTTGCCAAATGTATCGTCGTCGTCGTCGTTCTGATCCTGTGCCATATGCATGTTTGGATCCAGTGGCATAGGGATGTCTGGCACCATTGCGGCGGTCTTGCCATGGGGCCGACTTGGTGCCGGCACAACTTGCGGTGTTGTATTTTGGGTGGTGTCCCCCGCCCCCAAACGAATCTGGCTCTTCGGCCAAAGCAGGGGCCAGCTCAGGCAGGTGCTGAGGGTCATCACGTCATCATCGTCGGCCCCGACGGGTCGATTCGGAGGTAACAACTCGTCGCAGCCTGGCAGCACCTGAACCAGTTCAACCCTAAACAAGTTGGGTGGCATCTGGGTACCGTGGAACAAGGGGTTGCCCGGTTGAACGATTTTGCCCTTGGTGACATCGACCAACTCGTTGTTCACGAAGTGCAGGAGAGTGCACGGAACGTCGGCGGCGCCCTGCGAAAACATGTAGGGCGTCAGGGATGCCCAGTCAAAGGCAAGGAGATGAAGTCCTCAGCCGAGAGAGGCTTAATTAGTTACCGTGATGATGGCGTCGAGCTCGGCTAATGTCGAGGCACCGCCAACGGCGGGCGTGCAGTTGACGGAGGGGCCGCTTGCTGCAGAGGTGCCGGCCGGTGTACACCCGGGTGCATTAAGCTCCCGTGCCGGCGTCCGAGACACCAATGCCGCCTCCGCCGGAGACACCAATGGCCCCGCCATCGCATTCTGCGAGTTGCTGGTCGTGAAGCTAGGAATCGGGGGCGGCCCCTGTTGGCCGCCCGCAATCCACGCACTCAACCCCTCGATCAAGGTAGGCACAATGGCGGTGATCGTCGCTCCAAGTTGTTGTTGCACTTGCTCTTGGACAATCTCCAGAATCCGCGCCACCTGTGCCTTGAGTTCTTGAACCTCGCGCGCCTGGCTTTCCGAGCTGGTCTTTTTCTCCTTTCGCCCACCACTGTTATAGTATGACGACCATTTTGTCGACAAGCCTTTGCCGGCCACACGACCAGCTGACGTCGGCTTACTGAGCTTATCCTTGTTCTTCATTACATTCAACGCCCTATTTAGAGTGGTGTCCGAAGGGTTGCTCTTAGTCGACCCCACGCTACTGCTTTCAGTCGCCTACGGAAGGAATGTGAACCATTTAGAAATTTGGCTTCATTAATTAGAATGCAACCATATGGAGCTAATTACGCGGGGGTGTATTCCTTACCAGCACAAGCTCAAGCGCCCTGGTCTTCGGATCTGTGGTAACCTCCTTTGTTTTCGGGTCCTTCTTGTACCGGGCCCTAACAAAGTTCCTGGTCTGCTTGTCACCGTATTTATCGAAGAGGGGCGGTAGACCTTGCTCAGCACGGTCCGCCTCCTCCTTGTCCCATATAGGCTTCGCCACTCTGTAACCGCCGGGACCGAGTGTGTGTTCCCCTAAGTTCAGCTCCCGCATTTCTTTCCCCCACTGACTTGATTGGGAGTTTGCGGTGCTCGAGCAATTGATCTTGAAGTCGTTGTAGTCATCTTCGGTGATCGAAGGATTTTTCTCCTTGATCTTCTCATAACTCTCACCTTTCTCGATCATTCTCTTCACATTGCTTTTCCAAGTAGACAGGGCCTTGCTCATCTTCGCGAGGGTAGCATTGTTGACTTTATTCCCTTTGAGGTTTGTGTTTTCAAATTCAGCGGGGAACTTGTATCGTTCGTGCAGCTTCGTGAAGAGGAGGTTGCGCAAATTCCCTAGGTCAGGATGCCTCAGGTTCTCGGTGTTGATCGAGACGGTGCTCCGGAGAATGCACCCGAGCTAAAGCTTGTACCCCTTGACTATTCGTTTGGGCGCCGTTGGATTCCCGTCGGAGTCCACTTCAGTAACTTCCTCCTTGAGGGTGCGGAGCACGGTCGGGCGCCGGTCCTTCCGTTGCCTCTTCGGTTGGCTGCCATCTGTGCGTGCGCCGCCATCATCAGTGGTGGCATCCTCGGCGGCACCATCAGTGGTGGCATCAGTGGGGTCATCCTCGGAGGTACCATCAGTGGTCTCAGGATCGGTGGGGAAGGCGGCGTCCTCATACAAGTGAGGTTGTTCCTCCATCTCCTGGGACAGCTCCCAGAATGCCTTGCCGCCCGAACCCTCGGCCTCATCGTTGTTGGCCATGTTTCTCTCTAAATAGGAACAAAGTTTGGTCAAAAAGTTGGTTATTGTCAAGGAACAAGATCATGGTCTCATCATTTAGGGTTTGTCGACACCGAGGCATCCTAAAAGCTAAGCTTTTATCATTGAGGGTTTTTCGACGCCGACGCACCCTAAAAGCCTAAGCTTTCATCATTAGTCACAAGTACACCGGCCCATGCATTAGTCACAAGTACCCCATATGTCCTATTTTTAGCAATGTCCTGCTAAAATTCACGGAAAATTTCAGCATGACCTTTGCTGAAAATAGGACATATGGAGTACCCGAATTTGCTGGAACGGAAGTTAATCGACATTCCAGCAAACTCAAGGGCCTCTCGGGTGGACAAGGCAAAAAAGGCCTCCATCAGAACATGGAAAATACATTGGCATGTGAAGAGGTGAAACAATATATGCATCTCCAAGAAGTATCATTCAACATTTTGGACAAACCACTACAAGCAATACTGGATCAGAATAACTTTGCTGTGTATTAGAGTTCTGCTTGCTTTTATTGTTTCCACCCTTTACTGTACGTGGTTTATAGTGTCCTGCAGAAAAGCTCTGCTCTTTGAGTATGTGTGAAGAGAAACTTTCCTAGTATTTACTCCCTCTGTTGCAAAACACTTGTCGTTGTTTTAGTTCGAATCTGAATTAAAACCAAGACAAGTATTTTGGAATGGAGGGTGTAGTAACTTAGGAAGTACTACCTCTGTTTTTAAATGTAAGACGTTTTGACAGTTTAGTTGAACTGTGAAAACATCTCATATTTAGGAACAGAGGGTGTGCCAATTAAAAGAAGGTCATTCGTGTTCTGAGTAGACACAAGACAATGCATAATTGTGCTAGTAGTAAAACACGGAATCTTGCAAAACCAAAATACTTTCTTATTAACTGCAAGTGGGGAACACCAGGAGCAGAATTAATTGGCGGCTGCTCATGTCTAACAGCCCTGCGGCAGCTGAGCCTGAAGACAGACAAGTCTCACCAGATGAAATAAACGGGTTTCTAATAAGTTTGTAAAGAGTGATGATTCTTCTAGAGACATAGTAGCAGTTTCTAACATATTACACTGACAACTGAACTGTCACAAGTAAGAGACCTCATTAGGCTAAAAGCCAAAGCCCACAAGTACTTGTGAACTGAATCTTGCAAGTCCAAACCCATTGCTTAAATCCAGAGAAATAAAATTAGAATGCTCACAGGAAGAATAAACTCACAATTAAACATAATTATTACCGATAGGCTAACACCACACATCTTCAAATAATTCCAATATAATGAGTTTGAGTAGAGAACATGTCATTTCTATTACAACCAAATCCATTTACAGTACAAGTCTAAGAAAAGCTACAACACATCTTCTAACCATGAGAAGTAACCAACAAGCGGGGAGACAAGTACACTAAAAGAAGACATGTCAGAAAACAGCTCAAAATCCCCACTGCCCAACGCAATAAAACGAACATCGCCATCTATGTTACGGCGAAAAAGTGAACTGTGCAGCAGTACCAGTAAACAGCTCATAACTCCCCCATCGACATACTCTAGGACTGTTGTGTATAACTCTAGGACCTCTTTTTTAATCATCAGAGGCCATAGTAAGACGATGTACTCAGTCCCAAGTACAGAATTTAAATTGAATTAGCCTACATAGCTTTTGGAGCGTGCAAGAGGAAGTACACAAGGGATTAACTACTGAACACCAAGTGCTCTAATCAAAGTTGCGATTAAGAAGCAATATTTCGTAAGAGCGTCTTCAACTCTTTGGTTCCTATGCAGCAGCACCCCCCCCCCCCAGGATTGGAAATCAAACTCTTTCCAAGTACTGAATTATTATTAACTCCTTTTCTTTTATCATTATTCCTATATCTCTTCCCATTAATTTGTTTTTCAGAGTCAATGCCAGCTTAAATTTGTGTGCTTGCAGGAACGACAACTTCCAACCACAAGTAAGGAACTTGTGTGCTTGCACTTTTAAACTTGTTTTCTACGTCAACATCAATACCTATGACTACGAGCAGCCTCCTTCTGCTAGATGCATCTATGTCTCAGATTATTAATTTTTCTACTGACTTCAGTTCATCAACACTCTGTTCTCTTAGGACCTGACTAGTAGATCGATGCATTTGCCAGAGCTTACTGCTGCATATACATGGGCCACTCCTTGCTCTGAACGAGCACACAAGTATATCAGAGCAATACATTGCTAACTGAAAATCTGAAACAGATTTTGCAATTGTGAACAAGAACTAACTTCTCCAAATTTCATAAGTAGCCCCAGGATGCACAAACAAGACAAGCCGAATTGCACACACATCCACATCCAGCAAATGCTCAACGTGGGTTCTCTCAAAGAAAAACAAAAAGCACATGCTCACCTTGGGTGGGCAGAGAACGAGCTCTGGGAAGGTGGTCGGGGTGGAGCTCCGGGAGGGAGAGGTCGAGGGCGGCGTCGCGGAGGTCGGAGAGGTCGCTGAAGGCGCTGGCGGCGACGGCGCCGGTGAGCCCCAGCAGCGAGAGCGCGGCCGCGCGACGGGCCCATGCTGCGGCGCCCTCGTCCGACGGCGGAGGCGGAGGAGGTGGAGGCGGAGCGGCCTTGGGCTTGGGCTGGGCGGAGAGGCGCCGGAGGAGGAGCGGGGCGGGCGTCGAGGCATCGACGCGGCGTCGGGGCAGCGGGGCAGCGGCGTCGGGAGAGGAGAGGGGAAGGGGATCGAGGGCGAGGGCGAGGGAGAGAGAGAGGGGATAGGTTTGGGCCGGGGAGGAAGTATGGATGGGGGCGGCACAATACTAATGGCGCACCACACCTCGGTGCGCCATAAGTACATCCATACTAATGGCGCACCTCGCCCTGGTGCGCCATTAGTATTTTTTTTTGATTTCTGCTCAAGCCAACAGGTTATCTTCCACCTGACCTGATCCACATCAAGCTCCCTCTACTAGCTCGACTGGTCAGCAGCCAGTTTTCACACCAGGAGGTCCTGGGTTCGATTCCCAGGCTCCACAATTTTTTTATGCATTTAAAATGTTGTTTGATACTTATTTGTGTTTAAATATGTTCAAACTTGTTTAAATCATAACAGTAATATTTTTTTATAAGACAGTAATAAATTTTTTAAAAATATCATCAAACAGTAATGCCGGTGGAGCGGGGGAGGG
>LT934114.1:786763582-786797486 GCA_900231445.1 Triticum turgidum subsp. durum
GGCGGCCGGTGGACCGGGGGGTGCTCGGCGGCGAGGGGGACCGGATCTGGCGAGGTGGGATAGCGATCGAGATGGAGGGGGATCGAGATCGAGTGTCCATGAAATTTAAAAATATTCATGATAGTTCAAAAAGTGCCCATGAAATACAATCGAGAAATGAAGGCTACGATTTAAATACAATCGATCTTAGCTAGCTATCTGTTCACAATCTTCTTGCCCTTCTTTTTCGCAAATGGAGTTCTTCTATGGAACAGACGTCCTTTAGGTAGGGTGGTCCTGCTTCTTCTTATGGTGTATGCTGCTACTTCATCATCGTCGTCATGTTCGATCCTCGGGTCGCCGTACTTGTCGAAGTCTTGCTCATTGGCTACTCCATCCATTCCGATGATCTTCCTTTTGCCTCTCCTCACGACAACACGACTGGGCTTTGACGGGTCGGTAATGAAGTAGCATTAGTCAACTTGGGAAGCCAGTAGCCATGGCTCATTTTTCGCGGTGACGTTTGCACCCGTGGTCTTGGATTTGGCTTTGGGTATAACCATGGTGGTGAAATACCAGTCTTCTTTTAGGATGCTCTTCGCCCATCTGACACGGAACATTGGGACCTTCTCTCCAGCGTAGCTCAGCTCCCAGATCTCCTCGATCCTTCCGTAGTATCTGTCCTTGTCATTACCGGTGTAGGATTCCATCGTTACCCCGGAGTTCTGATAACCATCGCAATTCATGTCCTTGGCCTCGGTGTAGAATGTGTAGCCGTTGATATCGTACGCCTCATAGGTCATCAGGTTGTGCTCGGCGCCCTGTGACAAGGCGAATATGAGTTGTTCTTCCGCGGAAGAATCCTCATGTAAAGGGTACGACAGAAGCTTCTGCTTGAACCAACGCGTGAAACATGAGTTGTGCTCTTTGATTATATCTCCGTCCGTCCTCTGTTGGCCTCGGTCATTGTACGTCTTCTTAATAAAGGTTTTGTGTTCTACCACCCAAGGATCGACCACGTCTATGTGTTGTAGCGCGACTAGGTTTGCTCTTTCAAAGTCGGCGAGTCGACCCTCTAAGTCGACATGCATTTCGCGGCGACCCTCACGGTGACCCCATCCAGCGAGCCTGCCGAGGTGCCTGTTGACGGGCAGACCAACGGGGTTCTCAATGCCTAGATAATTCGTGCAGTAGGAGATGCACTCTTCGGTCAGAAAGCCCCTGGCTATACTTCCCTCTGGACGTGACATGTTGCGAACGTATCCTTTGATGACACCATTCATCCTTTCAAACGGCATCATGCTGTGCAGGAACGTCGGCCCAAGTTGGATGATATCCTCCACTATATGGACCAGCAGATGCACCATAACGTCGAAGAATGCGGGCGGGAAGTACATCTCAAGCTCGCATAGTATCACCACGATATCTTCCCGTAGCCTTCTGAGTTGCCTCACGCCAATCGACTTCCGAGAGATGACGTCGAAAAAGTTGCATAGGCCAAATAGCGTTTCACGGACGTGCGCATCCATGATCCCACGGATTGCAACTGGAAGTATCTGCATCATCAGCACGTGACAGTCGTGAGACTTCATCCCACTGAACTTCTGCTTCGCTGGGTCTAGGTATCTGCTTATCTTCCCCACGTAACCGTAAGGAAGTTTTACTCCTAGGAGGCAGGTGAAAAACTGCTCGATCTCCTCCTGACTTAGAGTGAAGCACGTGGGAGGGTAGTCATTTCTGGTCTTCTTGGCCTTTTTGCCTTTGCGACGACTTACTGTGTCCTGCTTCGCCTCATCATCATCATCATCATCATCATCATCATCATCATCATCATCATCATCATTAGCGTGAAGCTCCTGCCTGATGCCCATTGATTTCAAGTCTGCCCTTGCTTTCGGCCCATCTTTGCTCCTCTCTGGCATGTTGAGCAGGGTACCAAGAAGACTCTCGCACACGTTCTTCGTGATATGCATGACATCAAGGCTGTGAGGCACACGGTGGATCTTCCAGTACGGCAAGTCCCAGAAAACAGACCTCGTTTTCTATACCTTCAGCAGCTGCTCTGGCGCCTTTCGCTTCTTTCCCGGCTCTGGCGCCTTTTGCTTCTTTCCCGGCAGTGGGCAGTCGTTCCAATTTTTCAACAGCTTGTCTATTTCCTCGCCGCTCCTCGTACACGGGAGTTTTCGGGGTTCGGTTTCACCATCGAACAGATCCTTGCGTTTCCTCCACGGGTCATCATCGCGAAGCCACCTTCGATGTCCCATGAACACGGTTTTCAAAGACCCGGGATCTCTATCTAGTTGGCGATACGTTGTGTCATCCATGCACCTTACGCATCCAGAAAATCCGTGGACTACCTGCCCCGCGAGATATCCGTAACCGAGATAGTCGTGCACCGTCGTGAGCAGTGCGGCTCTCATAGGGAAATATTCTTTCTCTGCGGCGTCCCACGTATTGGCTGGCATTTTCCACAGCGTGTCAAGCTCCTCTTTCAGCAGCCCCAGATACAGATTGATGTCGTTCCCTAGTTGTTTCAGCCCTTCAATTAGCATACTCATGTGAATGTACTTCCTCTTCATGCACAACCAAGGGGAAGGTTCTACATCCACACAAACACAGGCCAGGTGCTATGTGTGCTTCTCTGGCTGCCAAACGGATTGACTCCATCGGTGCTCGCGCCCAGCACGATGTTCCTTGGATCCTTCCCAAATTCTGGGTCTTCGAAGTTCAACGCTTGCCACTGGCTCGCATCCTTAGCGTGACTCAGCATCTTGTCTTTTTTATCTATCTCCGGATCATTTGCGTCATCTTCTCGCTTCTTCTCCTCCCTATCCGCGTGCCAACGCAGGAGCTTTGCTACCTTAGGGTCCGCGAAATACCGCTGCAGACGAGGAGTGATCAGAAAGTACCACACCACTTTTCGAGGAGCTTTCTTCCTCTACTTGTATCGAGTGACGCCGCAAACCGGACATATGGTAGACTCCGCGTGCTCGTCCCGATAAATGATGCAATTGTTCATGCACACATGTATTTCACGTGCGGTAAATCCAGAGGACACACGATTTTCTTAGCCTCCTCCAAACTGGTCGGGCACTTGTTCCCCTTGGGAAGACGTTCGTGCCAGAATGACATGTTCTCGTCGAAGCATGCGTCAGTCATTTTGTGTTTTACCTTCATCTCCAGAGCATTGAGCGTTACTTTCAGGCGGGTATCCTCGGGCCTGCATCCTTCATACAATGGAGTAACCGCGTCTAACTCAAGTTTATCCATCTTGGCTTTCTCTCGGGCGGCAGCTCTTGTGTTATCCGTCTGCTTGAGAAGCAGCTCTTGAATATGAGGGTCCTGCACCCAGCCCATCGATGGTCCAGCGTCGTCTGCTCCGCCGGCATCATCATCTTCATGATCATGCCCGTCGTCTGCTCCGGCATCTTCCTCATCATCATGTCCTGCATCTTCTACATGATGACTATGTACAGCATCACCATCGTGATCATCTCCTGGGGATTCTTCGTCTTCTCGCCCGCCCGAGCCGTGGTGGTTGTCTTGCTGCCCTTCCTCATTTCTTGCCCGACCCCCATGGACGACTTCGTAGTCATCTTCATCACCTTGCCACCGATAGCCATCCATGAAACCACGCAAGAGCAGGTGGTCCCGCACCTGCCCGGAATCCGGGTCCGCAATAAGGCTCTTTAGCTTGCATCTTTGACACGGATATCTTATCTCCATCTCGTTCTTTTGAAGCATCTCGGCCTTCGCAGACCTCAAAAACCTATTCACGATGCCTTCGGTCATCGTGTGGACCATGGTCGCCTGCGGGGTAGAGCAAAACGATATTTTAGAACCAAGAAAAAATTTGGCATGACTTTCCCTAAAAATAGGACCAAAAAGAATGCTTAATGCCAAAATTCTCGCCGAAACGGAAATGAATCAACATTCCGGCAAAATATTGGCAACTATCGCATTTCAAATACCGGTACACCTCCAAACACAAACACATATGCAACACCACAAACATATGCAACACCACGAACATACATAGATCTAGCTAGGCCATAAAAAGTGCATGTGCACATTGTTGTAGGGAGAACAACATAAATATAGCTTCCCCTCTTACTTACCTATCAAAACAAGGTAATTTAACAACTTAATTTGAATGAATCTATGGTGGCAATGAGGTGAAAAAGAGGAGGCACCCGAGACAAGGAGGAGGTGGAGAGAATGAAGTGGGGAGAAAGTGAGTGTGGGTAGGGGAGAGGCTGTCCAAAATATCTTATTGCTGCCCACTTACTAATGGCGCACCAACTCTAAGTGCGCCATTAGTAATCCACGTTACTAATGGCGCACCTCCTGGTGGTGCGCCATTACTAGTTTTGCAAAAAAAAACATACTAATGGCGCACTGTTCCACAGTGCGCCATTACTAGTTTAAACTAGTAATGGCGCACGGTGGAACAGTGCGCCATTAGTAGTTTTGCAAAAAAAGGAATAAAAAATATAATAAAAAAACAACATTAGTGGCGCACTTTCCGACAGGTGCGCCATTACTAGTTACAACTAGTAATGGCGCACTTAGTCTGGATGCGCCATTGTATGTTTGGACAGGCGCACTAGTTCAAATTTTTTTTGATACTAATGGCGCACCATGGGCCAGGTGCGCCATTAGTAGTTTCAACTCTAATGGCGTATCAGAAGGTGGTGCGCCATTAGTATATACTAATGGCGCAACGCTTTCCTGGTGTGCCATTAGTGTCAATCCCATCTATAGCCCTTTTTCTAGTAGTGACATTCCCGCATGTTTCATCTTTCTCTCGCGATATATACAGTGAAGATCATTGTATTTGGAGCGAAAGCACAATACGTACATAGGGCTTCAGAATCCACTCATTACGGTCACCATTTATGTTTTGTGGTTATTATCCAGTCACGGGCTCACCATACAGCTCTGTATTTGCTTAAGACACGACTAGTTGACCAGTTAAATGCTCCATGTGGCACCTCTAGTGTTGCATCACATTATCTCACTACCATTGGGCCCACCTGTCGGCTTGTATCTACTCTTCTACACTCTTATCTCTACTCTTATAAAAACAGAGTTGGTGATGATGGTGTGCCTGCCATCCTGCAATATAGGCCGTCCAATCTATATCTGACGAATAGGAAGGAAACTATGGCAATTTTGTAGAAAGATACCCGCACCCCTCATCACATTTGCAGATAAGGCCTTGCCTCATTCATCCTTATCTCCCACAAGATAAACTACTCATATATATGCATCTTGACGTTCCGTGCAACACGGGCATCTCTCTACTCTTATAAAAAATCAAGTTGGTGATGATAGTGTGCCTGCCATCCTGCAATATAGGCCGTCTGATCTATATCTGATGGATAGGAAGGAAACTATGGCAATTTTGCAGAAAGATACCCGCACCCTCATCACATTTGCAGATAAGGCCTTCCCTCGTTCATCCTTATGTCCCACAAGATAAACTACTCATACAAATGCATCTTGATATTCCGTGCAACGCATGGGCATCTTGCTAGTAAAAAACAGAGTTGGTGATGATGGTGTGCCTGCCATCCTGCAACATAGGTCGTCCGATTTATATTTGACGGATAGGAAAGAAACCATGGTAATTTTGCAAAAAAGTACCGACACACCTCTCCACATTTGCGAATAAGGCCTTCCCTTGTTCATCCTTTTCTCTCACAAGATAAACTAGTCATAAAAATGCATCTTGATGTTACGTGCAACGCATGGGCATCTTGCTAGTAAGAATGAAAACAAACGACAAAAAAATATTGGATGGTGGTTCGAAGTAAAGACCGCGGGCACAGGGACAAGGTGGCCTTGTATTGGTATGTTGAGCCATCTGTTTTAACACACAAGAGCTGGTGTGGTGATTATACACACACGCACGCATGCACACGAACTACATGCACGCAACACTCACATGAACACATGCAGCCACTCACGCACGCAACACTCACATGTACACACGCAGCCACGCACGCACGCAACACTCACACGCACACACCCACGCACGCACGCAACACTCACACGCACACACCCACACACACACATGCACACATGCATGCACACACCACACGAACAACACACACTCTCACGCTCAAGTGCTCAACCTACATGTGCATGTGCACACATTAGGCCCTGACAGACACATACACAACCAGGTGATTCCCATGCACGGGTTGTCTTGTCGCGCTTGGGTAAATTTGTGTTTATCTGACCCTTTTCCTATGTGAACTGACGTGTAGGACCCACAAGGAACATGGTCAATTTAACTAGTCAACATGGTGCCACGCAGACTATTTGGCGGGTCAACAGAGTGCAATCTGATGATGAACGGTGAGCAAGTGACCGTGTAATCACCGCAAAACGTATATACTGACCGTAATGAGCGTATTCTGAAGTTCGGTTACCGTATTACGCTTTTCTCTCTGTAGGCCCTCCAAAACTACATCTCTACATGTTCTCGCATGTTACATCTAACAACTATGCAATACAGCACTACTACTACACTCTAACACAATAAATCATATGTGTTTTTAGTTTTGCTAGATATCATATTGTTACTTAATTATTCAGTTTGCATACATTAAAATTGCCTTTGAAATGTATGGCCAGTATCATCTACCGCGCGGGAAAAATCTCGCCCTTTCCTATTTAATCGGGTGTGTATCGATGGATCGTGCGAAACAGCAAAACTATAGTACTATAAAGTACAAGTGAGAGTTCACGGGGCCACCATGTCGTGTGCTCCTCCGTCGTAAGAGTGAAGCGCTCGCTTTCATAAATTTTCTAGTCCCATTCGCCGACATGTGGGACATCATGCTACCGGGTCTACATGCCATACCAAAATACAGTGCAGACCAGCAGGGGTGAAGCACCCCAGTCATGGCGTTGGCGTAGTAATGAGAAATGAGGTGTCAAATCACAAAACGACACCTTTCCCACTGAGAAAGTCCTGGACTAAGGGGTCCTCGGGCGTCCGGCATGTTGGACATGTGACGGATTGATGGGCTGTGAAGGTACAAGACCGAAGACTCTCACCCGTGTCCGGATGGGACTATCCTTGGCGTGGAGGGCAAGCTTGGCGTCCGGATATGAAGATTCCTTTCTCTATAACCGACTTTGTACAACCCTGGTCCCCTCCGGTGTCTATATAAACCGGAGGGTTTAGTCCGTAGAAGAGAATCATAGTCATACAGGCTAGATTTTAGGGTTTTAGCCATTACGATCTCGAGGTAGATCAACTCTTGTAATACTCATATTCATCAAGATCAATCAAGCAGGAAGTAGGGTATTACCTCCATAGAGAGGGCCCGAACCTGGGTAAGCATTGTGTCCTCCGTCTCCTGTTACCGTCAACCTCAGACGCACAGCTCGGGATCCCCGACCCGAGATTCGCGGGTTTTGACACCGACATTGGTGCTTTCATTGAGAGTTCCGCTGTGACGTCAAAAACAGGATTGATGGCTCGCCTTGTTATCAAGGATAGTATCACCTCTGGAGGTGCCCTGGCCTCAGGCCAAAACCTCCGGGTGGCGGCTTTACCATGACCGCCCCTACGGCCGCTAAGCCAACGATGACTTCTCGGGTCATCGAAAACCACCTCCGTGTTAGCTCCGAATACTCCAAGCAGATGGATCAGGCTGAGTTATTGTCTTTGAACGAACTCCTAGATCACATCGCCTCCTTGGGGGTCGCTATAGGCTACGATCAGATTGGGCTTAAACCCGACCAGAGTGAAATTAAATCTCCGCCGATCACCCACCAGGTAGCGGTAGTAGAGGAGCAAGATGGCAACTCTTCCTCTATACTAAGGACGAACTGTGTTTGGATTTCCGAGCATGAAGAGCCTAACACCTGCCTTCGAAAAGACACAGCCTGCCCTTTGAACTTAGAACCGGACGATGTGCCTGAAAAATCAGTTGATATCCCGGAGCCTGAGCTATTAAGTTTGGAAGTTCTTCAAACTCTGTATCCCAAATTGGGTCAGGGTTCGGATTTAAAGCCACCCACCCATCCAGATAGACGCGATCTCATCTACATACGGCAGCAGTCTCAGGAAACAGTCCATCACTTTTGGGCCAGATTCCTCCTTGTCAAAGACAAGATTAAAGATTGCCGCGATGAAGACGTGATCTCAGCATTCTGCAATAATGCACGAACATAGGACTCCTCAACGCCATCAATCGCCGTCGTGTATCACACTTCGCTGACTTGGAAACCATCATACAGATGTACTGCGCAATGGAAAGCGCCTGGAAAGCTCAGACAGCTCTCTGGGAACAACCGGTTTCCACTCAACCCTTCGTCTGGGCAAAAAGGATGCACCCTCGTTGCGCACCAGAACCAATAGTAAAGAAATGTAAGCACATCACGGGGCGCGGAACTGTTCTTGAGGGATGGCTCGATAGGCTATGCAAAATGCACACAACACCGGACACCATACCGACCCACGGCCTTGGAGCATGTTGGATACTCCGGCAAGTGGCCAAGAGCAGCGAGGATATCCTCACCAAAAATACCCCAGAACAACACCCCCTGGAAGATGACAACCCCAGCGTATTGATAGTCTTTGAGACTTCCGTTTCAAACAATTGGCGTAAAAGGGTTTTCCGCGACCTCACCGAAGTTTGCCAAGTCGCAGCAGTAAACCCCTAGAACGACATGGCCATAACTTTCAATGTCAGTGACGAACCAAAATTTCGGACAGTCTGGGCACCAGCCGCCTTGGTCCTCAATCCAATTGTGGACGGTTTTTGGCTCACCAAAGTGCTCATGGACGGCGGCAGCGGATTAAACCTCATCTATGAGGATACGCTCAATAAAATTGAAATAGATAGGAGCCGCATCGAGCAAAGCAGCACGACCTTCCGAGGAATCATTCCCAGTCGGGAGGCGCGATGTGCGAGAAAAATCACGCTCGACGTGGTATTCGGCACACCGGAGCATTATCGGTCCGAGGAGATAACCTTCGAAGTGGCTCCTTTCAACAGCGGATATCACGCCTTATTGGGGCGAGATGCATTTACACGCTTCCAAGCTATACCTCATTACGGGTACATGAAGCTCAAGATGGCCGGGCCCAATGGTATCATTACTCTTCCCAGTGATCCGGACATAGCACTCCGCGCTGAAAATAAAACCGCATCCCTGGCCCTCGAGGCATTGTTTGAAATACTCGCGGCCGAAGAGCTAACCGCGTTGCGCTCCACTATGGATAAGGATGACATAATCCTGGACAAGCGACCCAAATCCACCTCCTTTAAACCAGCAGATGAAATAGTCAAACTTCAAGTCCACCCGACGGACCCCAAGAAGACAGCATCCATCGGGGCACAACTCGACCCAAGGTCGACGCTGTGCTACAAGAGTTCCTGCGTGAGAACTGGGACATATTCGCCTGGCACCCTTCCGATATGCCAGGAATCCGAGGCAGGTTGGCCGAACACATCCTCAATATATTGAAGGTGAAGGAAATATGCCCTAGAGGCAATAATAAAGTTATTATTTATTTCCTTATATCATGATAAATTCTATTATTCATGCTAGAATTGTATTAACCAGAAACATAATACTTGTGTGAATACATAAACAAACAGAGTGTCACTAGTATGCCTCTACTTGACTAGCTTGTTGATCAAAGATGGTTGTGTTTCCTAGCCATAGACATGAGTTGTCATTTGATTAGCAACATCACATCATTAGGAGAATGATGTGATTGACTTGACCCATTTCGTTAGCTTAGCAATTGATCATTTAGTATTCTGCTATTGCTTTCTTCATGACTTATACAAGTTCCTATGACTATGAGATTATGCAACTCCCGTTTACCGGAGGAACACTTTGTGTTCTACCAAACGTCACAACATAACTGGGTGATTATCAAGGTTCTCTACAGGTGTCTCTGAAGGTACTTGTTGGGTTGGCGTACTTGGAGAGGTATCTCTGGGCCCACTCGGTAATGCACATCACTATAAGCATTGCAAGCATTGCAACTAATGAGTTAGTTGTGGGATGATACATTACGGAACGAGTAAAGAGACTTGGTGGTAACGAGATTGAACTAGGTATTGAGATACCGACGATCGAATCTCGGACAAGTAACATACCGATGACAAAGGGAACAAACATATGTTGTTATGCGGTTTGACCGATAAAGATCTTCGTAGAATATGTGGGAGCCAATATGAGCATCCAGGTTCCGCTATTGGTTATTGACCGGAGACATGTCTCGGTCATGTCTACATAGTTCTCGAACCCGTGGGGTTCGCACGCTTAAATTTCGATGAAGGTTATATTATGAGTTTATGGTTTTTGATGTACCGAAGGTAGTTCGGAGTCCCGGATGTGATCACGGACACGACGAGGAGTCTCGAAATGGTCGAGATATAAAGATCGATATATTGGACGACTATATTTGGACACCGGAATGGTTCCGAGTGAGATCGGGATAATACCGGAGCACCGGGAGGTTATCGGAACCCCCCGGGAGGTATATGGGCCTTAATGGGCTTTAGTGGAAAGGAGGGGAAAGGAAGGAAGGGGGTTCCCCCCCAAGCCCAATCGGAATTGGGAGGGCGGCCGGCCCCCCTTTCCTTCCTCCCTCCTTCCTCTGGCGCGCCATCTCCCCCTGGCCGGCCCTCTCCTCCCCTCCTTTATATACGGAGGAGGGGGGCACCCCATAGACACAACAATTGATCATTGATCTCTTAGCTGTGTGCGGTGCCCCCCTCCACCATAATCCACCTCGATAATATCGTAGCGGTGCTTAGGCGAAGCCCTACGTCTGTAGAACATCATCATCATCACCACGTCATCCTGCTGACAAAACTCTCCCTCAACACTCGGCTGGATCGGAGTTCGAGGGACATCATCGAGCTGAACGTGTGCTGAACTCGGAGGTGCCGTACGTTCGGTACTTGGATCGGTCGGATCGTGAAGACGTACGACTACATCAACCGTGTTGTCATAACGCTTCCGCTTACGGTCTACGAGGGTACGTGGACACACTCTCCCCTCTCGTTGCTATGCATTTCCATGATCTTGCGTGTGCGTAGGATTTTTTTTGAAATTACTACGTTCCCCAACAGTGGTATCAGAGCCAGGTTTTATGCGTTGATGTTATTTGCACGAGTAGAACACAAGTGAGTTGTGGGCGATACAAGTCATATTGCTTACCAGCATGTCATACTTTGGTTCGGCGGTATTGTTGGATGAAGCGACCCAGATAGACATTACGCGTACGCTTACGCGAGACTGGTTCTACCGACGTGATTTGCACATAGGTGGTTGGCAGGTGTTAGTTTCTCCAACTTTAGTTGAACTGAGTGTGGCTACGCCCGGTCCTTGAGAAGGTTAAAACAACACTAACTTGACAAACTATCTTTGTGGTTTTGATGCGTAGGTAAGCAATGGTTCTTGCTCAGCCCGTAGCAGCCACGTAAAACTTGCAACAACAAAGTAGAGGACGTCTAACTTGTTTTTGCAGGGCATGTTGTGATGTGATATGGTCAAGGCATGATGCTAAATTTTATTGTATGAGATGATCATGTTTTGTAACCGAGTTATCGGCAACTGGCAGGAGCCATATGGTTGTCGCTTTATTGTATGCAACGCAATCGCCCTGTAATGCTTTACTTTATCACTAAACGGTAGCGATAGGCATAGAAGCATAAGTTGGCGAGACGACAACGATGCTATGATGGAGATCAAGGTGTCGCGCCGGTGACGATGGTGATCATGACGGTGCTTCAGAGATGGAGATCACAAGCACAAGATGATGATGGCCATATCATATCAGTTATATTGATTGCATGTGATGTTTATCTTTTATGCATCTTATCTTGCTTTGATTGACGGTAGCATTATAAGATGATCTCTCACTAAATTTCAAGATAAAAGTGTTCTCCCTGAGTATGCACCGTTGCCAAAGTTCATCATGCCCAGACACCACATGATGATCGGGTGTGATAAGCTCTACGTCCATCTACAACGGGTGCAAGCCAGTTTTATACACAGAATACTCATGTTAAACTTGACGAGCCTAGCATATGCAGATATGGCCTCGGAACACTGAGACCGAAAGGTCAAGCGTGAATCATATAGTAGATATGATCAACATAGTTATGTTCACCATTGAAAACTACTCCATTTCACGTGATGATCGGTTATGGTTTAGTTGATTTGGATCACGTGATCACTTAGATGATTAGAGGGATGTCTATCTAAGTGGGAGTTCTTAAGTAATATGATTAATTGAACTTAAATTTATCATGAACTTAGTACCTGATAGTATTTTGCATGTCTATGTTGTTGTAGATAGATGGCTCGTTGAGGGAGTCCCGGATTAGGGGGTGTCCGGATGGCCGGACTACCATCATCGGCCGGACTCCAAGACTATGAAGATAGAAGATTGAAGACTCCTCCCCGTGTCCGGATGGGACTTTCCTTGGCGTGGAAGGCAAGCTTGGCGATACGGATATGTAGATCTCCTACCATTGTAACCGACTCTATGTAACCCTAGCCCTCTCCGGTGTCTATATAAACCGGATGGCTTTAGTCCGTAGGACTAGAATCAGAACATCAACAACCCTTCCAAACGTACCATAGGCTAGCTTCTAGGGTTTAGCCTGCTTGATCTCGTGGTAGATCTACTCTTGTAAACATCCACAATATCAATATCAATCAAGCAGGACGTAGGGTTTTACCTCCATCAAGAGGGCCCGAACCTGGGTAAAAATCGTGTCCCTTGTCTCCTGTTACCATCCGCCTAGACGCACAGTTCGGGACCCCCTACCCAAGATCCGCCGGTTTTGACACCGACATTGGTGCTTTCATTGAGAGTTCCTCTGTGCCGTCACCGATAGGAAGGATGCCTCCTCCCGTCTTCAAGGATGGTATTTTCGCCAAAGGAGCCCTGGCCGCCGGTCAAACTATCCGCTAGGTGGCTTTCTTATGACCGCCTCTCCGGCCACCGCTTCTACAACGACCTCTCAAGTCGTCAAAAGCAATTTTCACGTCAGCTCGGAATTTGCCGAGCGGCTGGATCCAATAGAGCTCTCGTCCGTAAACGAGCTCTTGGATCACATCGCCGCCCTGGGAGTCGCTATAGACTACAAATAGATTGGGCTTAAAACCGATCTGAGAGAGATTAACTCTCCCCAGGTCACCCACCATGTTGCAGTGGTAGAGGAACAATGCGGCGACGCTTCTCCTATATTAAAAACTAGTCTTGTCCGGGCTTCCGAACCCCCCATGCCAGATTCCCGCGGAGGGACGAACTTCGATCAAGCGCTGAACTTAAAGTCAGGCATCGGACCAGACTCGTTGGACAACGTCCAGCAATCCAAGCTTCCAAATTCGGAAACTTATCGACCTTCGAGCCTTGAGATGGGTTGGGTCCCGGACTTAATTCCACCCGCCCGCCCAGACATATGCGATCTATCTCTAATCCGGCAAGCGCCCGCTGAGACAGTACATCACTACTGGGCCAGATTCCTCCTGGTTATGGACAGGATAAAGGACTGCCGAGAGGAAAACGCAATCTCAAATTTTTGCAATAATTGCACGGACGAGGGACTCTTGAACGCCGTCAGCCGTCGTGAAATTACACGCTTCGCCAACCTGGCGTCCATAGTACGAAAGTACTGTGCGATGGAGAATTTTCGGACAACCGAAAATAATTTTTGGGACAATCCGGCCCCAAATACAACCCTAGTCCGCAACAAAAGGGTGCGCTACACTCAGGCACCAGACACAAAAACCCAAAAGCAAAGACCCCATAAAGGGCACGGAACCGTACTAGAGGGATGGCTTAGCGGACCCTGTAAAATTCACAGTACAGAAGGCGCCGTCCCAACACATAACCTCCGAGCATGTTGGATATTACGGCAGGTGGCCAAAAGTGGAGAGGAGCTTCTAGCCCCGGAAAACCACCCCAACAATATTGGTACGGTATCAACAGTCTTCGAAACTTTCGCATCAAATAATATGCGGAAACGAACAATCCGCGGCCTCGCTGAAGTCTACCAAGTAGCAACAACCAATCCATGGAGCAACACAGCCATCACCTTCAACGCCAGCGACGAACCTAAATTCCGGACAGCCCGAGCTCCAGCCGCACTGGTACTTAGTCCAATAGTGGACGGCTTTCGACTTACAAAAGTCCTCATGGATGGAGGCAGCGGATTAAACCTCATCTACGAGGAAACCCTTCAAAGAATGGAAATAGACTGGAGCCGCATTGAGCGAAGCAGCACAACCTTTAGAGGAATAATCCCTAGCCGGGAGGCGCGCTGCACAGGAAAAATCACACTCGATGTGGTATTCGGCTCGCCGGACAATTACAGATCCGAAGAAATCACGTTCCAAGTGGCCCCGTTCAACAGCGGATATCACGCTATATTAGGATGAGAGGCATTCACAATCTTTCAAGCCGTACCCCATTACGGGTACATGAAGCTCAAAATGCCTGGGCCCGGCGGAACAATCACTCTCGTTAGTGATCCAGACATAGCACTCCGCGCCGAAAACAAGACAGCCGCATTAGCCTTAGAGGCACTATCCGAAGCCCTAGCGGCAGAGGAACTCACCACGCTGCGCTCTACGGTGAATAGGGATGATGCGATACTCGATAAGAGATCCAAGTCCACCTCCTTTAAACCAGCAGATGAAATAGTAAAATTCCAGGTCCACCCAACGGACCCGACAAATACGGCCTCCATTGGGGCACAACTGAGCCCTGATGTGGACGCCGCACTGCGAGAATTCCTTCGGGAAAATTGGGACATTTTTGCCTGGCACCCCTCGGATATGCCCGGAATCCCACGCAGATTAGCAGAACACAGCCTAAACATCCTAAAAGGATTCAAGCCAGTCAAACAGGCTCTTCGACGATTTTCCGAACCCAAAAGACAGGCAATGGGAGAAGAGCTAGCCAAACTATTGTAAGCCGGATTCATCAGAGACATCAAACATCCGGATTCGCTAGCAAACCTGGTGATGATACCAAAGAAGGACAAATCCTGGCGCCTATGTGTCGATTTCAAAGACCTAAATAAAGCCTGCCCAAAGGATCCCTTTCCCCTCCCCCGCATCGATCAAATCATCGATGCCACTGCAGGGCACGATTCATTGTGCTTCCTGGACGCATACTCCGGCTATCACCAAATCAAGATGGCAGAAGCGGATCAAGCCGCAACGGCATTCATTACTCCATATGGACCATTCTACTTCAACACGATGCCCTTCGGACTTAAAAACGCCGGCGCAACATATCAGCGCATGATTCAAACATGTCTGGCTACCCAGATCGGCAAAACAGTAGAGGCATCCGTAGACGACGTAGTCGTCAAAACTAAACACGTCGAAACTCTAGTAGACGACTTGAGGCTCACATTCGACAACCTCAGAGCATATGACATCAAGCTGAATCTGGAAAAATGTGTTTTCGGCGTACCAGCTGGAAAGCTGCTGGGCTTCATCGTATCCGGTAGAGGAATTGAAGCAAACCCAGCCAAGATCCGAGCTCTGTCACAGCTAGATATCCCAAAAAACCTCAAGCAAATACAAAAATTGACTGGATGCGTGGCAGCTCTAAGCCGCTTTATCTCCCGTCTAGGAGAAAAGGCATTACCCCTCTATCGCCTCCTTAGGCGCACCGAACACTTCGAGTGGACGGATGCTGCCACCACCGGGCTCGAAGAAATAAAGGCCATTTTGGCAACAAATCCGGTCCTGGCTGCGCCCAACCTGGGCGAACCAATGTTGTTATACATCACAGCTACGCATCAAGTCGTAAGCGCGGTACTCGTCGTCGAACGAGAAACAGACGGGCATAAATTCCCTCTTCAGAAACCAGTATACTACATATCCACTATGTTAACCCCCTGCAAGTCCCGTTACCCGCACTATCAGAAGATAGCATACGCGGTGTTCATGGCATCCCGGAAGCTCCGACACTACTTTCAAGAGTGTTCGATAACAGTGGCCTCGGAAGTACCACTTAACGACATTATAAACAACTGCGACGCGACGGGCAGGATTGCAAAATGGGCCATTGAGCTCTTACCATTTGATATATCTTACAAACCTCGGCGAGCTATAAAGTCACAAGTTTTGGCTGACTTTGTCGCTGAATGGACCGAAGCCGAACTCCCTAAAGAATACGGCGCATACTCCAATTGGATTATGCACTTCGACGGCTCTAAAATGTTAGCCGGACTGGGGGCTGGCGTCGTGTTGACGTCCCCGACCGGGGACACAGTCCAATACGTACTTCAGATAATGTACACGGACTCCAACAACGCAGCCGAATACGAGGCCCTTTTACATGGTCTCCGGATGGCAATCTCCATGGGCATTCAACGCCTAGAGGTGCGCGGGGATTCAAACCTCGCAATATCCCAAATAAACGGAGACTTTGACGCCAAAGATCCGAAAATGGCAGCATATCGCAACGTTGTCCTAAAAATGTCAGCCTGGTTTGAAGTACTTGAATTCCATCACGTAGCCCGGGATAATAACCAAGTAGCCGACGTACTGGCATGCATTGGCGCAAAATGCGACGCTGTCCCTCCTAACATCTTCCTGGAATGGCTCTTCAAGCCATCCGTATTATGGGAAGAGGAGTCCGGAACTAACAAACCGGAACAAGCCGCACCAACCGGCGATTCAGCCGATGATATAACACCTTCCGCCCATGACATAATGGCAGTAATTGCCCCGTGGACAGAACCATTCCTCGCCTACTTGCTTAGGCAGGAGCTTCCCGAAGACCAAAATGAGGCCCGCTGCAATGTCCGGCGATCTAAAGCCTACAAGGTCTATGAGGGAGAACTTTATAAGAAAAGCACAACCGGAGTCCTTCAAAGGTGTATCTCCGAAGAGGAAGGGCGAAACCTACTGGCTGAAATTCATGCCGGACTAGGCGGACACCACGCCGCAGCTCGGGCCCTTGTAGGAAAGGCATTCCGTGCAGGATTTTACTGGCCGACGGCCCGAGCAGATGCTCAGGACTTAGTCCAAAGATGCGTCGGTTGTCAGCTCTTTGCTAATCAGAGCCATATGCCACCCACCGCCCTCAAAACTATACCCATTACCTGGCCGTTCGCGGTTTGGGGGCTTGACATGGTTGGACCACTTAAAGGGGGAACCCACAAGCAAAGGTACCTATTGGTCATGGTGGATAAATTCACCAAATGGATAGAGGCCAAACCAGTTAAAACGGCAGAGTCCGGACCAGTGATAGACTTTATATCCGGGGTAGTACACTGTTACGGTGTCCCCCACAGCATCATCACCGATAACAGAACGAACTTCACCGCCGATGAGGTTAAATCATGGTGCAAAAATATGGGCATCAAGCTCGATTACGCTTCAGTCTATCATCCTCAAACCAACGGTCAAGTGGAACGAGCAAATGGTCTAATAATGAGCGGCATCAAACCCAGACTAGTGCGTTCCCTTACGAAATCTGACACGCACTGGGTAGAGGAGCTCGACTCCGTACTCTAGGGGCTGCGGACAACGCCTAACTGTACTACCGGATTCACACCATTCTTTATGGTATACGGTGCAGAAGAAGTTTTGCCCTGTGACATCATTCATGACTCACCTCGAGTGCGCATGTACGAAGAAAGAGAAGCCGAGTTGGATCGGCAGGACAGCTTGGACGCATTGGAGGAAAAGCGCGACGTTGCCAAGGCACGTTCCGCATTTTATCAGCAGCAGGCTCGAAGATATCAAAGCAGAGAAGTACGGGCCAAGACTTACAACGTTGGCGAACTGGTTCTACGCCTGCCGGACAAGAAAAAGGACAAGCTCAAGCCCAAAGTGGAGGGCCCCTTGATCATCGATCAAGTCCTGACCGGCGGAGCGTACCGTCTACGAAATGCATCGGATAACCGACTCGAGCCGAACCCATGGAACGCAGCCCGCCTCCGACGATTCTATGCCTAGCGCCGGACTAAGAGTTCGTCCCTTTCCCCCCGTCCAAATTTTTTTTACTTTCGCTGCCTTCTGTTTATCTTTTTCTTCTCAACCCTATTCATCCAAGCCTCAAAAGGCCTACTTGCGCAACGTTCGCGCGCAATTGATGTGCTATCCGCACTCATTATACCTGGGGGCTTCTTTCCCAGAAGCTTAATTATACGGGCTTCATGCCCAGCACATGTGTCAAGCCTCCACATGTACCTTTTATTCACCATTATATGCATCGATATGACTTAAGTTTTGGCCAAGCTGGGTTGCCTGGCTCCCGTGCTTACCCCTACGTTCCCGATTGTTCGGCTAGGAGGTAAAGGGAGCACCTCTATGATTGTTACTGCCGGGTCAGCCGGATGTGTACCTCAGACTGGGTGAAGCCGAAAGCTAGCGTTCTTAAGGGAATATTCGGTCGGTGACTTAAAAGATGATTTTTTATACACCTATTTATTTAGGGCATGCCACCCCAGAGGAAAGGAACCCTTAACGGAACTATTCTCCCTGGAAGATGTTTCTTACTACCCATGTAATATAACATAACTAGTTGGGCACTTGTCTGATAAAGCACTGATGACCCCTACGCCTGGTCTCCACGCATACCCCGGTTGTTTCATAACCGAGAAGGTATTCGGACACACTCCGGACTCTAGGGTCCCGAGGTCGAAGCGAAAAGGTCGGCAAAGACAAACGATCTACAATCCGGCTAGAAGTTATTTTGTATGTCATTTCATAATACATTGTCAACTCGACTGATTGTATTCTTCCTCAATCCCGTCTAATAGGTTGTCTAATTTACAGTCCTGTTGGGAAAATTTCACGGCCAACTCCACTTGGTCGTATACTAAACTCACAGGGATCTCCTTCCCATCGGGCCCCACAGGTCCGACTTCGGCCATGTGGTTGGGATCCGCCTTCTTGTACCGTGTCTTTACCATGGCCCAGGCCTCCCTGGCACCTTGACGGCAGGCCAAAATCTTCCATAAATGGAAGCGCTGCCGCACTCCCTGCAGCTTCTCCGCAAGCTCCCCAAGACCCTCTGGTACGGAGAAGGCTGGCCATAACGCCTGAACGACGCCGCTCATAGCCTGTCGAACTCTTTCCATCAGTTGCAACAATTCGGGAAGTTGATCACCCGTTGTTACGGGCATCTCCTCTGCAGGGCGACCTGTGAGCATACCTAAAGACATATTCTGTCAAATTGACTTCCTCGCCGAACTCTTCTTTTCAAAGGAGTTCGCTCAAGCACTTACTATATATGCCGCGACAAAGCCGCTAATTCTCCTTAACGGAGCCCGACAGCTCGGCCCGAACGCCTTTCAGCTCTTCTCCAAGCTGGGCATGGGCATCCTGGAGCTTGTCCCTTTCATGCTGCACCTTATGCAACACCCTCTCGCCGGCCTTTAGTTGGCGCAGAAGGTCTTGCCTGTCCGGATCTTGTCCGGCAGCACCTGCAATGTCGTTTTTTAGACTTGCGCAAATGCCAAACGCTACTTATCTTTCTAAAATAATGCGTTACCAGGAGAGGTCCTTGCGTTTCCTCCTGCGCCAGAAAATGCGGCCTCAAGTTGGGCCTTGCACTCTTGCAGCTCCTGAGACAGTCGGGCATTCTTCTTGGTAAGATCCTATGTTTCATATGATCCTTAAATCAGTTTAATATAACTACTTTAAGTCTCGGGGGCTACTGGCATATATAACTGTTAAATTCTCTTACCCGTATGTCTTTTACATACTGCTCCGTGGCTCTGATAAAACCATCTTGAGCAGCGCAGAGGTGCGCGTTCCCCGTGTTAAAGGCATTCAACGCCTCGGGGGAGAAGCACGCGTCACGAAATACTGTCCGGCGGCGCCTGTGATTCAGGGCACTCTCCGCCTCAGACTTGGTGGCAGACAGTCTGTCGGCATCCTCCTTCGGACGAACGTCCGACTCGCGCCTTGCGCTCGCCTCCCCCTCCTGACCAGGTGCGGGAGCCCGGCGGGTAGAGGTTGGATTGACAACCTCTACGTCCGCAGTCCGGCGGACGCCTTTTTTCCTATAAAAGTCATGAGCACTCAAATGCTTCCTAGGAACGTTGCTCTAAATACTGAATTGTGAGCTACACCTTTGCGGTGACGTTTCAGTCCGCGCCGCGCTCCTCTTCCGCCTACTGGTCCGAACTGGCCCTTGTTGGTCAGCCACCGCGGGCTCGGCTCCTTGCCCTAGGGGCGCCTCCTGTACAGTGCCATCATATACGGTGGTCAGAAATAAGCAAGGAAAGAATGACGGTGTCAGGGCTTCGGCCGCAATCACCTGGGGAGCCGGATATAGTCCGGGATAGTCGGCCGTGATGGAGACTAAAGCATTATCCATGCTAAGCTGGTGGAACACCCCGTCGATTAGCTCCACCCTTATGTTCGGATCCTCTTCGGAGGCCGGATCCCGGGATCTCTCGGGATCCTCGGGCTGCGGAGCCGGACTTAGCATTCCCTCCACGGTCCGGCGCAGTTCCTGCGTCAAAAGAAGAACACGATATAAGAAACTTAAGTTTCGAAAGGCACGGGTCGGACACGCTGAGTGTTCGCTTACCCAAGGCCGGGGATTACTCATGGAAAACCCATTTAACGGGTTCGTCCGAAGGAAATCCTCCTTCTCCCCCTTATACAGGCCAGACAAGATCGTCACCAGATCTTCGGCCGAATCTGGCCCTTTGCGGCCATGACGGGTGGCATCGTCCTCCCCGTTGAAATCCCACATGGGGTGGCCCCTGTATTGTAGTGGCTGCACCCCCCGCATAACGCATATTGCCATGATTCCAATCATGGTCAACCCGGCATGGGCCAGTAACCTTATTCGGCCCATCAAATAATGGACGCTCTTGTCTTCCTCCAGATGGGGACTCCGCGGACGCCAACTAAGGCGTTTCTTCAGAGGAGCATTGCTGAACTCCGGGAGGCCGATCCGAACAGGGTCCGACAGCGGAGCGTCTTCTATATAAAACCATTCCGAAGGCCAGTCTTCGGGCGCCTTCTTAGGGGTTCCGGATGGATATCCGGTCCCGGCAATGCGCCATATTTCGGCGCCGCCCACTTGATATATGGACCCCTCGTGAGAGCGGGGTACAAGGCAGAACAACCTCTTCCACAACGCGAAGTAGGGCTCGACGCCCAGGAAAAGCTCGCAAATAGCTACATAACCCGCAATCTGCAGGATTGAGGCGGGCGTGAGGTGATGAAGCTGGAGTCCGTAGAACTCCAGGAGCCCGCGGAGGAATGGGTGTGCAGGAAATCCAAGCCCCCTTATTAGATAGGGGACGAAGCATACCCACTCCCCTCTATTGGGATGTGGGGTAACCTCCGCTTGCTTCCCACCTTTGTAGGTGGCCATCCCAGCTCGAACCAGAACCATGAAGGCCGGAGGGAGATATCCCCCCATTTGGAGCTTCACCAGCTCGTTGTGCAGAACAGAGCATCTCCTCCAATCTCCAGGCAAAGGGCCGGGAGCGCAAGAAGAGGAGCCGCGTTGACGGTCCATGATGGAATGGATTCTTGGTCGAAAGCGCTCCGATGAGTACTTGCGAGAGGAAGATGGTGACTTGGATCTGGATTCTTGCCTCCCTTATAGGCAGATTGTTTGCACAACTAGGGGGTAAAACATAAAAGACACCCTGGCTTTTCACATTCGCACGACGCATGGAAGAATGCCATTATTGGGCGTGGAAGCCAAGACGCGCAACATTGGTGAGGAAGCTGAACACTGTTCGGCAGGTACGTATAACTTGAAGGAGAACCCGCCTTGCAACGCCGAAGACTACACGCATGCTGGATTTATCGTCATTGAAGCCTGGTTCGGGGGCTACTGAGGGAGTCCCGGATTAGGGGGTGTCCGGATGGCCGTACTACCATCATCGGCCGGACTCCAAGACTATGAAGATAGAAGATTGAAGACTCCTCCCCGTGTCCGGATGGGAATTTCCTTGGCGTGGAAGGCAAGCTTGGCGATACGGATATGTAGATCTCCTACCATTGTAACCGACTCTATGTAACCCTAGCCCTCTCCGGTGTCTATAAAAACCGGATGGCTTTAGTCCGTAGGACTAGAATCAGAACATCAACAACCCTTACAATCATACCATAGGCTAGCTTCTAGGGTTTAGCCTCCTTGATCTCGTGGTAGATCTACTCTTGTAAACATCCACAATACCAATATCAATCAAGCAGGACATAGGGTTTTACCTCCATAAAGAGGGCCCGAACCTGGGTAAACATCGTGTCCCTTATCTCCTGTTACCATCCGCCTAGACGCACAGCTCGGGACCCCCTACCCGAGATCCGCCGGTTTTGACACCGACACTCGTGCTGTTGTTCCGTTCAATTTTAATGCGTTCCTTGAGAAAGCAAAGTTGAAAGATGATGGTAGCAATTACACGGACTGGGTCCGTCACTTGAGGATTATCCTCATTGCCGCACAGAAGAATTACGTCCTGGAAGCACCGCTCGGTGACAAACCTGCTGCAGGAGCAACACCAGATGTTATGAACGTCTGGCAGAGCAAAGCTGATGACTACTCAATAGTTCAGTGTGCCATGCTTTACGGCTTAGAACCGGGACTTCAACGACGTTTTGAACTCATGGAGCATACGAGATGTTCCAGGAGTTGAAGTTAATATTTCAAGCAAATGCCCGGATTGAGAGATATGAAGTCTCCAACAAGTTCTACAGCTGCAAGATGGAGGAGAATAGTTCTGTCAGTGAGCATATACTCAAAATGTCTGGGTATAATAATCACTTGATTCAATTGGGAGTTAATCTTCCGGATGATAGCATCATTGACAGAATTCTTCAATCACTGCCACCAAGCTACAAGATCTTCTTGATGAACTATAACATGCAAGGGATGGAAAAGACGATTCTCGAGCTCTTCGCATTGCTAAAGGCTGCGGAGGTAGAAATCAAAATGGGGCATCAAGTGTTGATGGTCAATAAGACCACCAGTTTCAAGAAAAAGGGCAAAGGGAAGAAGAAGGGGAACTTCAAGAAGAACAGCAAACAAGTTGCTGCTCAAGAGAAGAAACGCAAGTCTGGACCTAAGCCTGAGATTGAGTGCTTCTACTGCAAGCAGACTGGTCACTGGAAGCGGAACTGCCCCAAGTATTTGGCGGATAAGAAGGATGGCAAGGTGAACAAAGGTATATGTGATACACATGTTATTGATGTATACCTTACCAGAGCTCGCAGTAGCACCTGGGTATTTGATACTGGTTCTATTGCTAATATTTGCAACTCGAAACAGGGACTACAGATTAAGCGGACACTGGCTAAGGACGAGGTGACGATGCGCGTGGGAAATGGTTCCAAAGTCGATGTGATCGCAGACGGCACGCTACCTCTACATCTACCTTCGGGATTAGTATTAGACCTAAATAATTGTTATTTGGCGCCAGCGTTGAGCATGAACATTATATCTGGATCTTGTTTGATGCGAGACGGTTATTCATTTAAATCAGAGAATAATGGTTGTTCTATTTATATGAGTAATATCTTTTATGGTCATGCACCCTTGAAGAGTGGTCTGTTTTTGATGAATCTCGATAGTAGTGATACACATATTCATAATGTTGAGGCCAAAGGATGCAGAGTTGATAATGATAGTGCAACTTATTTGTGGCACTGCCATTTGGGTCATATTGGTGTAAATCGCATGAAGAAACTCCATACTGATGGACATTTGGAATCACTTGATTATGAATCACTTGGTACTTGCGAACCATGCCTCATGGGCAAGATGACTAAAATGCCGTTCTCCGGAACTATGGAGCGAGCAACTGATTTGTTGGAAATCATACATACTGATGTATGTGGTCCAATGAATGTTGAAGCTCGCGGCGGCTATCGTTATTTTCTCGCCTTCATAGATGATTTAAGCAGATATGGGTATATCTACTTAATGAAACATAAGTCTGAAACATTTGAAAAGTTCAAAGAATTTCAGAGTGAAGTTGAAAATCATCGTAACAAGAAAATAAAGTTTCTACAATCTGATCGTGGAGGAGAATATTTGAGTTACGAGTTGGGTCTACATTTGAAACAATGCGGAATAGTTTCGCAACTCACGTACGCCACCCGGAACACCACAGCGTAATGGTGTGTCCGAACGTCTTAATCATACTTTACTAGATATGGTGCGACCTATGATGTCTCTTACTGATTTACCGCTATCGTTTTGGGGTTATGCTTTAGAGACTGCCGCATTCACGTTAAATAGGGCACCATCAAAATCCATTGAGATGACGCCTTATGAACTATGGTTTGGCAAGAAACCAAAGTTGTCGTTTCTTAAAGTTTAGGGCTGCGATGCTTATGTGAAAAAAATTCAACCTGACAAGCTCGAACCCAAATAAGAGAAATGTGTCTTCATAGGATACCCAAAGGAAACTGTTGGTACACGTTCTATCACAGATCCGAAGGCAAGACATTCGTTGCTAAGAATGGATCATTTCTAGAGAAGGAGTTTCTCTCGAAAGAAGTGAGTGGGAGGAAAGTAGAACTTGATGAGGTAACTGTACCTGCTCCATTATTGGAAAATAGTTCATCACAGAAACCGGTTCCTGTGATGTCTGCACCAATTAGTGAGGAAGTTAATGATGATGATTATGAAACTTCAGATCAAGTTATTACTGAACCTCGTAGGTCAACCAGAGTAAGATCCGCACCAGAGTGGTACGGTAATCCTGTTCTGGAGGTTATGTTACTAGACCATGACGGACCTACAAACTATGAAGAGGCGATGGTGAGCCCATATTCCGCAAAATGGCTTGAGGCCATGAAATCTAAGATGTGATCCATGTATGAGAACAAAGTGTGGACTTTGGTTGACTTGCCCGATGATCGGCAAGCCATCGAGAATAAATGGATCTTCAAGAAGAAGACTGACGCTGACGGTAATGTTACTGTCTACAAAGCTTGACCTGTTGCGAAAGGTTTTCAACAAGTTCAAGGGGTTTACTATGATGAGACTTTCTCACCCATAGCAATGCTTAAGTCTGTCTGAATCATGTTAGCAATTGCCGCATTTTATGATTATGAAATTTGGCAAATGGATGTAAAAACTGCATTCCTGAATGGATTTCTGGACGAAGAGTTGTATATGATGCAACCGGAAGGTTTTGATGATCCAAAGGGAGCTAACAAATTATGCAAGCTCCAGCGATCCATTTATGGACTGGTGCAAGCCTCTCGGAGTTGGAATAAACGTTTTGATAGTGTGATCAAAGCATATGGTTTTATACAGACTTTTGGAGAAGCCTGTATTTACAAGAAAGTGAGTGGGAGCTCTGTAGCATTTCTGATATTATATGTGGATGACATATCCTTGATTGGAAATGATATAGAATTTCTGGATAGCATAAAAGGATATTTGAATAAGATTTTTTCAATGAAGGACCTCGGTGAAGCTGCTTACATATTGGGCATCAAGATCTATAGAGATAGATCAAGACACTTAATTGGACTTTCACAAAGCACATACCTTGACAAAGTTTTTCATGGATCAAGCAAAGAAAGGGTTCTTGCCTGTGTTACAAGGTGTGAAGTTGAGTAAGACTCAATGCCCGACCACTGCAGAAGATAGAGAGAAAATAAAAGATGTTCCCTATGCTTCAGCCATAGGCTCTATCATGTATGCAATGATGTGTACCAGACCTGATGTGTGCCTTGCTATTAGTTTAGCAGGGAGGTACTAAAGTAATCCAGGAGTGGATCACTGGACAGCGGTCAAGAACATCCTGAAATACCTGAAAAGTACTAAGGATATGTTTCTCATTTATGGAGGTGACAAAGAACTCGTCGTAAATGATTACGTCGATGCAAGCTTTGACACTGATCCAGATGATTCTAAATCGCAAACCGGATACGTGTTTATATTGAACGTGGAGCTGTCAGTTGGTGTAGTTCTAACCAAAGCGTCGTAGCGGGATCTACATGTGAAGCGGAGTACATAGCTGCTTCACAAGAATCAAACGAAGGAGTCTGGATGAAGGAGTTCATATCCGATCTAGGTGTCATACCTAGTGCATCGGGTCCAATGAAAATCTTTTGTGACAATACTGGTGCAATTGCTTTGGCAAAGGAATCCAGATTTCACAAGAGAACCAAGCACATCAAAATAAGCTTCAACTCCATACGGGATCAAGTCCAGGTTGGAGACATAGAGATTTGCAAAATACATACGGATCTGAATGTTGCAGACCCGTTGACTAAGCCCGTTCCACGAGAAAAACATGATCAACACCAAGGCTCCATGGGTGTTAGAATCATTACTGTGTAATCTAGATTATTGACTCTAGTGCAAGTGGGACACTGAAGGAAATATGCCCTAGAGGCAATAATAAAGTTATTATATATTTCCTTATATCATGATAAATGTTTATTATTCATGCTAGAATTGTATTAACCGGAAACATAATACTTGTCTGAATACATAAACAAACAGAGTGTCACTAGTATGCCTCTACTTGACTAGCTTGTTGATCAAATATGGTTATGTTTCCTAGCCATAGACATGAGTTTTCATTTGATTAGCAAGATCACATCATTAGGAGAATGATGTGATTGACTTGACCCATTCCGTTAGCTTAGCACTTGATCATTTAGTATTCTGCTATTGCTTTCTTCATGACTTATGAAAGTTCCTATGACTATGAGATTATGCAACTCCCGTTTACCAGAGGAACACTTTGGGTGCTACCAAACGTCACAACATAACTGGGTGATTATAAAGGTGCACTACAGGTGTCTCTGAAGGTACTTGTTGGGTTGGCGTATTTCGAGATTAGGATTTGTCACTCCGATTGTTGGAGAGGTATCTCTGGGCCCACTCGGTAATGCACATCACTATAAGCCTTGCAAGCATTGCAACTAATGAGTTAGTTGCGGGATGATACATTACAGAACGAGTAAAGAGACTTGCCGGTAACGAGATTGAACTAGGTATTGAGATACCGACGATCGAATCTCGGACAAGTAACATACTGATGACAAATGGAACAAACGTACGTTGTTATGCGGTTTGACCGATAAAGATCTTCGTAGAATATGCGGGAGCCAATATGAGCATCCAAGTTCCGCTATTGGTCATTGACCGGATACGTGTCTTGGTCATGTCTACATAGTTCTCGAACCCGTGGGGTTCACACGCTTAAAGTTTGATGACGGTTCTATTATGAGTTTATGGTTTTTGATGTACCGAAGGTAGTTCGGAGTCCCAGATGTGATCACGGACATGATGAGGAGTCTCGAAATGGTCGAGACATAAAGATCAATATATTGGACGACTATATTTGGACACCGGAATGGTTCCAGGTGAGATCAGAATAATACCGAAGCACCGGGAGGTTATCGGAACCCCACGGGAGGTATATGGGCCTTAATGGGCTTTAGTGGAAAGGAGGTGAAAGGAGCAAGGGAGGGGGCACCCTCCCCCCACCCCCCCGAGCCCAATCCGAAATGGGAGGGGGCCGGCCCCCCTATCCTTCCTCCCTCCTTCCTCTTCCTTCCCTCTCCCTCTCCAAATAGGAAAAGGAGGAGTCCTACTCCACTTGGGCGCGCCTCCTCCCCCTGGCCGGCCCTCTCCTCCCCTCCTTTATATACGGAGGAGGGGGGCACCCCATAGACACAACAATTGATCATTGATCTCTTAGCCTATGCGGTGCCCCCCTCCACCATAATCCACCTCGATAATATCGTAGCGGTGCTTAGGGGAAGCCCTGCATCGGTAGAACATCATAATCGTCACCACGCCGTCGTGCTGACGAAACTCTCCCTCAACACTTGGCTGGATCGTAGTTCGAGGGACGTCATCGAGCTGAACGTGTGCTGAACTTGGAGGTGCCGTAAGTTCGGTACTTGGATCGGTCGGATCGTGAAGACGTACGACTACATTAACCGCGTTGTCATAACGCTTCCGCTTACGGTCTACGAGGGTACGTGGACACACTCTCCCCGCTCGTTGCTATGCATCACCATGATCTTGCATGTGCTTAGGAATTTTTTTGAAATTACTATGTTCCCCAACAGAAGGGATATAAACCGGTCAAGCAAACACTGCGGCGTTTTTCCAAACCCAAACGACAAGCTATGGGAGAGGAGCTAGCCAAATTACTCGAGGCCGTATTCATCAGAGAAATAAAACACCCGGAATGGCTAGCAAACCTGGTGACGGTACTAAAGAAGGATAAATCCTTGCGCCTATGCATCGATTTCAAAGACTTCAACAAGGCATGCCCTAAGGATCCCTTCCCCCTCCCTTGCATTGATCAGATTATTGATGCAACCGTAGGACATGACTCACTGTGCTTCTTCGACACATACTCCGGATATCATCAAATCAAGATGAAGGAGTCTGATCAAGCCGCAACGGCATTCATCACCCCATATGGGCCTTTCTGCTTAAACACTATGCCCTTCTGGCTCAAAAACGTTGGCGCCACCTACCAACGCATGATTCAAACATGCCTAGAGAAACAGATTGGGAAGACAGTTGAAGCATATGTGGATGACATCATCATCAAAGCTAGGCACGTCGAGTCGTTGATAAACGATCTATGTCTCACATTCGAAAACCTTCGTACATATGACATCAAGCTCAATCCTGAAAAGTGTGTTTTCGGCGTTCCCGCCGGAAAACTGTTGGGCTTCATCATCTCCAATAGAGGAATTGAGGCAAATCCAGCCAAAATCCGAGCCTTGTCACAACTGGCTACACCAATAGACCTCAAAATGGTCCAAAAACTAGCAGGATGCATGGCAGCTTTAAGCCGCTTTACTTCCAGATTAGGAGAAAAAGCATTGCCACTTTATCGAATTCTCCGATGCACCGACCACTTTGAGTGGACGGATGCGGCAACGGCCAGACAGGAAGAAATAAAGGCCCTTTTAGTGAGCAACTCAATCCTGGCCGCGCCAAACGTTGGTGAACCCATGTTATTATACATATCGGGAACACAGCAGGTAATGAGTGTCGTGCTCGTTGTTGAGCGAGAGCAGGACGGACACAAGTTCCCGCTCCAGAAACCGGTATACTACGTATCCACTGTCCTCACACCATGCAAATCCCGGTACCTCATTACCAAAAAAAGCATACGCGGTCTTCATGGCATCCTGGAAGCTACGACACTACTTTCAAGAGTGCTCAATCACGATGGCCTCTGAAGTACCCCTCAATGACATAATAAACAACTGCGATGCCACAGGCCGGATTGCCAAGTGGGCCATTGAGTTCCTTCCATTCGACTTAACATATAAACCACGCCGAGCCATTAAATCCCAAGTACTGGCCGACTTCGTCGCCGAATGGACAGAGGCCGAACTCCCTAAAGAGTATGGCACATATTCCAACTGGGTTATGCACTTCGATGATTCCAAAATGCTGGCGGGATTAGGGGCGGGCGTTGTCTTAACATTCCCCACTGGAGATGGAGTTCAGTACGTACTCCAAATATTATACACGGACTCCAACAATGCAGCCGAATACGAGGCCTTATTGCATGATCTTCGAATGGTTGTCTCCATGGGCATACAATGCCTGGAAGTACGCGGGGATTCAAACCTCGCAATATCTCAAAAAATGGTGATTTCGATACAAAAGATCCGAAGATGGCGGCTTATTGTAACGTTGTTCTCAAAATGTCGGCTCGATTCAAGGGGCTCGAGTTTCCTCATGTGGCCCGAGAAAGTAATCAAGCAGCGGATGTCCTTGCTCGCATCGGCGTTAAGCGCGACCCCGTCCCACCTAATATCTTTCTGGAAAGGCTTTTCAAGCCATCTGTTGTGTGGCAAGGGGAAAGAGGCAACACCAATCCGGATCCAATCATAACCTCATATTCTGAACACACCAATATCATCTGGGGCTCAGCCACTGAAATAACACCGTTGGCCCATCTTATCATGGCAGTCATTGCCCCATGGACCGAACCTTCTTGGCCTACCTTAATAGGCGAGAACTCCCTGAGGATCAGAATGAGGCTCGCCGCATTGTCCGGCGCTCGAAAGCCTACAAAGTTCACGACGGAGAACTCTACAAGAAAAGCGCTACTGGAGTACTCCAAAGATGTATCTCCGAGGAAGAGGGGTGGCAGCTATTGGCTGAAATTCATTCCGGTCTCGGTGGTCACCACGCCGCGGCTCAGGCCCTTGTAAGCAAGGCCTTTCGTACAGGTTTCTATTGGCCGACGACCTGAGCAGATGCACAGGACCTTGTCCAATGCTGTGTTGGATGCCAGCTTTTCACCAACCAAAGCCATATGCCACCTACCGCTCTAAAAACAATCCCCATCACTTGGCCTTTTGCGGTCTGGGGGCTTGATATGGTCGGACCCCTAAAAGGAGGAAGCCATAAGAAAAAAATATCTACTGGTCATGGTGGATAAATTCACTAAGTGGATAGAGGCCAAACCAGTTAAAACGGCCGAAGCTAGACCAGTAATAGACTTCATATCCGGTGTTGTGCACCGTTATGGTGTTCCACACAACATCATAACCGATACGACTCCAATTTCACAGCCTATGAGGTGAAAACCTAGTGTGCTAATCTCGGCATTAAGCTCGATTACGCCTCCGTCTATCACCCGCAAACAAACGGTCAAGTCGAACGAGCAAATGGTCTTATTATGAGCGGCATTAAGCCCAGACTAGTGCAGTCTTCGAAAGAATCAGACAAGCACTGGGTGGAGGAGCTCGACTCCGTACTCTGGAGCTGCGGACTACGCCCAATCGCACTACCGGATATACACCTTTCTTCATGGTGTACGGTGCAGAGGCTGTGTTACCCTGCGACATTATTCATGACTCACCTCAAGTGTGGATGTACGAAGAGAGAGAGAGGCCGAGCTTGATCAGCAGGACAGCTTAGACGCCCTGCAGGAGGAGCGCAACATTGCAAAGGCCCATTCCACATTCTATCAATAGCAGGCCCACCGATATCAAAGCAGAGAAGTACGGGCCAAGACTTATAACATTGGCGAACTCGTTCTACGCTTGCCGGAGAAGAAAAAGGACAAGCTCAAGACCAAGTGGGAGGGTCCCTTCATCATTGACGAAGTTCTCACTCGAGGAGCGTACCGCCTGCGTGATGCATCAGACAATCGCCTAGAGCCGAACCCCTGGAACGCGGCCAGACTCCGAAGATTCTATGCCTAGCGCCGAACTCTTTGTTCGTCTCTTTCTCCCTATTGTGTCATTATTTTCCCTCTATTTTCTTTTTTTTTTCTTGTTTTCTAGCCTTAAAGCTTTCGTGCGGCTAAAACCGTACACCCATGACGTCTGCATCCTCAAATATGTACGTCCATTATACCTGGGGGCTTCTGGCACATAAGCTAATTTTTGTTATTTTCCGAGCATCAAGCTCATCACATATGCGTTTTTTACTCATATGTACCTTTTCTTCACCATAATATGCATCGATATGACTTAAGTTTTGGCCAAGCTGGGTTGCCTGGCTCATGTGCTTATGCCCTACGTTCCCGTTAGTTCGGCTAGGGCATAAAGGGAGCACTCTGCAATTGTTACTATCGGGTCATCCGGATGTGTGCCTCAGACTGGGTGAAGCCGAAAGCTAGCGTTCTTAAGGGAATATTCGGTCGGCGGACTAAAGATGTTTTTTACATTCGATCCACTATGAACCCCCAGACGTTACATATACTAGGATTTTTTTCAATCACAGTTTGGACATGCACATTAACGCATGTACACCCAGGGAAAGGAACCCTTAACGGAACTATTCTCTCTGGAAGATGTTTCTTACAATCACAATGTAATATAACATAGCTAGCCATATACAACTTGTCTATTCAAGCAACTATGACCCTTACGCCTGGTTTCCACACATACCCCGGTCTATTTTGCCGCTCAGGTATTCAGAAACACTCCGCACCTTCGGGTCCAGAGGTCGAAGCGAAAAGGTCTGCCATGACAATCGTTTTACAATCTGGCTAGGGACAAATATGTCAAGGAAAGTACATAGTCACTTGGACTCAAAAATTTCCTCCTCTATACCGTTTAACATGCTGTCTAACTTACAATCCTGTTGGGAATATTTAGTGGCTACTTCTACTTGGTCATATACCAAATTAACGGGAATTTATTTCCCATCCGACCCTAGAGATCCGACCCGGGCCATATGATTTGGATCAAGCTTGGTATACCGTGTTTTCACCATGGCCCAGGTCTCTCGGGCACCTTCCCGGCAGGCCGATATCTTCCATAATCGGAAACGCCGCCGCGCTCCCTTGACTAGCTGCACAAGCTCCTCCATACTTCCCGGAGGGGAGGCGGATGGCCGTAGGCCTTGGCAACACTTCACATCGCCTGCCGAGCTTGCTTGTGCATTTGCGACAGCTCTTGTAGCAGATCGCCCGAAGATCCGGACATCTCCTCCTCGGTACGGCCAGTCACCATACCTACAGACATAACTCTGTCAGTTCCTCTCCTCGCTGAATTACACGAAGGTAAGTTTGAATACATACTAAATATCCCGCCTCGCAGCCTCTTATTTTCCTTCACGGAGGCAGCCAATTGGGCCCCCACATCTTTTAGTTCTTTGCCTAGCTGGTATTGGTATCCTAGAGTTTGTTTTTCTCCTCCCTGACCTGTGTCAATACACGTTCGCCCGCGGCCCGTCGCCTTTTGGCTTCTTGTTCACCCGCTTGCGTGACTTCCAGTGCCTCCTTCAGTTTATCTGACGCTCATGAGATATGAAACAATATTAGCATGACTGGTATATAATTATATTCTCTCGATGGAGGGGAATATTACCAGGCGATGCCTTCTTGGATTTTTCCAATTCATCGGTAGTGGCGTTTAGCTCGGTCCGACACTTTTCCAGTTCTTGAGACAACAGGTTGTTCTTCTCCGTAAGCACCTGGTTATATAATGATCCTTAAATCAGTTGTATCAACTGTTTCAAGTCTCGGGGGCTACTGGTATATAATTATCATATTTGGACAATGTAAACTCACCCGTATATCTTTCAAATACTGGTCTGTGGATCTGGAAATCCCGTCTCGAGCAACTCGGATGTATGCATCAGCCGAGCTGAAGGCATTGAATGCCTCTTTCATAAAGCCGGGGTCGTGTAGAATGGCCCTCCGGCGTCAATGATTCATGGCACTCTCCACTTCCGAGTTTGTGACGGACACATCATCCGAGACCTATGCTAAAGGACAATCCGGCGTCACTCCCGTATCAGCCCCCGCCTTCACGGCAGGGTCTGGAACCTAGCTGTTGGGAGTGTGATCGGCAGGACCCCTGGACATAGCCCGACGAACGCTCTTCCTGATAAGGCACAAGCAGATAATGTCACAGTTGGATGTGACTGCTAAAGAGCATATTTACAAAACCATACCTCTTTGATGAATGCTCGGTCGTGTCTTCGTTTGCTTTCCTCTTCGAAGGCTTTCCCGACATGGGCACCGCTACCTTTGGAGTTGCCTCAGATGTAGCATGGCGTGCCGGACGCCTCCCCTTTGGAGCACGAGACAGTGCGGTGGGTGAGGCAAAATGAGGAAGATCTTTTGGAGAAAATGTCTCCTGATTACTTACGTGTAAGGCAGGGAGAAGACCGGGGTATTCGGTGGTGATAGAAACTTCCGTGCCTTCATAGCTCGCCTGGTAGAACACCCCATTCTCGAGCTCCATGAATATGTTCAGATCCTCTTCGAATCCGGGGTCAAGGTCCAGGTTGTGGTCCTCTGGCTGTGGTGCAGGGCTGTGAAGCCCCTTGGTGATCCTTCGCCATTCCTATTACAAATGGACGGATTAATGTTCATTAAAGTTGACTCAGGGAGTAGATCAAGTAGAGTAGTAGTATTAGGACTCATCCAGCTAGGAGGATTGTACATGGAAAATCCATCTTGGCGCTTGATACGGGTGAATTCCTCTTTCTCCC
>LT934114.1:786798104-786874734 GCA_900231445.1 Triticum turgidum subsp. durum
CGACCGTAGCGGGAGGCGTCATCTTCCCCATTATAGTGCCACATGGGAAGCCCTTTGTATTGGAGGGGCTGAACCCCTCGTACTATGGAAGTCGACATTACCTTGACTATCAATAATCCGGACTGGACAAGCGCCTTGATCTTGCTCAGCAATTGACGTACTTCTGCGTTGTCTTCCTTCTCGAGGCTTCGAGGGCGCCAGCTGTGGCGTTTCTTCAACGGAGTGCTTGAAAATTCAGGCAGACCCATTTGGACTGGGTCAGGAACGGCGATGTCCTCAATATAGAACCACTCGGAAGGCCACTCTTCAGACGCCTTCTTTGGCGTGCCGGACAGGTATCTGGTCCCGGCGATGCGCCATGCCTCAGCTCCGCCCACTTCGAATATAGATCCCTCTTGGTTAGGGGGACGAGGCAAAATAGTTTCCTCCATAATTCAAAATGGGCCTCACAGCCCAGGAATAGCTCACAAAGAGTGAAGTAACCCGCGATGTGCAGGATGGAGGCAGGAGTGAAATTGTGAAGTTGGAGGCCATAATACTCCAAGAGTCCTCGGAGGAACGGATGGATTGCAAATCTGACGCCTCTTAACAGGTAGGGAACGAAACACACTCGTTCCCCCTGGATGGATTGGGGAAATTCTCAGCCAGAGCCCCGCTGTTGAAGGAAGTCAATCCTGCTCGAACGGGGACTAGGTCCGCGGGTGGAAGAAATCCCTGTGTTTGCAGCTTCACTAGCTGACAGTGGGATATGGAACATCTCTCCCAATCGCCTTTTTAGGGCCGTGGGGACAGGAGGAAGAGCTGGGGGTGCTGGCCATGTTGGAATGGTCTCTCCTAGCAAGCTCTGAGGATTTTCCTCGTGATATGGAACGGATCTGACATCCAATCCCATTAAATATATGCTTTTCTTACATGGCCGGGGTGTTATGTGCAAAAAATACCCTGACCTCTTGTATTTGCTCGACACATGGAAGCTGAAGCTATGGACGCACAGAATCCGATGGGAATGGCATTAAATGGAAGGCCGAATACATCTCTTTGAAGTCATCGGAGGAGGAACCCGCCTTGCAATGCCGAAGAACATCTGCATGCCAAACACATTGTCATTGAAAGCCTGATGTCGGTGTCAAAACCGGCGGATCTCGGGTAGGGGGTCCCGAACTGTGCGTCTAGGCGGATGGTAACAGGAGACAAGGGACACGATGTTTTTACCCAGGTTCGGGCCCTCTCGATGGAGGTAAAAGCCTACTCCTGCTTGATTAATATTGATGATATGGATAGTACAAGAGTAGATCTACCACGAGATCGGAGAGGCTAAACCCTAGAAGCTAGCCTATGGTATGATTGTTGTTCGTCCTACGGACTAAAACCCTCCGGTTTATATAGACACCGGAGAGGGCTAGGGTTACAAAGAGTCGGTTAAAATGTGGAGGAGATCTACATATCCGTATCGCCAAGCTTGCCTTCCACGCCAAGGAAAGTCCCATCCGGACACGGGATGAAGTCTTCAATCTTGTATCTTCATAGTCCAGGAGTCTGGCCAAAGGCTATAGTCCGGCCATCCGGACACCCCCTAATCCAGGACTCCCTCAGTACCCCCTGAACCAGGCTTCAATGACGACGAGTCCGACGCGCAAATTGTCTTCGGCATTGCAAGGCGGGTTCCTCCTCCGAATACTTCATAGAAGATTTTGAACACAAGGATAGTGTCCGGCTCTGCAAAATAAGTTCCACATACCACCGTAGAGAGAATAATATTTACAAAAATCCAATCTGCTGACGTATTTCACAGTGTGACATCACACCACGACCAAGCCTTTTTTTGAATCATTTTTACTGCTCCACCTCAACGCGTTTAGCGAGGCGGTTTCCTTGGCACGTCTTGTCGAAGCAGAGATCATGCCCCCTTATTCCGGGATTCTCATCAATACGGGCGTAGGTAACCCAATTGGGCCCGTTGGCACGTCTCCTCAATCGAAGGCGAGTTCCAAACGGTCACGGGGAAGGCTCTTGGTATTCAACCTCTTTATAAAGAGACCAAGGCTCTACTCCTTTCTTTCGATCTCAATCAAATCCGCCTCTCGCCTCGAGTTCCAACTCCCAAAGCTCCAGATTCAGGCGCTTCAGACCTTCAATGATGTCCGGCTCCGACCTACAAGGCCGGTGGATGCCTTCGTCCGTTACGGAAGAAGACGTGCTAAAGCTAAGAGACGCCTGGTATTTGACCGGCGAAATTTTGCATAGGCTGCCTGCTCAAGGGAAGGTTATTCCCACTCCCAAGCCTGGTGAGAGCGTGGTGTTCGCGTCTCACTTCCTTCGGGGGCTGGGCTTCCTGACGGACCCCTTCGTGAGAGGGCTCATGTTTTATTATGGGTTAGATTTTCACGACTTGGATCTGGAGTCCATCCTCCACATCTCATCGTTCATTGTCGTGTGCGAAGCCTTCCTCCGCATTACCCCTCACTTCGGGCTGTGGCTTAAGACCTTCAAAGTGGAGCCGAAGATGATCAAGGGGTAGCAAGCGGAGTGCGGAGGGGCTGTTATAAGCAAGAATGTTGACGCTCCATGGCCCGAGGGCTCTTTTCAAGAGGAGTTCAGCTTATGGCAACGAGAGTGGTTTTATATCACAGCTCCCAGGGGCACCAAGTGGGTGGCACCACCTGTCTTTCGCTCGGGTCCTCCCCCACGGCTGGCGTCATGGGTCAATAAAGGGCTCGACTGGGAGCCGTCCAAGGACGTGCCCTTGTTGCAGGGCCGCATTCAAGATCTCCTAGAAAGAGACATCAGCCTGGTCGTAGTGACACAGGTCATGTTGATTTACCGCACTTTGCCCTGCAAACGCCGCCCCCTCCGCCTGTGGGAGTTCAATCCGGAGGGACCACGAGCTCTCCAAAACTTTACGGGCGTGACACCGATGGAGATGTACAAATCGTTCTTCGGACCACAAGCAATGTGTCCGGATTCGACCAAGGACGCAGGTCTGAGCTGCAATCGCCCGGATACCCAAGTAAGTAGCCCTGTACCCGGACACGCTACCCATATATTCATCATAAAATTGCCTTTAAAAGAGTTGTCCCTTAAGCAGGAGTGGATAGCGAAAGCAAGGCTAATCAAGTGTCCGGCCCCCCTCCCTGAGACCACGCCGGATCCCATGTTAACCAGGATGCTGGAGGTTGCGCCTTTGGAAGAAGGCGAAGGGGGGAACAAGGAAGCTACCGCCTCCCCGAAGGAGGCTGCCAGGAAAGGAGGAATCGAGAATCCCTCCATCCAGGGGAAGATGAAGACCGCCTCTGAAGACCCGGAGACCATGGTCTCAAAGCGGGGGAAGAAATCTTCATCAGAGGGTCCTGCGCTGGGAGGTGCCTCGGCCGCACTATGCCCTCAAGTGGATCAGCCCTCCAGTGAGCCGTAAGTAGAGAGGGGTCTTTTTTAAAATAAGAGACATCCCTATTCTATTTCTGAGAAAGATAACTGGATTTTCACCTTGTAGTTCGTATCTCAGCCCTTCTCAGCAGAGTTCATCTTCACGGGATCTTCGTCCGGAGATGATGGAGAGCGAAACGCCTCCCCCTGCCGTACCGCCTTGTGAGGCAGGCGACCCTGAGGTGTCGTCACGGAGGGTTTCTCCGAATCTTGCAGGGCCGCAAAGCAGCCATATGGCTCCCCAAAGCCCTCCGTGTTCGGCCTTCAAAAAAGGCCATCGGACGAGTCTGGCACCGTCAGGTGCACGGTCAGAGGAGCTGGAGGATCTGCTCGGGCGAGCGTCTATCTCAGAAGAACACCATGCATTGATGGGCACGGTGATTGAAAGGATTTCATCCGCGGAGAGCGGGTTGCACGAGGCCGTCAGGAGTTTACTGACAGGTTTTGAGGTACGCGAAATGATGTACCTTTTGACAGTTCTGCATATAAAAGATGCGCCCTGTATGGATAGTAGCCCCTGAGACTCGATGCATTGTCAAAAATGACATCGCGCCGAGGATCATAGTCCCAGGTATAATATGTCGCTCTTCCTATGTTGGTGGCAAAGTGTCCGGTGGCTAGCCGGACTGATGAATTTGCCGAGCTAAAGCGGCAACTTGACGTGGCAGATACCGACATCGCGCTTGTCAACAAGCGGCTTGACGAGTCACAAGGTATGCAATTTCTCCGCGGACACCTGGTAAGGGGGCTTGATGCGCGTTTCTTACAACATGTATGCTTGATGCAGATGGTGCCGCTGCCATGGAGAACCTTCGGGCGGAACTTGCCCGAGCCAAGGAGCAAGCCAGAAAGAGTGATGCGGCTGCCTTAAAGGCGGCCGAAGAGCTGAAAGCCGAACAGGCTGCTCACTGCCGAAGCAGGAAAGAAATGGCCGAGATGGCTGTGAAGTTGAAGGATGCTGCCGACCGCTGCAAGCTTCTTGAAAAATAAGATTGGGTGGAACAGAAGGGCCTGGAGAAGGCCACTGCCGAAGCCAAGGATGCTCGCTCTGCAATGAGAGCCATGAAGCAGGAGTTACGTCAGGCCGGAGATATCGCGGCTGGAAATCCCTTTATGCTGCGGATGAAGTTCGGGGATCCTAAATATGCTCAGTTGGACTGGCTGTGGAGTGCGGTGGATACTTATCTGGAGTTGGTGGCAAGTGCCGCGGACGCGGCCGAACACTTCTGAGATCAACAGGATCACGAAGTGGAAAAGCTTTTTTGGTCGCAGTTCCACAATCCAGGGCGCCCACTTCCATTAGCTGAGCGTTTGGCCGAATGGGCGGAGCTGAATAGGTTGTCCAGACTCGCCATGAAGGATGTCGTGAGTCATCTCTGGCCGGCAAGGCCCGAGCCGAAGAGTTATTTCACTTTGGTGCAGCAGTTCCTTGGTGCGGTGCCTCATATCAATGCAATGAAGAGGTCGGCATTCATAGAGGGTGCGCGGATGGCTCTTGCCCGTGTCAAGACATACTGGGCGGAGATGAAGGCCACCGACGTTGCATCCCAAGATTCGGACGGGAGCTGAGTACCTGCCGAGCACTATTTTCAGGAAGTTCTGCAGGGCGCTCGTTTAATAGAGACGCAGTGCTCGAAGGATATCATGTTCAAATAACATGTACTATTGTAAAACAATGTTTCGATGGAATATAAAAGCTTTCTATACTTGCGCCTGCAAGAATTAAAATACCTCCTGTGCGGCCGTTTAATGTATATGTGTATATAACTTGAAAGATGGCAGTCTTCGGCTTCAGCCCCCACGCATATAATGCGGGGGTGTTCGCAGAAGGCGCATTTTCACACTTGATCCAACGTCTTGGTCCTATAAAGGAGGTGATAGCGCAGCGAACTAGGCAACCGGACTATAATGCTTTATCACTTTCACTTAGCCATATGAGTTTAACAGTGGGGCTACTATATAGCCCCTAGTGGCACCGCGCTCGCCCGAATTCGGGGCGCGTGTGTGCCTGATCGGGAAACGGCCCTTCGTTAATGTGGAGGAATCCTAAAGATTCCGATGGGTCATCGAGTGGTTGACCAGTCTCGCGCTATATCATGATAGTCAGTTTTCGGCTTTCTCTACTGAGGTGCTCGCCTGGCCGAACTAGGGCACAATCGCAGTAGTTCTCCTGGTGCCGCCTTAGCCGATAGAGCGGAACGTAAGGCAGCAAAACACAGGAGCCGGGCAAACCCAACATTTGACCAAAGACATGATTCGGAGCTGATGCATATAAGGCCAAACTCGCGACGCCGTACAATCCCTAAGGTATTCGGTCTTTATGAAAACGGGCTGAACAACGCCCTTAGTAATAAGCCCCTGGTGTCCGGGTACGAGCAAAATCCCGACGTGGCCAATGCCAAGACGCCAGCCTCCACCTCGGTTATAGCAAGAAACCTGGGGATGTGTATCAATAAGAGACAGTAAAAAAGGTTTACGCAGGGTCTTAATATGAAAAGAATCCTTGGAACGGGTCCCTACTGCACGTCTGCGCCCGTGTCTCCGTTAAGCCGTATCCTGGACGGGTGTAGCACGATGTTCATCTGTAAAAGATAGGAACTTTGTTGAAAAAGGATCATGCGAAAATGTACGTTATATTAAATAAACAAAGTACAGTTTAAAAAATGGATAAAATTGAGCTTTATTGTCTCTTGTGGTGCATGCGCGGAGCCCCTTGTATGGGGGTATGCGGCTAATAAGCCCTTGTATGTTTACGCCGGACTCGTCTAGCCATGTCCGGGGTCTTAACAACCTGGTTAGGTGCTTTGATTAGTGAAGCCGGTTTAGTGTGCGGCTGTCAAGGCAGCCGCACAATCTTCCGCGCTTGAGGAACACTCGATATTTCCCTTTAATGAGATGATGCCTCGCGGACCAGGCATTTTAAGTATAAGAGATGCATAATGCGGTATTGCGTTAAAGCGGGCGAAAGCTTCGCGTCCCATTAGTGCTTGATAGCTACTTGTAAATGGGGCGATGTGGAAGGTTAGATTTTCACGGCGGAAGTTGTCGGGTGGGCTGAACATAACTTCTAGCAGTAGAGAGCCCGTACAATGGGCATCTCGGCCTGGCGTTACCCCTTGAAAGGAAGTATTGCTATGGCGAATTGTTGTTGGGTATATCCCCATTTTGCGGATTGTGTCCTGATATAACAGGTTTAGATCACTGCCGCCGTCCATTAGGACGTGTGTAAAGTGGAGTCCGTCAATTATCGGATCTAATACCAAGGCAGTCCAGCCGGCATTCCGGATACTTCTAGAGTAATCTTGATGGTCAAAGGTAATTGGTTTTAACAACCAGTGGCAGGACACCTCTGGGATAGGCCGTACGACGCTTATCTCTACGGGCGCCACTCCTTTTGTCACGTGAAGTGAATTTACTGTTTTTACTTCCTGTGGGAAATTCTTTTGTTTTCCGGTGCTCTGCTTGTGGGGTTCGTCATCGTCCTCGCTTGGTGTGTCGAGCCCCTTGTGTTCGGCGTTGAGTTTGCCGGATTGTTTGAAGACCCAACAATCTCTGTGGGTATGATTTGCAGGCCTTCCGGGAGTACTTTGGATTTGGCATATTTTGTCCAAAATTTTGTTTAAGTTAGATAGTTTGTCCCTGTTATCCTTGAGGGGCAGCTTTTTCTGATTCTGCCGAGAGCTTTTGAATCCGGCGTTGACTGCCATGCTCTTCGGGTTGTTTCCCTTGGTCCGGCGCTGGTCCTTGCTGCGTTGCGGTTTCCCGTTTCCATCCCTAACTTCGGACGTACTCATGTCACTGGTACTGCATCTTGCCAACCAGCTATCCTCTCCTGCGCAAAAGCGGGTCATGAGGCTTCTTAATGCGGCCATTGTTCTTGGCTTTTCTTGGCCGAGGTGTCTGGTGAGCCATTCGTCTCGGACGTTGTGTTTCAAAGCTGCTAAGGCTTCGGCGTCCGGACAGTCGACTATTTGATTCTTTTTAGTAAGGAATCTATTCCAGAATTTCCGGGCTGACTCTCCGGGTTGTTGAGGTATGTGACTTAAATCGTCTGCATCAGGAGGTCGGACATAGGTCCCTTGAAAATTTGCCCGAAAAGCATCCTCGAGCTCTTCCCAACTTCCTATGGTGTTTTCGGGAAGGCTTTTAAGCCAATGCCGGGCTGGCGCTTTGAGCTTGAGGGGTAAGTATTTTATGGCATGGAGATCATCTCCTCTAGCCATGTGTATGTGGAGGATGTAATCCTCAATCCAGACTCCAGGGTCTGTTGTTCCGTCATATGCCTCTATGTTTATGGGCTTGAATCCCGCTGGAAATTCATGATCCAGCACCTCATCGGTGAAACATAGGGGGTGTGCGGCACCCCTATATCTGGGTGTGCCGTGATGTTCGGACATTTGATGTGTTGCATTGCTTACTAGAGCTTGCTTTCTTGGCCCATAGATAGACCTGGCTGGGCCATCTTTCTGATGCGAATCCTTGTGCGGATCGCGTGCCGGTTTGTGTGCGGCGCCCTTTGTCGCGCTATGTTGGCCATGGGGTCGTTTATCCGACCGGATGGCTTCCGTGTTCTTTGATTGCTTAGGCTCTAAGGCCTCTTTATCAAATTCCGACAGTAATTTTCGCTTCGGATGGCTCTTTGTGCGGCGACTGTCGCCGTATTTGTCTGCGGTGTTGAGTACTTTGCTCCATCTAATTCTGAGTGCATCTTCCGCTGTTTTCAGCTTCCGCTTCTACTTTTTCAGGCTACACGCAGTGGCGACGAGCCTTTTGTGGAGGTTCTTCTGCTCCAGCAACTTGTCCGGCATGGAGTCGTCCAGACTGTTGTCTTCACCGGGGACGGGTTGTTTATCGAAGTTGCACTGTTCGGACGGTTGCTCGATGGCATGTTCGTCGGCCGCCGGTTCGCCCTGCTCTATGGCTGAATCTGTATGGCTGCTTTCTCTGTCGAGGTGGGGTTTGGAGCGGCGCTTGCGCTGTCACTTTGATTGCTTTTCGAGGGAACGATCCCTTGTTGCGTCCCTTTGTTCCTCATCGTCGTTTCCTTTAAGTGTATACACCATGTATACATCGTGAGATGGGGTGGTTGTCCTGTGGCCTATAGGCGCTGGTTCCTGTTCGTCTCCTACATCGTCGTCCATACCGTCGATGTCTTCGGAGTCGAAGTCGAGCATGTCGGTTAAATCATCGACAGTGGCTACAAAGTGGGTGGTGGGTGGGCTTTGAATTTCTTCATCGTCCGCATCCCAACCTTGCCGACCATAATCCGGCCAGGGCTCTTTTGATAGAGAGAGAGAGACTTTAGTGAATTCAGGATGTCGCCGAAGGGCGAGTGCTGAAAGATATCCGCGGCGGTAAACTCCATGAAAGGCGCCCAATCGGATTCGATTGGCAGGGGGCGGAAGGTTCGGAGTCTGGCACCTTGGAGTCACGGGCTTCGCAAAGGACAGGTAAGGTGTTTGGCTCAATAGCCGTAGAGATTGCAGCCCCCGAGGCGGCGTCTAGCCACCCGTCCTCCATTGGCGCAGTCGGCTCCGAGCTAAGGGTCGGAGCGGACACTAGTGCGGCCCCCAGGACACTGTTCGGCGGCAGAGCTAGATCATGCCCATCGTGACAGTGCGGCGCGCTTGGCTGTGGCTCGAACCCGTCGAAGATCAAGTCTCCGTGGACGTCGGCCATGTAGTTCAAACTTCCAAATCTGACCTGATGGACAGGGGCATAGCTTTAGATCTGCTCCAGGTGGCCAAGCGAATTGGCCCACAGTGCAAAGCCGCCGAATACGAAGATCTGTCCGAGGAGAAAAGTCTCACCCTGGACTGCATCGTTGTTGATGATCGGAGGAGCCATCGGACCTAAAGATGACGACACAGAGGAACTCTCAATGAAAGCACCAATGTCGGTGTCAAAACCGGCGGATCTCGGGTAGGGGGTCCCGAACTGTGCGTCTAGGCGGATGGTAACAGGAGACAAGGGACACGATGTTTTTACCCAGGTTCGAGCTCTCTCGATGGAGGTAAAACCCTACTCCTACTTGATTAATATTGATGATATGGGTAGTACAAGAGTAGATCTACCACGAGATCGGAGAGGCTAAACCCTAGAAGCTAGCCTATGGTATGATTGTTGTTCGTCCTACGGACTAAAACCCTCCGGTTTATATAGACACCGGAGAGGGCTAGGGTTACACAGAGTCGGTTACAATTGGAGGAGATCTACATATCCGTATCGCCAAGCTTGCCTTCCACGCCAAGGAAAGTCCCATCCGGACACGGGACGAAGTCTTCAATCTTGTATCTTCGTAGTCCAGGAGTCCGGCCAAAGGATATAGTCCGGCCATCTGGACACCCCCTAATCCAGGACTCCCTCACCTGGTTCGGGGGCTACTGAGGGAGTCCTGGACTAAGGGGTCCTCGAGCGTCCGGCCTGTTGGACATGGGCCGGATTGATGTGTTGTGAAGGTACAAGACCGAAGACTCTCACCCGTGTCTGGATGGGACTCTCCTTGGCGTGGAGGGCAAGCTTGGCGTCCGGATATGAAGATTCCTTTCTTTGTAACTGACTCTGTACAACCTTGGTGAGGGAGTCCTGGATTAGGGACTATCCGGACAGCCGGACTGTGTACAACGTCCGGACTATTGAAGCGTGAAGATACAAGACTCAAGACTTCGGCCCGTGTCCGGATGGGACTTTCCTTGGCGTGGAAGGCAAGTTTGGCGATCCGGATACTATATTTCCCTCCTTGTAACCGACTCCGTGTAAACCCTAGACCTCTCCGGTCTCTATATAAACCGGAGAGGTTGGTCCTTAGAAGGCCGATCACAATTACAATCATACCATCATAGGCTAGCTCTTAGGGTTTAGCCTCTACGATCTCGTGGTAGATCTACTCTTGTACTACCCATATCATCAATATTAATCAAGCTGGAAGTAGGGTTTTACCTCCATCGAGAGGGCCCGAACCTGGGTAAACATCTGTGTCCCTTGCTTCCTGTTACCATCAGCCTTGACGCACAGATTGGGACCCCCTACCCGAGATCCGCCGGTTTTGACACCGACATTGGTGCTTTCATTGAGAGTTCCTCTGTGTTGTCGCTACAGGGATCGATGGCTCCTTCAATCACCGTCAATAAAAGGTACCAGACAGTCACGACGAGCAACGCTTAGACCTGCTATCGGACAAACCTCGGGGTATCACCCCCGCAGTAGCCTCGGACCTAAATCCGTAGCAGGCTGCATTGCCTGAGGACGGAGGGCTGGACCCCGCCCTGCAGGTCGCGCAATTATCGGCGGTGGAGCTGAACACGGGCCTTACCTCTGTGGTGGCCTACGGTTTCGGACCCCCGGACTCGTATCCGGATGTTGAGTCCGGTCCGCGCACTCCCGAGCCGGTCGAGCCAGGTTGGGCTCCGGTAATGGAGTTTACCGCCGCGGACATCTTTCAGCACTCGCCCTTTGGTGACATGCTGAACTCGTTGAAAACTCTCTCTTTGACAGAAATTTTTGGGCCAAACTACGTCCGGTTCGAGTGGGAAGCAGGCGACGAAGAAATTCGTTGCCCACCCACCACCCACTTCATAGCCACGATCGATAATTTAACCGACGTGCCTGACTTCGACTCCGAAGACATTGACGGTATGGACGACGATGCAGGAGAAGAAGCGGAATCTATGGGGCGCCGGACTTCCCCCTCGTCACACGACATATACATGGTGGATACGCCCAAAGAGGACAAAGGCGACAATCTGGACGATAAAACCCCCAGAAAAAAGCCAAAATGACGGCGCAGACGCCGTTCTAAATCCAGCAATAGTAAAAATAGTTCAAGAGCGCCAGAAGGATCGATACTACAATCAACTCTGAAGGCAACAACGACCATATGGATCCAGCGATGGAGCATTACGAACCAGGTCACCCCGAACATAGTTCGGAGCAGACGCCCGAGGATAATGGTCCCGACGGACGAGGTCATCAAACCGAACCAGCACAGGAAAACAGTCTGGATAATGATGCAATCCCGGAAAAATATGCGGAACGAGATAACCTCCTCAGAAAGCTTACGGCCACCGCAAGAAGTCTAAAGATGCAGAAGCAATGGCTCAAAGTCGCACAGGAAACACTCAACCGTAGATGGAACAAAGTTCTAGACACTGAAGAAAGACACGACAATGATCACCGTACAAAGAGCTATCCAAAATGCAAGCTACTGCCAGAATTCGATGACGAAGACGTGCCACTTCGTAGGCGCAACAAGGCAGCTACCAACGCCGCACACGACCCGCGTGAACACCTGAATAAGAAAGCTGGTGCAACCAGGTCCATTTATGGATCCAAAGGACGCACCCCGGCGAGGGACTATGGTCACCAAAACAATTATGCCAATCACATACCAGTACGGAATAAACACCGGACACAACAACAACCGACGGCATGCCACAACACGTCCAGATACACAGGGGCTGCTCACCCCCTGTGCTTCACCGATGAAGTACTGGACCACGAATTCCCACAGGGCTTTAAACCTGTGAACATAGAGGGATACGACGGAACAACAGACCCAGGGGTCTGGATCGAGGACTTTATCCTACACATACACATGGCTCATGTTGATGACCTTCATGCCATCAAATACCTCCCCCTCAAGCTGAAGGGACCAGCTCGGCACGGGTTGAAAGGCCTCCCCGAAAATTCAATTGGGAGCTGGGAGGAACTCGAGGACGCTTTCAGGGCCAACTTTCAAGGGACCTATGTCCGGCCTCCGGACGCTGACGACTTAAGTCACATAGTCCGACAGCCCGGAGAATCCGCCCGCAAGTTTTGGAACAGATTCCTCACTAAGAAGAATCAAATTGTTGACTATCCGGATGCCAAAGCCTTAGCAGCATTCAAACACAACATCCGTGACGAATGGCTCTCCAGACACCTCTGCCAAGAAAAGCCAAGGACAATGGCAGCCCTAATATTCCCTATGACCCGCTTTTGCGTGGGAGAAGACAGCTGGCTAGCCCGTAAAGGCACCAGCGACCCCGGTACATCCGAAATAAGGGATGGCAACGGGAAGCCACGGCGTCACAAAAACAAACGCCAAAACAAGGAAGAGAGCCCAGATAACACGACGGTTAATGCCGGATTCAGGAGCTCTCGACCTAATTAGCAAAACAAGCCATCTAAAGGCAGCAAAGAGGGACCGTCCGGTCTAAATAGAGTCCTAGACAGACTATGCCAAATTCGCGGCACCCCTGACAAATCTGCAAACCACACGCACAGAGAGTGCTAGGTCTTCAAGCAGGCCGGCAAATTAAATGCCGAACACAAGGAAAGGGAAACACCAAGTGAAGACGAGGATGAACCTCGCGGGCCGCACACTGAAGGACAGAAAAAATTCTCGCCAGAGGTCAAAACAGTGAACATGATCCACGCGACTCAAACATCCATGAGGAGGCACGAACGCGCGCATAGAGACGCGCTCGATATAGACCCCATCGTACTCACCCCTAACCACTGGATGCCTTATCTGATCACTTTCGATAACTTGGCTGACCGAACTAGTATTCGGCGCAGAGGATCAAAGGCCTTGGTGCTAGACCTGATAGTCGACGGATACTGTCTCACCCGCGTCCTTATGGACGGCGGCAGCAGCCTCAATTTAATATATGAGGACACTGTCCGCAGGATGGGGATAGACCCATCCAGAATTAACCAAATCAACACCACCTTTGAAGGGGTGATACCAGGCATTGAAGCCCACAGCAGGGGCTCCGTCGCACTGGAGGTAACATTCGGCTCGCCAGGTAACTCCAGAAGCGAAGAACTACTCTTCATCATTGCACCCTTCCAAAGCGACTATCACGTAGTGCTCGGAAGAACGGCCTTCGCCCGCTTCAACGCATTGCCGCACTATGGCTACCTTACACTTAAGATGCCCGGTCCACGTGGCGTCATCACCGCTAGCTGACCAACAGAGCGCTCGTCACGCGCAGAGGAACATGCGACGGCCCTCGCGGCTGGACTATAAGCGGCCTCCAACATCAGAAAACATGACTGGTCCTTAAAGACCACAGACTCGGCTAGACGAGTCCGGTCGCCCGGATAAAATTGAACCAGGGCACCGTATATGTAATCCCATAGTGGACACCAGGGGCTATAAATACTTAACACAGGCCCATAGTTGGCTCAACCTTATGGGCAGGCCAACATCTCACACGTTTACTATCCATCACATACTTACGTTGCACTCTTCTACGAGTTTTCATTCTTACCACAAACAACGTTCACGCGATACCCTTCCAGGATACGGCACAACGGAGACAAAGGCGCAGACGTGCAGCAGGGCCCCGTTCAACAGGTTTCTTTTTAGATTAAGCCCCTGTGTAAACCTTTTTTATTGCCTCTTGTTGTTTAACCATCCCATGGGTTCCATACCCACAGAGGATACTGCCGTTTTTTGGCATCTCGCCACGACAGATTAACACACGTACCTGAAAAAACAGGGTTTACAACGAATGGGCATTCTTGAGCCCATCGACTATTATAAAGTCCGAATACCCTCGGGAGTTCGGCATCACGAGTTTGGCCTTATATGCAGCAGCTCCGAATCATGTCTTTGGTCAAATGTTGGGTTTGCTCGGCTCCTGGGTTTGCCGCCTTACGTTCCGTTACTATCGGCTAAGGTGGCCAAAGGGGAACTACTGCGATTGTGCCCTAGTTATTCCGGACGAGCACCTCAGTAGAGAAAGCCGAAAACTGACTGTCATGATATAGCGAGAGACTATTCAACCACTCGAAGACCTATCGGGATCTTTAGGATCCCTACGCATTAACGAAGGACCGTTTCCCGGTCATGTACACACGCGCCCGTATTCGGATGCACACGAAGGTACCAGGGGCTACATAGTAGCCCCAAATTTGACTACCATGGCTAAGCGAAAGTGTTACAGCTATATAGTCCGGTTGCCTAGTTAGACATGCGATCACCTCCTTCATGGACCAAGACGTTGGATCAAGTGTGATTAAGCATATCTTTTGCGAACACCCCCGCATTGCCTGCGTGGGGGATGAAGCCAACGACTGCTATCTTTCAGATTAAACATTCATGTATATATATATATATATATATATATATATATATATATATATATATATATATAAACGGCCATACAGGGGACACAATAATACTTTCGAGCAAAAAGTATAAATATAGCCTTACAATCAAACTAACGTCGTTTGTTACAATGATTTGATTCATCACTCAAATAAGACATTCTTCGAGCACTGCGCCTCTATTAGGTGGGCACCTTCTATGACCTATGCCAAGTAGTGCTCGGCCGGATACTGGCCCCCCGCCGGATCTTGGGTCGCTATAATGTTGACCTCCATATCCGTCCAATAGGCTTTAACGCGGGCAAGAGCCATCCGTGCACCCTCTATGCACGCCGACCTCCTGATGGCTTCGATCCGAGGCACGGCCCCAAGGAACCGCTGCACCAAGCCAAAGTAACTGTCCGGCTTAGGCCCTTCCGACCAAATATGGTCTACCACAGACCGCATTGCAAGACCGGACAGCCTGTGAAGCTCCGCTACAACAGCCATCTTGTCATTTAACGGCAGCGGGCGAGTGGGAGCATTGAATTGAGACCACAAAAGCTTCTCCACCTCCTTATCACCTTGACCATCGAAGAACTCGGCAGCATCAGCCGTACTCTTTGCCAAATCCGCATATGCATCCGCGGGACTCCAGCGCCCATCCAGGGGAGCATACTTCGGATCGAAAAACTTCGTCCGCAGCAAGTAGGAACCTCCAGCCATGATTTTACCGGCCTGTTGAAGCTCCTCCCGCGCCCCCCTAAGCTCGGTCCATATTTCTTTGGTGGCATTGTGTGCCTTGTCCAGCTCGGCCAAGTTATCTTTATGCTCCTTTTTAAGGAGCCCATACCGGTCAGTGGCATTTTTTAACTCAATAGCCATTTCGGCCATCTTTTCTTCGCTTCGGCGATGAGCAGCCTGTTCGGCTCTTAGTTCCTAGGTCGCCTTTAGGGCAGCCGCATTGCTATTCTGAGCTTGTTCCTTGGCTTGGACAAGCTCTGCCCTCAGGGCCTCCACGGCAGCAGCACCATCTGCAGTCTGAACATATTACATTAAGATCATTCCGCCTCCATATTTTCTTACACAAAGGAAGGCAGAGCACATACCTTGTGACTTGTCCAGCCGCTCGTTCACCAGCGTGATATCGGCATCAATCGATTGAATCTGCCTGGTCAGTTCGGTAACTTCCACGGACTGGTCGGCGGCCGGACTCACAGGTACCTGCACATATTTATAGTGCAATCATTGATTTATGATCCCTGTTTGCCCCCTAGGGCGGGCAACCAGTGTCTCAAGGGCTACTATCTTTATGGAGCACACCTAACGCGTGCCTCACAGCCAAAAACAGTGTATTCTTCACTACATACCTCAAAGCCTCTGAGAAGACTTGCAAATGCTTCATTCAAACCGCTTGTAGCGGACGAAATCTTCTGGAGCATCGCGCTCATTAGTGAGCGGTGCTCCTCCGAGAGCGCAGCCCGCTCCAGTAGGCCCGTCTATATGGCCGGTTGGACATCGAACTGTGCTGGACCCTTCCCATCGTCCCTTGCCGGAGCTAAACGCTCCGAGGTCAGGGCGGCTGACGCGTTGGCGTCCGCCTTCGGTAGATCCGGACTCCTCCGTGACGACACTTCGGTGTTGCCCGCTTTGCGAGCTGCAGAGGTAGGTGGGGTCTCGCTCTCCATCATCTCCGGAGGAAGGTCCCCCGAAGACGAACTCTGGTGAGAGGGGCTTCTAGCCGAAGTTTGAAAGACGAATCCTGGTTATTGATCTAGGAGGAACGCAGCTTCTTCGAATTAAAAGTTAACTTACAGCTCGGTGGAGGGTTGGCCCATTGTTGGGCATGATGCGGTGAGGGTGCCCATTGGGGCAGAGCCCCCTGGTGTTATCTTCTTCTCGGGTTTGGGCATCTCCATCTTCGGGTCTTCGGAGGCGGCCCTCTTCTTCCCGCGCAAGGAAGAGGCCTTAATCTCTCCCTCCCGACTATCCTCCTTAGGGGAGGTGACAATTCCCCCGGTTCGGATGCGTACCGTGTGGGGTTCGGATTCTCCATCCTTCCCCTTGTCTTTCCCCGGAGGCATCCTGCTGAGTACTCGGTCAAGCATCTTGGCCATGGTGGGGGCGGGCGAGCCTTCGGGAAGTGGCGCCGGACACCTAATTCTCTCCGCCTTGCTGAGCCAATCCTGGACGCGGATGATTTTCAGAATAAACAATCATAACAGATACAAAACACGGTGTCCGGTATCAAGTTTATTTACTTGGGTATCTAGGCAATTACAGCTTAGGCCCGCATCCTCGGTGGTGTCCGGACACTTTACTTTCCGTCCGAATAATAATTTGCACATCTCTTCGAGCTTCAGGCTGAAGAAGTGCTTGACAGTTCACGGACCCTCCGGATTGAACTCCCACATCCGGAGAGGCAGGCGTTGGCATGGCAACATCCGCCGGATCAACATCACTTGCATTATGCTGACAAGGTTAATCTCCCTTGCAAGAAGTTCCCGGATGCGATTCTGCAATACGTGCATTATGCTGACAAGGTTAATCTCCCTTGCAAGAAGTTCCCGGATGCGATTCTGCAATACGGGTATGTCAGCAGCGGGTCCCCAATTCCGTCCTACGTCCGTCCAAGACGACAACTGTGACGGAGGGCCCGAGCAAAACTCGGGGGCAGCCACCCACTTTGTGCCCCTAGGAGCCGTGACATAAAACCACCTCCGCTGCCATATGTCGAATACTTCTGGGAAAGAACCCTTTGGCCATGGGGCTTCGCCGTTCCTGCTTATTACGGCACCTCCGCACTCCACATCTCGCCCCTCGATCATGTTCGGCGTCACATTGAAGGTCTTGAGCCATAAGCCGAAGTGTGGGGCGATATGGAGAAAAGCCTCGCACACAATAATAAACGATGAGATATGGAGGATAGCGTCAGGAGTCAGATCGTGAAAATCCAACCCATAATAGAACATGAGCCCCCTCACGAAGGGATCGAGGGTGAAACCCAGACCGCCGAGGAAGTGCGGGACGAAAACGACACACTCATTGGGCTCCGGCGAAGGGATGACCTGCCCTGGAGCAGGGAGCTTGTGCTGGATATCTGCGGTCAGGTATCCGACCTCCCTAAGCTTTGCAATGTCCTTCTCTTCATTCGAGGAGGCCACCCACCGGCCTTGAGGGTTAGATCTGGACATGTTGGAGGATTCCGGAGGCGTGGAGCTTAGGTTTTGGGTGTTAGAACTCGAGGTGCGAGAAGGCGCGATGAAGGTGGACAAAGAGGCGTAGGTCTCGACCCCTTTATAAAGAGAGTGAATATCAAGAGTCCCCGGTGTGACCATTTGAGGCTTATCTAAAAAACACACGGGTTATACCAATAGCCGTCGTGGGGTCATGCGTGCTCATATTGATGGAAAATCCCCTAATAAGAGGAACACGATCTCTGCCTCGACGGGACGTGCCAATAAAACCGCCTCGCAAGACAAGTCGTTGGGGTGCAGGAAACGTCGGTTCGAGTTGGACCAAGCCCCGATGCGAAGGCACGATACACGAAGATTGCCAGCGAATCAGATCTATACCATACGTTGATCATCTTGCAGATCCGGACACGGTCTACGCGTTCGATGACCACTTTGGAGTATACGGAGGAGGAACCCGCCCTGCAATGCCGAAGACAAGACTGCGCGCCAGACTCATCGTCATTGAAGCCTGGTTCAGGGGCTACAGTGGGAGTCCTGGATTAGGGGGTATCCGGACAGCCGGACTGTGTACAACGTCCGGACTATTGAAGCGTGAAGATACAAGACTCAAGACTTCGGCCCGTGTCCGGATGGGACTTTCCTTGGCATGAAAGGCAAGCTTGGCGATCCAGATACTGTATTTCCTTCGTTGTAACCGACTCCATGTAAACCCTAGCCCTCTCCAGTGTCTATATAAACCGGAGAGGTTGATCCTTAGAAGGCCGATCACAATTACAATCATACCATCATAGGCTAGCTCTTAGGGTTTCGCCACGACAATCTCGTGGTAGATCTACTCTTGTACTACCCATATCATCAATATTAATCAAGCAGGAAGTAGGGTTTTACCTCCATCGAGAGGGCCCGAACCTGGGTAAACATTTGTGTCCCTTGCTTCCTGTTACCATCAGCCTTGACGCACAGATTGGGACCCCTACCCGAGATCCGCCGGTTTTAACACCGACACCTAGTCCCCTCCGGTGTCTATATAAACCGGAGGGTTTAGTCCGTAGAACAGAATCATAGTCATACAGGCTATACTTTTAGGGTTTTAGCCATTACGATCTCGAGGTAGATCAACTCTTGTAATACTCATATTCATCAAGATCAATCAAGCAGGAAGTAGGGTATTACCTCCACAGAGAGGGCCCGAACCTGCGTAAACATTGTGTCCCCCTTCTCCTGTTACCATGAACCTCAGAAGCACAGTTCGGGACCCCCTACCCGAGATCCGCCTATTTTGACACCGACATCCGCAGTTAAGTTGGAGGAACGAAGCAACCATCATTTCATTCGTTGCTGAATCCGCTTCTCCCTCATCTTCTTCAAGTTTTTTATAAGATATTCTTCAAGTTAACCATGTGTTGCTTCTGCCATTGTTCTGCCTCATGTGGGACGCGGATCAGCTTGGTAAAGCACTGACACGTCAGACCGCATATTAGCAAACCACCAGGCCAACGTCCTCTAAAAATAAGAAACCTCCCCCGCCATCCGCGCGGCAAAATCACCTCCTTTTTACTAATCTTGATTCTATAATTTTTTAGATCAATATAATTGAGATTTGTATAGATAGCACACATGAGAAAAACCAAGTGGTACGGTTAGGGGCATCCACAATGTGTAGCCAAATGTGAAAATAGCTTTTGGCATCAATGGGAACCATTGTGGACGGTGTTGCCAAAGCCAAAAAGATGGAACTGAAGCTCCCTGGTTGCCTGATTGAAGGAATATAAAAATGCAACATCTCTCCTCTTACTCTCGTGCTTGGACGCATGTACAGTATAGATCACATAGTCTATTCCCCTGTCCCTTCTATCACAAATCATAAAGCATTGAGGCGTCAAATCACAAAGCACGAACGAAGCAACCATCATTTCACTCTTCGCTCACTCCGCTTCTCCATCGTCATCTTCGAGAAACCACCTCACCACACTAAGATGGACGGGCGACGCTATTGTGTACTAGTAATACTAGTACATTTACGCGTACTTTGGTTCAACGGACTTCCTGGATGCAAATAAAGTGGTTGTCTCAGCTTGTAGGCGGCACTTGCGTCCGGTGGTCTCCCTCAACGGTGTTCTCCGTCGAATGCACTTCGCCAAACCACAACGTTCGATATATCATCGACGTCACCGCAATGGGGAAGGAAGTCAAATAGTTACTACCTCCATTTTACTTGTACACAAGGCTAGTATATCAAAATTACAATTTGCAAGAGGCCACTAACACAAATCGAGGCAAAATTGATGGGGTTTGCCTCATACTAGCAACCAAGGACATTAATATACCCTTGCATGCTTGCGGAAGTGAGAGGGTTGGTTTGCATGGTGCTGCATTAATCAAGCGATGAGGATTGAAATGGATAGCTCTTTGGGCTTTGGAGAAAAAATACGCATTAATTGACACGTCAAACAAGGATTTGTATCGATTAATCCCGCGAAGGAAAACCCCGCCTTTCTTTATTAACACCAGTACTCCTAGTACGTACGTACTTATCCTATTTGGATCTAGGCCTTGCATTGCCATACTTGACCACACATTTTTGCCAAGCTTGCCTAAAGTTTTCAAATGAAAAGGAGGTACACTTGCGCACGACTGTCGCAGTCGCACCGCACCCTCACACGGTCGCTCCGCACCCTCAGACAGTCACTCCTGCACGCCACAAACCCAACCAAGGGAACACACCCTCACTGACACGTGCTACCGCATGTGAACAAACCAACTCAGCCATCCTACCGCTGACACATAATTTTTGTTCATACAGTATGTTTATCCCACCGCATGTTGGGGAGGTTCCGTACGGCCCGTGCGGTGGTCTGTTGGGGAAGAAGAAGAAGTGAGTTAGAAGGGTTAGGAGATGTAGGATATTCATCCAACAGCCTGAAATGGTAGACTGACCCAAACGATGAAACTCGGGTGACTTGCATAACAATATATTTTTTTACACGGCAAAAGATCCCTAAAAACAACAACATAAAGAAAAACTATCACTGCTCGCGGAACAAGACGGCCTCGTCGTCTTTGGCTGCCGGTGTGAACCAGCTGTAGCTGCCAACGTGTGTCTCCGCACCGTGGTTGTCCTTGGCCTCCAGCTACTCGTTCACGCAGAGCGTGCGGGCGCTCCGCATCGAGTTGAGCCTCCGCCGCCTGGTTCAAGTCAAGGACGTCCGGTTCCGCCTACAGGAGGGCCTCGATGGCAGCGGCATCTATGCGCTCTGCATCGAGTTGAGCCTCCGCCGCCCGGCTCAAGTCGAGGACGTCCGGTTGCGCCTGCAGGAGGGCCTCGATGGCAGCGGCATCTGCGCGCTCTGTGTCGAGTTGAGCCTCCGCCACCTGGTTCAAGTCGAGGACGTCTAGTTCCGCCTGCAGGAGGGCCTCGATGGTAGTGGCATGTGCGCGCCCCGCCTCAAGTTGAGCCTCTGCCGCCCAGTTCACATCCAGGACATCAAGTTCCGCCTACAGGAGAGCCTCGACGGCAGCGGCGTGCGCGCGCTCCGCGTCGAGTTGAGCCTCTGCCTCCCGGTCCTCCTTTTGTATCGCCAGGTGAACCATTGGTCCTCCTGCACAATGGGGAACCCGGACGCCGGCATGAAGTCGACGTCCATCGTCTCATACCCGTCGAGGGCCTTCTGCGCCGCGACCTTTACCATGAACGTTGGATCGGCTTCCTCCTCCTCGTAGCTTGGCTCTAGAGAACACGGGGATTGGCCCGCCGCAAAGCGAGCTTGGGAACAGAGGTCTGTGGCACTGACCGCTACCGTGATTTCTGCGCGGCGCTCCGGCGTTAGCATCCTGTAGTACGTGATCTTGCAGCGCACCATGGCTTTCCGACGAACTAGGGGACGCTTGATGCTGGCTAGGGGATCGAAAGGTGGGGGATGGGCTAGAGAGGAGGTGTGGTTTTGGGGCAGTGCCTGGCATAGGCCGAGCAGTGAAGGTTCCGGTGTGAATAGTGGTTCCAGTGACGACCGGTCAATCGGTTTTGACTATACATCGCTCTTGTCGCGTTCGCATTGCACCCCCACACGCTGGACCCTCCACGTCGCTCACCGAATGGAACATGCTTCATCTTGCATTTTTGCTCGCTTGTGGGATCACAATTGAGAGCAAACCGACGTCCCTCCCCCTCCCCTGCCCACGTCATTTATACTACCACTCCCTCCATTTTATGCGGAGTACATAAAAACAGAAGGAGTATACTATGGATGAGGATCTCCTGACGTGGCCGAACCCATTGAGTAACTGACATGCTGGGTGATACGTCCATTTTGCATCATGCTTTTATATCAATATTTATTGCATTATGGGCTGTTACTACACATTATGTCACAATACTTATGCCTATTCTCTCTTATTTTACAAGGTTTACATAAGGAGGGAGAATGCCGGCAGCTGGAATTCTGGGCTGGAAAAGGAGCAAATATTAGAGACCTATTCTGCACAAGTCCAAAAGTCCTGGAACTCCACGAAAGACATTTTTGGAAATAATAAAAAATATTGAGCGGAAGTAGTACACCAGAGGGGGACCCACCTGGCCACGAGGGTGGGGGCGCGCCCTACCCCCCAGAGCGCGCCCCCCTGCCTCGTCGGCTCTGTTGGCTCTCCGATGGCCATCTTCTGCTATATGAGGTCTTTCGTTAAGGAAAAAATCATAAGCAACCTTTAGGGATGAGACTCCGCCACCACGAGGCGGAACCTTGGCGGAACCAATCTAGGGCTCCGGCAGAGCTGTTTTGCCGGGGACACTTCCCTCCCGGAGGGGCAAATCATCGCCATCGTCATCACTAAAGCTCCTCTCATCGGGAGAGGGCAATCTCCATCAACATCTTCACCAGCACCATCTCCTCTCAAAACCCTAGTTCATCTCTTGTATCCAATTCTAGTCTCCATGTCCGGGATTGGTACTAGTAGGTTGCTAGTAGTGTTGGTTACTCCTTGTAGTTGATGCTAGTTGGTTTATTTGGTGGAAGATCATATGTTCAGATCCTATATGCATATTAATACCCCTCTGATTATGAACATGAATATGCTTTGTGAGTAGTTACATTTGTTCCTGAGGACATGGGAGAAGTCTTGCTATTAGTAGTCATGTGAATTTGGTATTCGTTCGATATTTTGATGAGATGTATGTTGTCTAGCCTCTAGTGGTGTTATGTGAACGTTGACTACATAACACTTCACCATTATTTGGGCCTAGAGGAAGGCATTGGGAAGTAATAAGTAGATGATAGGTTGCTAGAGTGACAGAAGCTTAAACCCTAGTTTATGCGTTGCTTCGTAAGGGGCTGATTTGGATCCACATGTTTCATGCTATGGTTAGGTTTACCTTAATACTTTTGTTGTAGTTGCGGATGCTTGCAATCGAGGTTAATCATAAGTGGGATGCTTGTTCAAGTAAGAACAGCACCCAAGCACCGGTCCACCCACATATCAAATATCAAAGTACCGAACGTGAATCATATGAACGTGATGAAAACTAGCTTGACAATACTCCCATGTGTCCTCGGGAGCGCTTTTCTCCATATAAGAGTTTGTCCAGGCTTGTCCTTTGGTACAAAAGGATTGGGCCATCTTTCTGCACTTTATTTACTTTTTTTACTTCTTGCTCGTTACAAATTATCCTATCACAAAACTATCTGTTACCACTTATTTCAGTACGTGCAGAGAATACCTTGCTGAAAACCGCTTATCATTTCCTTCTGCTCCTCGTTGGGTTCTACACTCTTACTTATCAAAAGGACTAAGATAGATACCCTATACTTGTGGGTCATCAAGACTCTTTTCTGGCGCCGTTGCCGGGGAGTGAAGCGCCTTTGGTAGGTGGAATTTGTTAAGGAAAAAATTATATAGTGTGCTAAAATTTACTGTCACTTGTAACTATGGAAAGTAATCCTCTGAGGGGCTTGTTCGGGGTATCTTCACCCCGACCAGTAGAGCAAAGAGTTGCTCCTCAACCTACTGAACTTACTGAAAATGAAAATGTTCCCTTTGAAGTTCCTTCGGGTATCTTAGAAAAACTGCTAGCTAATCCTTTTGTAGGAGATGGAACAAAGCATCCTGATGAGCACCTAATATATGTGGATGAAGTTTGTGGATTATGTAAGCTTGCAGGTATACCCGATGATGTTGTTAAGAAGAAGGTCTTCCCTTTATCTTTGAAGGGAGATGCATCGACATGGTATTGGCTATGTGATGACACGGGATCATGGAACTATAAACGAATGAAATTGGAATTTCATCAGAAGTATTATCCTATGCATCTTGTTCATCGTGATCGCAATTATATATATAATTTTTGGCCTCACGAAGGAGAAAGCATCGCTCAAGCTTGGGGGAGGCTTAAATCAATGTTATATTCATGCCCCAATCATGAGCTCTCAAGAGAAATAATTCTTCAAAAAATTTATGCTCGGCTTTCTCGCAATAATCAATCCATGCTCGATACTTCTTGTGCTCGCTCTTTTATGATGAAGACTATTGAATTCAGATGGAATTTATTGGATAGAATTAAACGCAACTCTGAAGATTGGGATCTCGATGAAGGTAAGGAGTCAGGTATGACACCTGAGTTTGATTGTGTTAAGTCTTTTATGGATACCGATGTTTTCCATAAATTTAGCACTAAATATGGACTTGACTTTGAGATAGTAGCTTCTTTCTGTGAATCTTTTGCTACTTATGTTGATCTCCCCAAGGAGAAGTGGTTTAAATATCATCCTCCCATAGAAGTAAAAGTAGCTGCACCTACTAAAGTGAAAGAAAAGACTGTCACTTATAATGATCCTATAGTTCCTACTTCTTATGTTGAGAAACCACCTTTCCCCGTTAGAATAAAGGATCATTGTCGGTGTCAAAACCGGCGGATCTCGGGTAGGGGGTCCCGAACTGTGCGTCTAGGCGGATGGTAACAGGAGACAAGGGACACAATGGTTTTACCCAGGTTCGGGCCCTCCCGATGGAGGTAAAACCCTACTCCTGCTTGATTAATATTGATGATATGGGCAGTACAAGAGTAGATCTACCACGAGATCAAGGAGGCTAAACCCTAGAAGCTAGCCTATGGTATGATTGTTGATGTTGTGTCCTACGGACTAAAACCCTCCTGTTTATATAGAAACCTGATAGGTTAGGGTTACACAGAGTCGGTTACAATGGTAGGAGATCTACATATCCGTATCGCCAAGCTTGCCTTCCACGCCAAGGAAAGTCCCATCCGGACACGGGACAAAGTCTTCAATCTTGTATCTTCATAGTCTTGGAGTCCGGCCGTGACGATAGTCCGGCTATCCGGACACCCCCTAGTCTGGGACTCCCTCAGTAGCCCCTGAACCTGGCTTCAATGACGATGAGTCCGGCGCACGTATTGTCTTTGGCATTGCAAGGCGGGTTCCTCCTCCGAATACTTCATAGAAGGTTTTGAACACAAGGATAGTGTCCGGCTCTGCAAAACAAGTTCCACATAACACCGTAGAGAGAATAACTTTTGCACAGATCTGCTGACGTATTCCGCGGCGTGACATCACACCACGGCCAGGACTTTACATGAATCATTTTTTACTGTTCCACCTCAGCGTGTTTAGCGAGGCAGTTTCCTTGGCACGTCTTATCAAAGCATAGATCGTGCCCCCTTATTCCGGGATTCTCATCAATACGGACGTGGGTAACCCATCCGTGCCATTGATTACGGCGCTTGGGGAATAAGCGAGTTTTACCAGGCTGGTGGGGGACGCATAGCTTCGTCCGTCCATATAAGGGGATAAGGATCCACCTTTTCACCTACGCCTTCTTCCTCCTTTGCTTATCCATTTCCGCGCACTCGAGCTCCAGCGCCCAAGTCCGCACATCCCACCTTGACCTTTCTCCAACCATGTCAGGAGCGGGAGGCAGGTGGATGGCCTCCTCCGTCAAGGAAGGGCACATCACCAAGCTGCGGGAGGACGGATACTTGTCCGGCAACATCGCGTACAGGCTGCCCGAAGCGGGGAAACTCATTCCAACCCCCGGGCCTCATGAGAGGGTAGTGTTTCTACCCCACTTCCTCCGGGGACTAGGTTTTCCACTTCACCCTTTTGTCCGGGGGCTCATGTTCTACTACGGCCTGGACTTCCACGACCTGGCCCCGAATTTCATCCTCAACATTTTGGCGTTTATCGTCGTGTGTGAGGCCTTCCTCTGCATCCAGCCCCACTTCGGCTTATGGCTGAAGATTTTCAACGTCCGGCCGAAGGTAGTGGGCGGCCGCCAAGCGGAGTGCGGAGGCGCCATGGTCGGCAAGATGGCCAAGGTCCTATGGCTCGAGGGCGCCTTTGTGATGACAATAAAGGGGTGGCAATCGGGGTGGTTCTATATCACCGAGCCACGCGACCCTGAATGGGCGGCGGCCCCAGAATTCAAATCTGGCTTCCCCACATGGCTCTCGTCATGGAAAGAAACGGGCCTGACGTGGGGGGATTCGGAAGAGCTATCCGGACTCCAGACATGCGTCCAAAACCTGGTGGACAAGAATCTCAAGCTTGTCGACGTAATCCAGGTGATGCTCATCCGCCGGATTCTCCCCTGCCAACGACAGGCCTTTAATTTGTGGGAGTTCGATCCGGCACAGCACCGAACCTTGAGCCAGCTCTTCGACACTACGTACGAAGATGCCTGGAAGGTGCTCTTCAAGGGCGCTGAAGCCCCAACATCCGCTACCAAAGATCGCGGGTACAGCGCATGGCGTCCAGCCGGCGAGATAAGTTATTTTACCCTTTACGGGACTCTTTTTTCATAGATTGACTATATGCGGGATCTAAGACTCCCTAATTTTTGACAGGACTGGCTGAAGACGGGGACAGATTAACTGTCCGGCTCCTTTACCGGAAGACCTGAAGGACGCCCGATTGACGGGGCTGCTGGCTCCGGCGCCCCATGTGGTGCCGGAGAAGAAGGCCAAGAAGGAGGGCACGGGAACTCGAAGCAGCTCCCGACGCCAGGTGCTGTCAGATTCTGAAGCAGAATCTTCTCCTGAGGATGAGGATGAAGAAGAAGAAGCTCCCCCCCCCAGTGAGGGAGGAGAAGAATAGGAAGGCCGCCCCAACGGGGGAGGCCGGAGGGTCCAAGAAGGGAAGAACCCTTCCTCCGGACTTCTCCACCAACGTCGACAAGGACGAGGAGGACTGGCCAACAAGGACCAAGCCCCTGCCGAGATCGTAAGTGTCCGGATACCCATGGTTTTTCATAATTGCATAGTGTTTTCTAATGCCGAACAATCATGCAGCCTGCCCAAGGGCGAGCTCGCCAATTCATCGAGCGGGTCCCTGGGCTCGTTGGAAATGGAGAGTGCCTCGCTTCCGGCTGCCTCCTCGCCTCACGCCGCGGACGACACCGCGGTGGGCCCCCATGGAGGGCTTGGTCAAGAGGAGGTAGCGCAGGAGGCGCCACAAGGCGACCTCCCGGACTCTAGGTGCGCGGGAGACCCCCAGGGGCTCTTAGCCCGACCCTCGTCCGGACTCTATGCTGGAACCATCAGCGGTTCCGAAGTCTGGACAGCGGATCCTTCGCAAGAAGGGTAAGACGTCGGTGTCCTCCGTCCAACCGGAAGCACCAGATAGCTTACTGGAGGCGCTCAACGGCGCCTCCATCGAGGAGGAGCAACGCACTATTATGAGTGCGGTGATCCGTACAGTTCAGTCCGCCAAGAGCGGACTAACCGAAGCCTGTACCAGCCTTCTAACGGGATTTGACGTAAGTTTAAAACATATAAAAATGTTGCCGCATAGATAGTAGCCCCTGATGCTTAGTTCGGTGTTCGAAAAGAAAAGCTGGACTGAGGATCTAAAAAGATATACGCAGGAGTCTAATATAAGTATGTCAATATGGGAATGCAGGCTGCGCTGCTGACCTCTGCCGCACTGACTGCGGAGGTCAATACATTGAAGCAGAACCTCGAGCGTTCCGAGATCGAGCTCGGACAAGCCAAGAAGTAGCTCGAGGACAAGGAAGGTAAGAAATACCTTATTAAAGAAATACCTTATGGGAAAGGTTTTGGTTGCAAACAATAACAGAAATAACATGGGTACCGCAGGGGCCACGAACGAGGTGGAGACCCTGAGGGAAGCGGTGGCCTTGGCCGAAAATAAAGCGGCTGCGGAGCACACCGAGCGAGAGAAAGGGGAGGCGCAGCTGGTGGAGGTGCGGCAAGAGCTCCAGATTCTCGTGAAAAAACACGAGGGTTTTGAGCGTGACTCGAAGACCCGAGAGTCCGAGCTTGCCTCGGCTCTTGAGAGTGCCAAAGCTGCTAAGGCCGAGGCCCAAAAAGCCCTCCAAGAAATTGAAGCACTAAAGAAGATAGCGGTGGGTAAGGCATTCTTTATGCAAAGCAAGAATGTAAAAGTCAATTACCTATTACTTACCCGGATTCGGAGCTCTCCAGGAGCATTCACAGATTTGCCCCGTAGTGCCTCTGATGCTGCCGCGTTCTACCGCGCCCAGGAGGGGAGCTCCACGGAGAAGGTGTTATGGTCCCAGTATGCTGAGGCCGGACATCCGGTGCCCATAAGCGACCAGCTGAAGCAGCTGGTCGAGCTCCACAAGGTCGCCGAACAGGCCATGAGGGGCCGTATAGAGCGGCTGTGGCCATTGGAGGCCGTGCCCGGGAGCTACTTCGGCTTGGTGCAGCGGCCGGTGGATGCCTGTCCGCGGCTTGAAGTTATCAAGCGCTCCGTCTGCATTGAAGGGGTCCGTCGGGCCCTTGCCCGTGCTAAAGTGCACTGGGGCAAGCTGGATGCGGAGAAGCTTGTGACGGACGGGCCACCGAAGGGCCATGAGCATCGCACGCCCAAAATGTATTATGAGGGCCTCCTGAAGGGTGCTCGCCGAATAGCAGATGAGTGCTCCAAGGATGTAATTTTTGAATAGACTCGCGTTTGTTATTCTGTACGCTGAAAACTTGTTCATATGCGCTAAGCAACGCTTATTAATTTAAAATATTACCATCTGTGCGGCCATTTATCAAATTTGAGAGATGGAAAGTCATTGGCTTCAGCCCCCATGCCACGAGTGCTGGGGTGTTCGGGATAAACTTGAGCACTCTTGTTCCCATTCATGGGTCCATCTATGGAGGCGCTCAACACAACGAACAAGGCCACCGGACTTATAATGCTTGAACACTCTCACTTAGCCATAGAATTCTATAATTTTGAATTTTGGCGAAGCCCCTAGTATTCGGAAGACCGAGTTCGGGGCGCTATCCACGCCTTGGCTGGATAATTCCGGTTCCTCGCTCTAAGCGGCATAAGTCTTAAGGGACCCAAAAAAACCCTCTCGAACAGCGACCGGCTCTCGCCTTATCATGACGGTCAGTTTTAGCTTTCTCCACTGAGGTGCTCGACCCAGAATAACTGGGGCACAATCGCAGTGGTTCTCCCGGTGCTACCTTAGCCGATATAGTGGAACGTAAGGTACCAAAACACGGTAGCCGGGCAAACCCAACTATTGACCCAAGACATGATTCGGAGCCAATTCATATAATGCTATAAGTTCGGGGTGCCGCACTTGTGAAAGTGTTCGGACTTTATCACACTATAATTTTGGGATACTCAAGCCCCTGGTGTATTGGCCGTACCACAGTGTACGGTTGCAACATGTCATGAAATGAACATATGTGTATATATAAAGGAATTAAAGCAATAAGAGCTATGTATTGTTTATTCAAAAAGGTACTACAATGGAAGCAGAACGATACAAATAGTGCAGTAAGCAAGGGATGGGATTATCTAACATGTCCCCCTCCAGGGGTAAGCTGCGGGATGGTATGTAAAACAGGTATAATGCTCATAATAGAGACCACCTGAGCACTTGACGTGGCCTTCCGCTTCCCTGGCTGCTGCATCGTGAGTTCGGCGATTCAAGTGCCGGACAGGACTGTTCGAAGGCGGAGTCCTGAAAGTAAAAAGAAAAGAAAAAGGAAAAAATAAAAAAAGGAAATGACACAAACGGTAGCCCCTGGTGCGGTCGAGCCGCACTCTTGGCGTGCCGTTGTCTTGCCCCTCCCCATATGCCCATGGTATCTCCAGAGCATAATTATGTACGCGTAATACTGGTTTCGCAATTTCGCGAGGGCTGGGGTTGGGTCCGGATTGCTACTCGTGCTTGAATCGTGCCAGGTGGTCTTGTTGCAGGTTACTCCGGGCGCGCTTGGCAGTGTCCGGACGCTTAGTGGCCGGACTCGAGAATTGCCGTGAGAGGCTGCTTTGCACCTCCGCCGCGAGGGCCGCCGTATGCTCCTCCGTCCGGAGAGAGCGTTCGGTGTTTCCATTGACCGTGATTACTCCTCGAGGGCCTGGCATCTTGAGCTTGAGGTATGCGTAGTGCGGCACCGCATTGAACTTGGCAAATGTGGTTCGTCCGAGCAGTGCGTGATAGCCGCTGCGCAATGGGACGATGTCGAAGATTAACTCTTCGCTTCGGAAGTTATCCGGAGATCCGAAGACCACTTCGAGTGTAACTGAGCCTGTACAACTGGCCTCTACACCCGGTATGATGCCTTTAAAGGTCGTCTTTGTAGATTTAATCCTTGAGGGGTCAATGCCCATTTTGCGCACTATATCCTGATAAAGCAGGTTCAGGCTGCTGCCGCCGTCCATCAGGACTCTAGTGAGGTGAAATCCGTCGATAATTGGGTCAAGAACCAATGCGGCGAAGCCGCCGTGACGGATGCTAGTGGGGTGGTCCCTTCGATCGAAGGTGATCGGGCAGGAAGACCATGGGTTGAACTTTGGGGCGACTGGCTCCATCGCATATACGTCCCTTAGTGCACGCTTCCGCTCCCTTTTGGGTATGTGGGTTGCGTATATCATGTTCACCGTCCGCACTTGCATATGAAAACCCTTCTGTCCTTTATTGCTTGGCGGCCGGGGCTCTTCCTCGTCATCGCTATGCAGCCCCTTGTTATTGAGTTCGACACTTAACTTGCCTGCTTGCTTGAACACCCAACAGTCCCTGTTGGTGTGATTGGCTGGGTTTTCGGGGGTGCCATGTATCTGGCACAAGCGATCGAGTATTCGGTCCAAGTTGGACGGGCCCTGGGTATTTCTTTTGAATGGCTTCTTCCGCTGACCGGGTTTAGAGCCTCTGAATCCGGCATTGACGGCCGTATCTTCAGTATTATCGCCATTAATGCGGCGCTTGTTCTTGTTGCGACGCGACCTGCCATTGTTTTCATTGGTATCCGGACTATCAGGATGTTTGGCCAAGTTGTTGCTTCGAGCTAGCCAGCTATCCTCTCCCGCACAAAAGCGAGTCATGAGGGTTGTGAGGGCTGCCATAGATTTCGGCTTTTCCTGTCCTAGGTGCCGGGCAAGCCACTCATCACGGATGTTATGTTTGAAGGCTGCAAGGGCCTCTGCATCCGGACAGTCAACAATTTGATTTTTCTTTGTTAGGAACCGAGTCCAGAACTGCCTGGCCGATTCTTCTGGCTGCTGAATTATGTGGCTAAGGTCATCGGCGTCTGGTGGTCGCACATATGTGCCCTGGAAGTTATCAAGGAATGCGGCTTCCAGGTCCTCCCAACAACCAATTGATTCTGCTGGGAAGCTGTTGAGCCAATGCCGAGCTGATCCTTTAAGCTTCAGGGGAGGTATTTGATGGCATGTAGATCATCACCGCGGGCCATGTGGATATGGAGGAGATAATCCTCGATCCAGACCGCAGGATCTGTGGTACCATCGTATGATTCGATGTTTGTGCGCTTGAAGCCCTCGGGGATTTGATGATCCATTACTTCATCTGTGAAGCATAGTGGGTGTGCGGCGCCTCTGTATTGGGCTATGTCACGACGTAGCTGATATGAGCTTTGTCTACTGTGTTCGGCCCGGCCGGTTTTGCTGTATCCGGCGCGACGGTAATCATCCCGTGTTGCTGGGCGCCCACGCGATCCGTAGATCGATCTTGTATGTTTTGCCTTGTCCACCAATATATCTCGCAAGTCCGGCACATTTTCCCTTGCCTTGGTACTTTTTGAGCGGCGTCGGGGTGTGGCTTGAGCGGAGGGCCGAGAGGCTTCTCTGTCGCGGCCATGAGGTGGCCGGTCTGCCATGTCGTGCACTGGTGACTTGGGTGCTTCCTCCTCTAGTCGAGGCAACGGCCTGCGTTTGGGGTAGCTTTTGGAGGGGCGTTCGAGTTCATACTCTTCGGCTGCAAGGACTTCAGTCCATCTGTCAGCTAGCAGCTCTTGATCAGCTCTAAGCTGCTGCTGCTTTTTCTTGAGGCTGCTTGGCGTGGCTATAAGCCTGCGTTTGAAACGCTCCTGTTCGGCGGGATCCTCAGGCACGAAAAATTCGTCGTCGTCGAGGCTTGCCTCATCTTCAGAGGGAGGCACGTAATTATCGTCCTCGACCTCTCTTTCTGCCGCACTGTCGTGCGGACTTTCTTCTTCCTCCTCCTGCGATGAGTCCTGCTAGAGGGGGTTCTCTTCGGCACTGCCGCACTGACGTCGGCGGTTCGGCTGTTTCTTGGAGGGGTCATCCTCCGTTGTTCCATCGCCGTTCCCATCTTTCGGGATGTCCACCATGTATATGTCATATGACGAGGTGGCCTTCCAGTGCCCTGTAGGCGCTGGGTCTTGCTTGTCTCCGGCGTCGTCGTCCATACCGTCGATGTCTTCGGAGTCATAGTCGAGCATGTCGGTTAAATCATCGATAGTGGCTACAAAGTGGGTGGTGGGTGGGCGTTGAATTTCTTCGTCGTCCGCATCCCAACCTTCCTGTCCATAGTCCGGCCAGGGCTCTTCGGATAAAGAGAGAGACTTTAGTGAATTCAGGATGTCGCCAAAGGGCAAGTGCTGAAAGATGTCCGCGGCAGTGAACTCCATGACCGGCGCCCAATCGGATTCGATTGGCAGGGGCGCGGAGGGTTCGGAGTCCGGAGAGTAGTCCGACACGCTGGAGTCGAGGTCTTCACAAAGGACAGGGATGGAGTTCGGCTCGATCGCCGTAGAGATTGTAGCCCCCGAGGCGGTGTCCAACCACCCGTCCTCGATCGGGGAATCCGGCTCCGGATTAAGGGTCGGAGCGGATACTGATGCGGCCTCCGGGGCACTGTTCGGCTGCAGAGCAAGATCATGCTCATCGAGACAGTGCGGTACGCTTGGCTGTGGCTCGAATCCGTCGAAGATCAAATCTCCGTGGATATTGGCCGTATAGTTCAAACTTCCAAATCTGACCTGATGGCCAGGGGCGTAGCTTTCGATCTGCTCCAGATGGCCAAGCGAATTGGCCCGCAGTGCAAAGCCGCTGAACACGAAGATCTGTCCGGGGAGAAAAGTCTCACCCTGGACCGCGTCGTTGTTGATGATCGAAGGAGCCATCGGGCCTATCGGTGACGACACAGAGGAACTCTCACTGAAAGCACCAATGTCGGTGTCAAAACCGGCGGATCTCGGGTAGGGAGTCCCGAACTGTGCGTCTAGGCGGATGGTAACAGGAGACAAGGGACACAATGTTTTTACCCAGGTTCGGGCCCTCTCGATGGAGGTAAATCCCTACTCCTGCTTGATTAATGTTGATGATATGGGTAGTACAAGAGTAGATCTACCACGAGATCAAGGAGGCTAAACCCTAGAAGCTAGCCTATGGTATGTTTGTTGATGTTGTGTCCTACGGACTAAAACCCTCCGGTTTATATAGACGCCGGATAGGTTAGGGTTACACAGAGTCGGTTACAATGGTAGGAGATCTACATATCCGTATCGCCAAGCTTGCCTTCCACGCCAAGGAAAGTCCCATCTGGACATGGGACGAAGTCTTCAATCTTGTATCTTCATAGTCTTGGAGTCCGGCCATGACAATAGTCCGGCTATCCGGACACCCCGTAGTCCGGGACTCCCTCAATCATGCTAAAGCTTCAACTACGCTTCGTAAAAGCAACATTAGAACTTATACACCTCCTGAGCAAATTAAAGTTGAACCTAATATTGCTATTGTTAAAGATCTCTTGGCTGATAATCTTGATGGGCATGTTATTCATTTCTGCGGTGAAACTGCTAGAATTGCCAAACCTTGTGATAAAGATAAACATAGACCTGTGGTAGGCGTGCCTGTTATTTCTGTTAAAATAGGAGATCGTTGTTATCATGGCTTGTGTGACATGGGTGCTAGCGTTAGTGCAATACCTTATGACTTATACAAAGAAATTATGCATGATATTGCACCTGCTGAGATAGAAGATATTGATGTCACAATTAAACTTGCCAATAGAGATACTATTTCACCCATGGGAATTGTTAGAGATGTTGAAGTCTTGTGTGGGAAAACCAAATATCCTGCTGATTTCCTTGTTCTTGGTTCCCCACAAGATAGCTTTTGTCCCATTATTTTTGGTAGACCCTTCTTGAACACTGTCAATGCTAGGATAGACTGCGAATAGAATGTTGTTACTATTGGTTTGGGTGATATGTCTCATGAGTTTAATTTCTCTAAATTTAGTAGACAACACCGTGAAGAAGAATTGCCTAGTAAGGATGAAATTATTGGTCTTGCTTCTATTGCCATACCTCCTAGTGATCCTTTAGAACAATATTTGCTAGACCATGAAAATGATATGTTTATGAAGGAAAGAAGGGAAATAGATGAAGTATTCTTTAAACAGGAACCTATTCTGAAACACAATTTGCCTGTTGAAATCCTAGGGGATCCTCCTCCACCCAAGGGTGATCCCGTGTTTGAGCTTAAACCGTTGCCTGATACTCTTAAATATGCTTATCTTGATGAAAAGAAGATATATCATGTTATTATTAGTGCTAACCTTTCAGAGCATGAAGAAGAGAGATTATTGAAAACTCTGAAGAGACACCGTGCTGCTATTGGATATACTCTTGACGATCTTAAGGGCATTAGTCCCACTCTATGCCAACATAAAATAAATTTAGAAGAAGATGTCAAACCAGTTCGTGATCATCAACGACGGCTGAATCCTAAGATGAAGGAAGTGGTAAGAAAAGAAATACTAAAGCTCCTTGAGGCAGGTATAATTTATCCCGTTGCTGATAGTCAGTGGGTAAGTCCTGTCCATTGTGTCCCTAAGAAGGGACATATTACTATTGTTCCTAATGATAAAGATGAATTGATTCCGCAAAGAATTAGTACAGGTTATAGGATGGTAATTGATTTTCACAAATTAAATAAAGCTACTAACAAAGATCATTAGCCCTTACCTTTTATCGATCAAATGTTAGAAAGATTATGCAAACATACACACTATTGCTTTCTAGATGGTTATTCTGGTTTCTCTCAAATACCTGTGTTAGCTAAGGACCAATCAAAGACTACTTTTACCTGCCCTTTTGGTACTTTTGCTTATGGACGTATGCCTTTTGGTTTATGTAATGCACCTGCTACCTTTCAAAGATGCATGATGGCTATATTCTCTGACTTTTGTGAAAAGATTTGTGAGGTCTTCATGGATGAATTTTCCGTCTATGGATCCTCGTTTGATGATTGCTTGAGAAACCTTGATCGAGTTTCGCAGAGATGTGAAGAAACTAATCTTGTCTTGAATTGGGAAATGTGCCACTTTATGGTTAATGAAGGTATTGTCTTGGGGCATAAAGTTTCTGAAAGAGGAATTGAAGTTGATAAGGCCAAGGTTGATGCTATTGAAAAGATGCCATGTCAAAGGACATCAAAGGTATAAGAAGTTTCCTTGGCCACGCCATATTTTATAGTAGGTTCATTAAGGACTTCTCAAAAATTTCTCGGCCCCTGACTAATTTATTACAAAAAGATATACCATTTGTCTTTGATGATGATTGTGTAGAAGCATTTGAAATACTTAAGAAAGCATTGATCTCTGCACCTATTGTTTAGCCATCTGATTGGAATTTTCCCTTTGAAATTATGTGTGATGCTAGTGACTATGATGTATGTGTTGTTCTAGGGCAGAGAGTTGATAAGAAATTAAATGTTATCCATTATGCTAGTAAGACTCTAGACAATGCTCAAAGAAATTATGCTACTACTGAAAAGGAATTCTTAGCAGTTGTATTTGCTTGTGATAAGTTTAGACCCTATATTGTTGATTATAAAGTAACTATTCACACTGATCATGCTGCTATTAAATATCTTATGGAAAAGAAAGATGCTAAACCTAGACTTATTAGATGGGTTCTCTTGCTACAAGAATTTGATTTGCATATTGTTGATAGAAAAGGAGCTGAGAACCCCGTTGCAGACAACTTGTCTAGGTTAGATATTGTTCTTGATGACCCACTACCTATTGATGATAGCTTTCCTAATGAGCAAGTAAATGTCATAAGTACTTCTCGTAGTACTCCTTGGTATGCTGATTATGCTAATTACATCGTTGCTAAATTTATACCACCTAGTTTCACATACCAGCAAAAGAAAAAGTTTTTCTATGATTTAAGACATTACTTTTGGGATGACCCACATCTTTATAAAGAAGGAGTAGATGGTGTTATTAGACATTGTGTACCTAAGCATGAACCGGGACAGATCCTACGCAAGTGTCACTCCGAAGCTTATGGAGGACACCACGCTGGAGATAGAACTGCACATAAGGTATTGAAATCTGGTTTTTATTGGCCTACTCTCTTCAAGGATGCCCGTAAGTTTGTCTTATCTTGTGATGAATGTCAAAGAATTGGTAATATTAGTAGACGTCAAGAAATGCCTATGAATTATTCACTTGTTATTGAACCATTTGATGTTTGGGGCTTTGATTATATGGGACCTTTTCCTGCCTCTAATGGATACACACATATTTTAGTTGATGTTGATTACGTTACTAAGTGGGTAGAAGCTATTCCAATTAGTAGTGCTGATCATAACACTTCTATTAAAATGCTTAAAGAAGTTATTTTTCTGAGGTTTGGAGTCCCTAGATATTTAATGACTGATGGTGGTTCACAATTTCTTCATGGTGCTTTCCGAAAAATGCTTGCTAAATATGATGTTAATCATAGAATTGCATCTCCTTATCACCCGCAGTCCAATGGTCAAGTAGAATTGAGTAATAGAGAACTCAAATTAATTTTGCAAAAGACTGTCAATAGGTCTAGAAAGAATTGGTCCAAGAAACTTGATGATGCATTATGGGCCTATAGAACTGCATATAAAAATCCTATGGGTATGTCTCCGTATAAAATGGTTTACAGAAAAGCATGTCACTTACCTCTCGAACTAGAACATAAGGCATATTGGGCTATTAAAGAGATCAACTATGATTTCAAACTTGCCGGTGAGAAGAGGTTATTTGATATTAGCTCACTTGATGAATTGAGAACCCAAGCTTATGAAAATGCCAAGTTGTTTAAAGAAAAGGTTAAAAGATGGCATGACAAAAGGATACAAAAGCGTGAGTTTAATGTAGGTGATTATGTATTGCTATACAACTCTCGTTTAAGATTTTTTGCAGGAAAACTTCTCTCTAAATGGGAAGGCCCCTACGTTATCGAGGAGGTCTATCGTTCCGGTGCCATAAAAATCAACAACTTTGAAGGCACAAATCCAAAGGTGGTAAATGGTCAAAGAATCAAACACTATATCTCAGGTAATCCTATAAATGTTAAAACCAATGTTATTGAAACCGTAACCCTGGAGGAATACATAACGGACACTTTCCGGAACGTTTCAGACTCCGAAAAGGAATAGGTATGTGGTACGGTAAGGAAAGCGACTCCAAAACCGTGTTTAAGGCAATATTTCTCCGTTTTGGAATAGTAGGAAAATAGAAAAATAAGTAGCAGTCCGGGAAGGACACGAGGGCCCCACGAGGGTGGTGGGCGCGCCCTACCCCCCTGGGCGCGCCCGCCTACCTCGTGGGCACCTCATGTGCCTTCCGGACTCCGTTTTCTTGCACGTTAAGTATTTTGGTTGGTAAAAATTCATTATATATTCTCCCAAAAGTTTTGACTCCCTTATCACGCGATTATCTGTTGTTCTTGTTTCGAGCTGTTCTCTGTCAGGGTTGTCAAGGCCAGGCATCATGTCGTCCCCCTCCTCCAACAAGGGTGACAACGATGTTTGGCTAATGAAGATAGAGCTGAAGGGGGAAGAACCCATGGAGATCAACAAGGATGAAGGGATCAAGAAGGCCACGGAGGATCAAGCTCCGGCAGCAGAAGACATCCTTCGACTTGATCATAATCTTCTTACCCCAACTGAGATCGAAGCTTTCAAGATGATTGAGTTAGCTCGTATACAGAACAAGTATCTCACACATGAAAATATTTTGTTGAAGGAGCATATTGTTGCACTCAAGGGCATTATCTGCAAGCTGGAGGACCTCTTATGCTCGATGTGCGACTATCCATCATCACCACCTTCTTCACCATCAACAAAGAAGGAGACATAATCACATGGGTATGGGCACTCCCCTTGGCAACTTCCAAGCTTGGGGAAGGTGCCCCGGTATCGTATCACAACCACATCTCCTATCTTTACCATTTTTCTTAATTCGATCCTATTAGTAGTATCTTGATCTAGTAGAATAAAGTTTATGGCATTATCTAGTTTTGAGTTTTTGCTTTATGATCTCTCTATGTAATCAAGTTTGTGAGCTATATAATAAAGATTAGTGTTGAGTCAAGGGCTTGATTGTTTTGCCATGATCTCGAGTGAATAAAAGAAAGAGAAAAGAATAAAAAGAAACAAAGAGATCATATTGATCTTATCGGGAGTAACGACTTCACATAGAAAGAGTATGATGATTAATAGTATTTGGGAGTTGGCAGACATAGCTTTGGTCATCGTTGCAATTAATAGGAAGTAATAAGGAAAGAGAGGTTTCACATATAAATATATTATCATGGACATCTTTTATGATTGGGAGCACTCATTAAAATATAACATGCTAAAGAGTTGACGTTGGATAAGGAAGACAATGTAATGGGTTATGTTTTCTTATATCTAAGATAAAGTATATTATCATAGATCATCCAACATGTTGAGCTTGCCTTTCCCCCTCATGCTAGCCAAATTCCCAGCACCAAGTAGAGATACTACTTGTGCTTCCAAAAACCCTTAAACCAGTTTTGCCATTAGAGTACACCATACCTACCTATGGATTGAGTAAGATCCTTCAAGTAAGTTGTCATCGGTGCAAGCAATAAAAAATTGCTCTCTAAATATGTATGATTGATTGGTGTGGGGGAAATAAGCTTTATACGATCTTGTGATGTGAAAGAAATAAAAGCGACGGACTTTTCGGCTTCACGGACTGCATAATAAAGGTTCATATCACAAGTGGCAATATAAAGTGATGTTGTTTCGCATTAACATTTTGTGCATCCAACCATAAAAGCGCATGGTAACCTCTGCTTCCCTCTACGAAGGGCCTATCTTTTACTATTATCCTCTACCTTATGCAAGAGTCACGGTGATCTTCACCTTTCCTTTTTACATTTTATCCTTTGGCAAGCACAGTGTGTTGGAAAGATCCTGATAGATATATCTAATTAGATGTAGGGGAGCATGAGTTATTCTTGTTGACATTACCCTTGAGGTAAAAGGTTGGGAGGCGAAACTATAAGCCCCTGTCTTTCTCTGTGTCCGGCTAAAACTCCATAATCACAAGTATCGCGTGAGTGTTAGCAATTATGGAAGACTAAATGATAGTTGAGTATGTGCACTTGCTAAAAAGCTCTGACATAGACACTTTCTGATGTTATGATAAATTGCAATTGCTTCAATGACTGAGATTATAGTTTGTTAGTTCTCAATAAAGTTTCTGATTCGTACTTTTGCATTGTGAATAGATTATTACTTGAGCATAAGAAATCATATGACAATATTCATCTATGTTGCTGTTATGAGAATAAACATGATGCCTTCATGTCCGTATTTTATTTTTATCGACACCTCTACCTCTAAACATGGGGACATATTTATTGTTATCGGCTTCCGCTTGAGGACAAGCGCGGTCTAAGCTTGGGGGAGTTGATACGTCCATTTTGCATCATGCTTTTATATCGATGTTTATTGCATTATGGGTTGTTACTACACGTTATTTCACAATACTTATGCCTATTCTTTGTTATTTTACAAGGTTTACATAAGGAGGGAGAATGCCGGCTGCTAGAATTCTGGGCTGGAAAAGGAGCAAATATTAGAGACCTATTCTGTACAACTCCAAAAGTCCTAAAACTCCATGAAAGTCATTTTTGGAAATAATAAAAAATATTGAGCAGAAGAAGTACACCAGAGGGGGACCCACCTGGCCACGAGGGTGGGGTTGCGCCCTACCCCCCAGGGTGCACCCCCCTGCCTCGTAGGCCCCCTGTTGGCTCTCCGATGGCCATCTTCTGCTATATGAGGTCTTTCGTCAAGGAAAAAATCATAAGAAACCTTTTTGGATGAGACTCTGCCGCCACGAGTCGGAACCTTGGCGGAACCAATCTAGGGCTCCCGCAGAGCTGTTTTGCCGGGGACACTTCCCTCCTGGAGGGGGAAATCATCGCCATCGTCATCACCAAAGCTCCTCTCATTGGGAGAGGGCAATCTCCATTAACATCTTCACCAGCACCATCTCCTCTCAAAACCCTAGTTCATCTCTTGTATCCAATTCTTCTCTCCAAGTCCGGGATTGGTACTAGTAGGTTGCTAGTAGTGTTGATTACTCCTTGTAGTTGATGCTATTTGGTTTATTTGGTGGAAGATCATATGTTCAGATCCTATATGCATATTAATACCCCTCTGATTATGAACATGAATATGCTTTGTGAGTAGTTACGTTTGTTCCTGAGGACATGGGAGAAGTCTTGCTATTAGTAGCCATGTGAATTTGGTATTCGTTCGATATTTTGGTGAGATGTATGTTGTCTAGCCTCTAGTGGTGTTATGTGAACGTTGACTACATAACACTTCACCATTATTTGGGCCTAGAGGAAGGCATTGGGAAGTAATAAGTAGATGATGGGTTGCTAGAGTGACAGAAGCTTAAACCCTAGTTTATGCATTGCTTCGTAAGGGCCTGATTTGGATCCACATGTTTCATGCTATGGTTAGGTTTACCTTAATACTTTTGTTGTAGTTGCGGATGCTTGCAATCGAGGTTAATCATAAGGGGGATGCTTGTTCAAGTAAGAACAACACCCAAGCACCGGTCCAGCCACATATCAAATTATCAAAGTACCGAATGCGAATCATATGAACGTGATGAAAACTAGCTTGAAGATATTCCCATGTGTCCTCGGGAGCGCTTTTCTCCATATAAGAGTTTCTCCAGGCTTGTCCTTTGCTACAAAAAGGATTGGGCCATCTTGCTGCACTTTATTTACTTTTGTTACTTATTGCTCGTTACAAATTATCCTATCACAAAACTATCTGTTACCACTTATTTCAGTACTTGCAGAGAATACCTTGCTGAAAACCGCTTATCATTTCCTTCTGCTCCTCGTTGGGTTCGACACTCTTACTTATCAAAAGGACTATGATAGATCCCCTATACTTGTGGGTCATCACTGGGCCTAGGAAGCATGGGGTCTGCCAGTAAGTGAACGAAAGGGATGGTAAGGCAGGGATACCTACGTCAGAGGATCCACTTCCACTACTACTCCCTCCTTCCATCTACAGGGCCTAATGCATTTTTCGAGGCTAACTTTGACCAGAGTAATAATATATGACATGCAACTTACACAAAGCCTACGGTCAAATTCGTATGTGAAAGGAGCTTCCAATGATATAATTTTCACATTGTACATCTCATGTACTATTAATCTTGTCAATAGTCAAAGGCGGTTTTGAAAAACGCATTAGAGCATGGTTAATAATATAGCCAGCCGATGGCTATAAGGAACTGCCATGTCATCTATAGCCATCATCTATATGCACTCAGACAGTAGTGTGGGCTATTTCCCGCAAAAAATATATAAGGTTGGCTATTGTATTAGTACTTTTTCCATCTCCTCTCTATCTCTTTCTTCATATTTATTGTATTTAACTAGGAATGCGTACATAGCTAGGCTCTTGCATGAGAGCTCACTCCCTTTACTTTTTGACATCTTTCTCCTCCACATAGGCCCTTTATCATATACTTCTCATGAATAAGTGACAATTCATCACACATTTGAAGTATCAAGCAAAAACTATTAAAAACCAACAAACTATGTTCTCAGTCAACTTTGCAACTGGAATTCATCATCTTTGCAGGAAGGATCACGTATCGGAGCCTTTAGGCAAGTCCACATACTCAACCATCATATAGTCTTCTATGATTGCTAACACTCGCCCCGTACACACGAGCAAAATGTTTCAACCAGACACATAGAAAGATAGGGGCTTATTGTTTCGCCTCCCAACATATTCACCTCAAGGGTGATGTCAACAATAATACCTCATGCTATCTATATTCAATTGGACATATGTGCCTAGATCTTTCCTCACCACATGATGCTTGCCAAAGGAGAAAAATAAAAAGGGATAGAAGGAAAACTTTGACTCTTTTCATGAAATTAAATACATGAAAACTAAAAGATAGGCCCTTCGCAGAGGGAAGCAGAGGTTGCCATGCGCTTATGTGTTTGTATGCTCAACCCCTTAGTGCAAAATAACATCATGTTACATTGCCCCTTGTGATAGCGACCTTTATTATGCAGTTTGTTGCTTTTATTATTTAGCATCACAAGTTCATGCCACGCTCAATTTTCTCTTATACTAAATGATCTCACACTTTTAGAAGCAATTTTTATTGCCTTTTTTCACCGATGACAACTTACTTGAGGGATCTTTCTCAATCCCTAGGTAGGTATGGTGGACACTTGAAAATAAGATTTGGGTTTAAGGGTTTTTGGATGCACAAGTAGTATCTCTACTTAGTGCGGAATTTTTGGCTAGCAAAGATAGGGGCAAGCACCACATGTTAAAGGATCCATGACAATATGACTTCTACGTGAATATAAACAAACATAAACCATTAAGTTGTCTTCCTTGTCCAACGTCAACAATTTTGGCATATAATATTTTGATGAGTGCTCACAATCACAAAAGATTTCTAGGATAGTATATTTATATGTGAATCTTCTCTTCCCTTATTAATTCTTTCATCAGTTGCATCATTGACTAATGTTATGTTTGTCAATCTCCAATAAAATTTTCTACTCATACTTTTCCTTATGTGGTGTCATCACCTACCATAGTATTAGTATATGATCTTCTTGATTTATTTCCTTTCTTTTATTTATTTCCTTTCTATTTTTGTTTCTTATTTATTTTCTTTTATTTGCAACATGAAAATAAATAAAGCAAAAACTCAAACTAAACTTTATTATATAACTTGCACACGATTACAAGGATAGATCACTAAGCAAACTCTCAAAGAAGAAAGGATCAAACTAAACTTTTATTTATTTAAAGCAAAAGATCGAACTAAAATAAGTAAAGGCAAAAAGATAGTGGGATGATACAATACCGGGACACCTCCCCGAAGCTTGGTGGAAGCTAAGGGGAGTGCCCATACCCGATACTCACTTCTGTTTGGATGATGAAGAAGATGGTGGTGATGAAGTGATCCTATCCTTAAGGATCGAGAGATTCTCCAATCTATGGATGACACTCCGGAGATGGATGATATGCTCTTGATGCAGAATATTTTCACGAGTAAGATACTTATTTTATACGCGAACTGTTTCAATGATGCGAAAGGCTTCAAGCTCAGTAGCGGTCACATGAGCAAGGTAAGGCTTAAGGATATCTTCTTCCTCCTCCTCGGCCAGCAGTGCTTGTTCTGCCATCGAGGGTGGATCTACGGTACCCTCCTTTCCCTCGTCTCCCTTGATGGCGTCTGTAGGCTCCTCCCTCTTCAGCTCGATCTTCATCAACCAAGCATCTTCTTCCATGTTGTTGGAGGAGGAGGAAGACATGATGCGTAGCTTGATAGATCTGACTGAAAATAGCAAGGAAAAGAAAACAGAGGATTTCTTCGCGATACGGTAGTTAACAGGTTCGGGAAGTATATATAGATTTTTCATCTTGGGGGACAAGCAAACTGTAGAAAAACGGAGTTCGGAAGGTGTCCCAGGTGGGCACAACCCACCTGGGCGAGCCAGGCAAGCCTGGCGCGCCCTGGTGTCTTGTGACCACCAGGGTACGCTTCCTAGAAGTTTCTTATTTTCCTATTTTCTAAATATGCCAAAACTGACAAAAAGTATTTTTGCGTATTTTTCGGAGTCCGCTTACTTACCATATCACGTACCTCCTTATTTTCACGATTCTGGAGTGTTCCGGCAGGACTCTTTTATGTGTTCTTCCGGTGTCAAAGTTTGGATAATATTACTTTCAACATTAATGGGTGTACCTGAGATAATGTTTTATTCGTTGCCCATTGACAACCTTCAGGTTAGTACCTTCGGCATTATTTATTTTGATGGCTCCAGACCAATAAACCTCCTCGATAACGTAAGGACCTTTCCATTTTGAGAGGAATTTTCCTGCAAAGAATCTGAAATGAGAGTTGTACAAAAGAACATATTCTCCGACTTTAAACTCACGCTTTTGGATTCTTTGGTCATGCCGTCTTTTAACTTTTTCTTTGAATAATTTTGCATTTTCATAAGCTTGGGTTCTCCATTCATCTAAATAGCTAATATCGAATAACCTCTTTTCACCAGCAAGTTTGAAATCATAGTTGTGCTCTTTGATGGCCCAATATGCTTCATGTTCTAACTCTAGAGGCAAATGACAAGCTTTTCCATAAACCATTTTATAAGGAAACATACCCATGGGGTTTTTATATGCTGTTCCATAAGCCCAAAGTGCATCATCTAATTTCTTAGACCAATTCTTCCTGGACCTATTGACAGTCTTTTGCAAAATTAATTTTATTTCTCTATTGCTAAGTTCAACTTGACCACTAGACTGAGGATGATAAGGTGATGCAATTCTATGGTTAACATCATACTTGGCAAGCATTTTATGGAAAGCACCATGAATAAAGTGTGAACCACCATCAATCACTAAATATCTGGAGACTCCAAACCTTGGGAAAATAACTTTATTAAGCATTTTAATAGAGGTGTTGTGATCAGCACTACTGGTTGGAATAGCTTCTACCCATTTAGTAACATAATCAACAGCAACCAAAATATGTGTATACCCATTAGAGGAAGGAAAAGGTCCCATGTAATCAAATCCCCAAACATCAAAAGGTTCAACATTAATTGAATAATTCATAGGCATTTCATGCTTACCGATATTACCTATTCTTTGACATTCATCACAGGATAAGACGAACTTACGGGCCTCCTTGAAGAGAGTAGGCCAATAAAATCCAGATTGCAATACCTTGTGAGCAGTTCTATCTCCAGCATGATGCCCTCCATAAGCTTCAGAGTGACATTTCCAAGGATTTATCCCTATTCATGCTCAGGTATACAACGTCTAATAATACCATCTACTCCTTCTTTATAAAGATGTGGGTTGTCCCAAAAGTAATGTCTTAAATCATAGAAGAATTGTTTACTTTTGTTGGAATGTATAGCTAGGTGGTAAATATTTAGCAACTATGTAATTAGCATAAAAAGCATACCAAGGAGTATTATGAGCAACATTTATTGCAGCTAACTGATCATCAGGAAAACTATCATCAATAGGTAGTGGGTCATCAGGCAAATTTTCAAGCTGAGGGAGTCCTGGATTAGGGGGTGTCCGGATGGCCGGACTATAGCCTTTGGCCGGACTCCTGGACTATGAAGATACAAGATTGAAGACTTCGTCCCGTGTCCGGATGGGACTTTCCTTGGCGTGGAAGGCAAGCTTGGTGATACGGATATGTAGATCTCCTCCCATTGTAACCGACTCTGTGTAACCCTAGCCCTCTCCGGTGTCTATATAAACCGGAGGGTTTTAGTCCGTAGGACGAACAACAATCATACCATAGGCTAGCTTCTAGGGTTTAGCCTCTCCGATCTCGTGGTAAATCTACTCTTATATTACCCATACCATCAATATTAATCAAGGAGGAGTAGGGTTTTACCTCCATCGAGAGGGCCCGAACCTGGGTAAAAACATCGTGTCCCTTGTCTCCTATTACCATCTGCCTAGATGCACAGTTCGGGACCCCCTACCCGAGATCCGCCGTTTTTGACACCAACATTGGTGCTTTCATTGAGAGTTCCTCTGTGTCATCATCTTTAGGCCCGATGGCTCCTCCGATCATCAACAATGATGCGGTCCAGGGTAAGACTTTTCTCCCCGGACAGATCTTCGTATTCGGCGGCTTTGCACTACGGGCCAATTCGCTTGGCCATCTGGAGCAGATCAAAAGCTACGCCCGTGGCCATCAGGTCAGATTTCGAAGTTTGAACTACACGGCCGACGTCCGCGGAGACTTGATCTTCGACGGGTTCGAGCCATACTCAAGCGCGCAGCACTGTCACGATGGGCATGATCTAGCTCTGCCGCCGAACAATATCCTGGGGGCCGCACCAGTGTCCGCTCCAACCCTTAGCTCGGAGCCAACTGCGCCGATCGAGGACGGGTGGCTGGACACCGCCTCGGGGGCTCCAACCTCTACGGCGATCGAGCCGAATACCAGCCTTGTCCTTTGCGAAGCTCATGACTCCAAGGTCTCGGACTCCTCGCCGGACTCCGAACCTTCCGCACCCCTGCCAATCGAATCCGACTGGGCTCCGATCATGGAGTTCACCGCCGCGGACATCTTTCAGCACTCGCCTTTCGACGACATTCTGAATTCACTAAAATCTCTCTCTTTATCAGGAGAGCCCTGGCCGGACTATGGTCAGCAAGGTTGGGATGAGGACGACGAAGAAATTCAAAGCCCACCCACCACCCACTTCGTAGCCACTATCGATGATCTAACCGACATGCTCGACTTCGACTCCGAAGACATCGACGATATGGACGGCGATGCAGGAGACGACCAAGAACCAGTGCCTACAGGGCACTGGAAGGCCACCTCGTCATATGACATATACATGGTGGACATCCCGAAAGATGGGAACGGCGATGGAACAACGGAGGATGACCCCTCCAAGAAACAGCCGAAGCGCCGACGTCAGCGGCGCCGCTCTAAATCCCGCCAAACCAAAAACGGCGATTCCAGCACGGGAGATAATAACACCCCGGACAGTGTCGAAGAAAACCCCCTCCAGCAGGATTTAGCACAGGAGGAGGGAGAAGCCAGCCCTCACGAGAGAGCGGCAGACAGAGAGGTAGAGGACGATAATTACATGCCTCCCTCCGAAGACGAGGCAAGCCTCGACGACGACGAATTTGTCGTGCCTGAGGATCCCGTCGAACAAGAGCGTTTCAAACGTAGGCTTATGGCCACGGCAAGTAGCCTCAAGAAAAAGCAGCAACAGCTTAGAGCTGACCAAGACTTGCTAGCCGACAGATGGACTGAAGTCCTTGCGGCCCAAGAGTACGAACTCGAATGCCCCTCCAAGAGCTACCCAAAACGCAGGCTGCTACCCCAATTAGAGGAGGAAGCACCTAAACCTACATCACCAGCGTACGATGCGGCCGACCGGCCACCTCGTGGCCGCGACAGAGAGGCCTCTCGGCCCTCCACTCAAGCCGCACCCCGGCATCGATCGAAGAATACCAAGGCGCGGGGAAACGCACCAGACCTGCGAGATATATTGGAGGACAAGGCAAGGCAAACAAGATCGATCTATGGATCGCGTGGGCGCCCCATGACACGTGACGATAACCGTCACACCGGATATGGCAAATCCGGCCGGGCCGAACACAGTAGACAAAGCTCATTTGAGCTGCGTCGTGATATAGCCCAGTACAGAGGCGCCACACACCCACTATGCTTCACAGATGAAGTAATGGATCATCAAATCCCCGAGGGCTTCAAACCCGTAAACATCGAATCATACGATGGCACAACAGATCCTGCGGTATGGATCAAGGACTATCTCCTCCATATCCACATGGCCCGTGGTGAAGATCTACACGCCATCAAATACCTCCCACTGAAGCTTAAAGGACCAGCTCGGCACTGGCTTAACAGCTTGCCAGCAGAGTCAATTGGTTGCTGGGAGGACCTGGAAGCCGCTTTCCTCGACAATTTCCATGGCACATATGTGCGACCACCAGACGCCGATGACCTAAGCCACATAATTCAGCAGCCAGAGGAATCGGCCAGACAATTCTGGACACGGTTCCTAACCAAGAAAAATCAAATAGTCGACTGTCCGGACACAGAGGCCCTCACAGCCTTCAAACATAACATCCGTGACGAATGGCTTGCCCGGCACCTAGGACAGGAAAAGCCGAAATCCATGGCAGCCCTCACAACACTAATGACCCGCTTTTGCGCGGGAGAAGACGGCTGGCTAGCTCGTAGTAATAACTTGACCAAGAGTTCTGGTAATTTGGATAGCAAGGACAGCAATGGCACGTCGCGTCGCAACAAGCACAAGCGCTGCATTAACGGCGATAATGCTGAGGATACGACAGTTAATGCCGGATTCAGAGGCTCTAAACCCGGTCAGCGGAAGAAGCCATTCAAAAGAAATACTCCGGGCCCGTCCAATTTGGACCGAATACTCGATCGCTCGTGCCAGATACATGGCACCCCTAAAAAACCAGCCAATCACACCAACAGGGATTGTTGGGTGTTCAAGCAGGCAAGCAAGTTAAACGCCAAAAACAATGACAAGGGGCTGCATAGCGATGACGAGGAGGAGCCCCGACCGCCGAACAATAGGGGACAGAAAAGTTTCCCCCCACAAGTACGGACGGTGAACATGATATACGCAATCCACATACCCAAAAGGGAGCGGAAGCGTGCACTGAGGGACGTATATGCGTTGGAGCCAGTCGCCCCCAAGTTCAACCCATGGTCCTCCTGTCCGATCACTTTTGATCGAAGGGACCACCCCACTAGCATCCGCCATGGCGGATTCGCCGCATTGGTTCTAGACCCAATCATTGACGGATTTCACCTCACTGGAGTCCTGATGGACGGAGGCAGCAGCCTGAACCTGCCTTACCAGGATACAGTGCGAAAAATGGGCATAGATCCCTCAAGGATTAAACCCACAAAGACGACCTTTAAAGGCTTCATACTAGGTGTAGAGGCCAGCTGTACAGGCTCAGTTACACTTGAGGTGGTCTTCGGATCCCCGGATAATTTCCGAAGCGAGGAGTTAATCTTCGACATAGTCCCGTTCCGCAGTGGCTATCACGCACTTCTCGGACGAACTGCATTTGCAAAGTTCAATGCGGTGCCGCACTACGCATACCTCAAGCTCAAGATGCCAGGCCCTCGAGGAGTCATTACGGTCAATGGAAACACTGAATGCTCTCTCCGAACAGAGGAGCATACGGCGGCCCTCGCGGCGGAAGTACAAAGCAGCCTCTCAAGGCAATCCTCCAGTCCGGCCATTCAACGTCCGGACACCGTCAAGCGCGCCAGGAGTAACCTACAACAAGACCGCCTGGCACGTTCCGAGCACGCGTAGCAATGCGGCCCCAACCCCAGCCCTCGCGAAATTGCGAAACCGGTACAACGCGTACATAACTACACTCTGGAAATACCATGGGCAAAGGGGGAGGGGCACGACCACGGCATGCCCAAAATGCGGCTCAACCGCACCAGGGGCTCCCTACTTTGTCATTCCTTTTTTTTCTTACTTTCAGGACTCCGCTCTACGGAAGGCCTGTCCGGCAGTACAATCGTTGAACACGCGATGCAACAGCCAGGGAGGCAGAAAGCTACGTCGAGTGTCCAGGTGGTCTCTATAACGAGCAATATACTTGTTTCACATATTATCCCGCAGCTCTTGCTTATCGCACTATTTGTATCGTTCTACTTTTACCGCAGCCCTTTTTAAATAAACAATACATAGCTTTTGCCTATTACTGCATTCCTTTGTTTATCTGTATATGTTCATTAATGACATGTTGCACCCGTACACTTTGGTACGGCCAAATACACCAGGGGCTTACGTACCCCAAAACACGGTGTGATAAGTCCGAACACTTTAACAAGTGCGGCACCCTGAACTTATAGCATTATATGCATCGGCTCCGAATCATGTCTTGGGTCAATAGTTGGGTTTGCCCGGCTCCCATGTTTTGGTACCTTACGTTCCGTTATATCGGCTAAGGTAGTGCTGGGAGAACCACTGCGATTGTGCCCCGGTTGAGCCGAGCTGAGCACCTCAGTGGAGAAAGCTAAAACTGACCATCATAATAAGGCGAGAGCTGGTCGCTGTTCGAGAGGTTTTTCAAGTCCCTAAAGACTTATGCCGCTTAGAGCGAGGAGTCGGCTTTGTCCGGCCTAGGCGTGGATAGCGCCCCGAACTCGGTCTTCCGAATACCAGGGGCTTCGCCGAAATTTAAAATTATAGAATTCTATGGCTAAGTGAGAGTGTTCAAGCATTATAGTCCGATTGCCTCCCTCGAAGGACCCACTAATGGGAAAAAGAGCGCTCAAGTTTATCCCGAACACCCCAGCACTCGCGGCATGGGGGCAGAAGCCGACGACTCGCCATCTCTCAATTTTGATAAAGGGCCGCACAGAAGGTAATATTTTAAATTCAAAAGCGTTGCTTAGCGCATATGAACAAGTTTTCAGCGTACAGGATCACAAATGCGAGTCTACTCAAAAATTACATCTTTGGAGCACTCATCCACTATAAGGAGGGCACCCTTCAGGACGCCCTCATAATACATCTCGGGCTTGCGATGCCCCTTGCCCGGCGGTGGTCCATCCGTCACAAGCTTCTCAGCGTCCATCTTGCCCCAATGCACTTTAGCACAGGCAAGGGCCCTACGGGCACCTTCGATGCATACGGAGTGCTTGATGACTTCAAGCCTTGGACAGGCATACACCAGCTGCCTTACCAGCACGAAGTAGCTCCCATGCATGGCTTCCCCAGGCCACAGCCGGACTACGAGACCCTTCATGGCCTGTTCGGCCACCTTATGGAGCTCGACCAGCTGCTTCAGCTGGTCGCTCAAGGGCACTGGGTGTCCGCCCTCAGTATACTGAGACCAAAACACCTTCTCCGTCGAGCTCCCCTCTTCGGCTCAGTAGAATGCGGCAGCGTCGGACACACTCCAGGGAAAATCTGCGAATGCTCCTGCAGAGCTCCGGACTCGGGTAAGTAACAAGTAATTCACTTTCACGTGCTTGCTTTGCATAAAGAATGCCTTACCCGCCGCTATCTTCTTCATTGCCTCAATTTCTTGGAGGGCTTTTTGGGCTTCGGCCTTAGCAGATTTGACGCTCTCAAGGGCCGATGCAAGTTCGGACTCTCGAGTCTTTGAGTCAAGCTCCAACCTCTTGTGTTTTTCCACGAGAGCCTGGAGCTCTCCCTGCACCTCCGCCACCTGCGCCTCCTGCTTCTCTCGCTCGGAGTGCTCCACGGCCGCATTATTTTCGGCCTTGGACAGCGCTTCCTTCAGGGTCGCCACCTCGGTTGTGGCCCCTGCAATACCCACGTTGGTCCTGTCATTTTTTTGCAACCACATCTTTTTTATATATACTTACATAAGGTATTACTTACCTTCCTTGTCCTCGAGCTGCTTCTTGGCAAGGCCGAGCTCATTCTCGGACCGCTCGATGCTCTGTTTCAATGCATTGACCTCCGCAGTCAGTGCGGCAGAGGTCAGCAGCACAGCCTGCATTCCCATATTGACATACTTATGTTAGACTCCTGCGTATATCTTTTTGATCCTCAGTTCGGCTTTTCTTTCCGAACACCAAACTGAGCATTAGGGGCTACTGTCTATGCGGTAATATTTTTTATCTTAAATACATACCTCAAAGCCTGTTAGAAGGCTGGCACAGGCTTCACTCAGCCCGCTCTTGGCGGACTGAACCTTCTGGATCACCGCACTCATAATAGTGCGGTGCTCCTCATCGATGGAGGCGCCGTTAAGCACCTCCAGCAGATTATCCGGTGCCTCCGGTTGGACGGAGATCACCGGCTTTGTAGGCTTGCCCCTCTTAGTAGGGGGCCGCTTGCCGGATTCCGGAACCGTTGAAGGTTCCGGTGCAGTGTCCGGCCTAGGGCCAGACTTAGAGCCCTTGGGGGTTTTATCCCCTTTGCGCCTGGAGTCCGGGAGGTTGCCTTGCGGCGCCTCCAGGACCACCTCCTCCTGGCTTGGACCCCTTTGGGACGCCACCTCGACATCATCCGCTGGACGAGGGGAGGAGGCGGCTGGAAGTGAAGTGCTATTCACATCCAACGAACCCAGGGAGCCGCTCGACGAACCGTCGAGCTCGGCCTTGGGCGAACTGCATGATTGTATTCGGCGTCAGAAGATACTATGCAACAGAGGAACGCCGTGAGTTATTCTGGTATCCGGATACTTACGATTTCGCCAGGGGCTTGACCCTGGGTGGCCACTCTTCTCCGCCGTCGTCGGCGTTGGTGGAATAGTCCGGAGGGAGGGTCCTTCCCCTCTTGGACCCTCCGGCCCCCTCTATTGGGGCGGGCTTTCTTTTCTTCTCTCCCCCCGCTAGAGGAGAGGCCTCTCTTTCCTCCTCGTCGTCTTCACGGGGGGAGTTCGCCTAGGAGTCGTCGGACGATGAGTCCGACACCACCTGGCGCCGGGAACTCCTTCGAGTTCCCGTGGCCTTCTTCTTGGCCTTCTTCTCCGGCACCACGTAAGGTGCCGGAACCAGCAGCCCCGTCAAGCGGGCCTCCGCTGGATCTTCTGGCTGGGGAGCCGGACAGTTAATCTGCCCAGACGTCCTCTGCCAATCCTGTCAAAGGTAAGGGATTTTAGATCCCGCATAGAGTCAAACTATGAAAAACGAGTGTCCCGTAAGGGGCAAAATAGCTTACCGCGTTGGCTTGATGCCGCGCGCTGAATCCGCGATCCTCGGTAGCGGATGCAGGGGCGTCGGCGCCCTTGAACAGCACCTTCCAGGCATCTTTGTACATAGTGTCGAAGAGCCTGCTCAGGGTTTGGTGCTGTGCCGGATCAAACTCCCACAAGCTGAAAGCTTGTTGTTGGCATGGGAGGATCCGGCGGATGAGCATGACCTGGACTACGTTGACGAGTTTGAGCTTCTTGCTCACCAAATTTTGGACGCAGGTTTGGAGTCCGGACAGCTCCTCCGAATTACCCCACGACAAGCCCGTCTCTTTCCAGGAGGTGAGCCGTGTAGGGAAGCCAGATCGGAATTCGGGGGCCGCTGCCCATCCAGGGTCACGCGGCTCGGTGATATAGAACCACCCCGATTGCCACCCCTTTATGGTCTGCACGAAGGAGCCCTCGAGCCATGTAACATTGGGCATCTTGCCCACCATGGCACCTCCGCACTCCGCTTGACAGCTGCCCACTACCTTCGGCTTGACATTGAAGGTCTTCAGCCATAAGCCGAAGTGGGGCTCAATGCAGAGGAAGGCCTCGCACACGACGATGAACGCCGAGATGTTGAGGATGAAGTTCGGGGCCAGATCATGGAAATCCAGGCCGTAGTAGAACATGAGCCCCCGGACAAATGGGTGAAGTGGAAAAGCTAGTCCGCAGAGGAAGTGGGTGAGGAACACCATCCTCTCATGGAGCCTAGGGGTGGGGATGAGTTGCCCCTTGTCCGGGAGCCGGTGCGCAATGTCATTGGACAAGTATCCGGCCTTCCTCAGCTTTTTGATGTGCCCCTCCGTGACGGAGGAGGCCATCCACCTACCTCCCGCTCCGGACATGGCTGGAGAAGGTTGAGGCGGGATGTGCGGACTTGGGCGCTGGAGCTCGAGTGCACGAAAATGGATGAGCAAAGGAGGAAGAAGGCGTAGAGGGAAAAGGTGGATCCTTATCCCCTTATATGGGCGGACGAAACTATGTGCCCCCACCAGCCTGGTAAAACTCGCTTATCTGCCAAGAGCCGTAAATTGATGGCACGGTTGGGTTGCCCACACCCGTATTGATGACAATCCCGGAATAAGGGGACACGATCTCTGCTTTGAAAATACGTGCCAAGGATACCGCCTTGCTAAACGCGCTGAGGTGGAGCAGTAAAAACGATTCGAATAAAGGCTTGGCCGTGGTGTGATGTCACGCTGCGAAATACATCAGCAGATCGGATTTGTGTAAATATTATTCTCTCTACGGTGGTATGTGGAAATTATTTTGCAGAGCCGGACACTATCCTTGTGTTCAAAATCTTCTATGAAGTATTCGGAGGAGGAACCCGCCTTGCAATGCCGAAGACAATTTGCGCCCCGGACTCGTCATCATTGAAGCCTAGTTCAGGGGCTACAGAGGGAGTCCTGGATTTGGGGGTGTCCGGATGGCCGGACTATAGCCTTTGGCCAGACTCCTGGACTATGAAGATACAAGATTGAAGACTTTGTCCCGTGTCCGGATGGGACTTTCCTTGGCGTGGAAGGCAAGCTTGGCGATATGGATATGTAGATCTCCTCCCATTGTAACCGACTCTGTGTAACCCTAGCCCTCTCCGGTGTCTATATAAATCGGTGGGTTTTAGTCCGTAGGACAAACAACAATCATACCATAGGCTAGCTTCTAGGGTTTAGCCTCTCTGTTCTCGTGGTAGATCTACTCTTGTACTACCCATATCATCAATATTAATCAAGCAGGAGTAGGGTTTACCTCCATCGAGAGGGCCCGAACCTGGGTAAAAACATCGTGTCCCTTGTCTCCTGTTACCATCCGCCTAGACGCACAGTTCGGGACCCCCTACCCGAGATCCGCCGGTTTTGACACCGACACAAGCCTAGACAGGTTATCAGCTACGGGGTTCTCAGCTTCTTTTCTATCAATGATATGTAAATCAAATTCTTGTAACAGGAGACCCATCGAATAAGTCTAGGTTTAGCATCTTTCTTTTCCATAAGATATTTAATAGCAGCATGATTGGTGTGAACAATTACTTGGGAATCAACAATATAAGGTCTAAATTTGTCACAAGCAAACACCAGTGCTAAGAATGCTTTTTAGTATTAGCATAGTTTCATTGAGCACTATCTAGAGTTTTACTAGCATAATGAATAACATTCAGTATCTTATCAACTCTTTGTCCTAGAATAGCAACAACAGCATAATCTCTAGCATCACACATAATCTCAAAAGGCAAGTTCCAATCAGGTGGTTCAACAATAGGTGCAGAAATTAAGGCTTTCTTGAGTGTTTCCAAGGCTTCTAAACAATTGTCATCAAAAACAAAAGGAATATCCTTTTGCAAAAGATTCGTAAGAGGCCTAGAAATCTTAGAGAAGTCTTTGATAAATCTCCTATAGAAACTAGCATGACCTAAGAAACTACAAATACCTTTTATATCTTTAGGACATGGCATTTTCTCAATTGCATCAACCTTAGCTTTGTCCACTTCAATACCTCTTTCAGAAATTTTATGACCCAAGACAATGTCTTCATTAACCATAAAGTGGCACTTCTCCCAATTCAAGACAAGATTTGTTTGTTCACATCTCTGCAAAAGTCAATCAAGATTGCTTAAACAATCATTAAAAGACTTCCCATAAACAGAGAAATCATGCATGAAAACTTCAACAATCTTTTCACAGAAGTCAGAGAATATAGCAGTCACACATCTTTGAAAGGTAGTAGGTGCATTACATAAACTGAAAGGCATACATCTATAAGCATAAGTTCCAAAGGGACAAGTAAAAGTAGTATTTTCTTGATCAGGTTCAGAAACAGGTATTTGTGGAAAACCAGAATATCCATCAAGGAAGCAAAGATGTGTGTGCTTAGATAATATTTCAAGCATTTGATCAATAAAAGGCAGAGGGTAATGATCTTTTCTAGATGCTTTATTTAATTTTCTGAAATCAATTACCATTCTATAGCCTATAATAATTCTTTGTGGAATAAGTTCATTATTATCATTAGGAACAACAGTTATACCTCCTTTCTTAGGGACACAATGAACAGGACTTACCCATCTACTATCAGCTATAGGATAGATTATACCTGCTTCCAGAAGTTTTAATATTTCCGTTCTTACCACTTCCTTCATTTTTGGATTTAACCGACATTGGTGATCAACAACGGGTTTAGAATCAGGTTCCATATTAATTTTCTGCTAACATAGAGTGGGACTAATGCCCTTTAAAGAATCAAGAGTATATCCAATAGTAGTTCGGTGCTTCCTTAGAACTTTCAATAATCTTTCTTCTTCATGTTCTGAAAGGTTAGCACTAATAATAACGGGATATATCTTCTTTTCATCAAGATAAGCATATTTCAAAGTGTCTGGCAATTGTTTTAATACAAACACAGCATCACCCTTAGGTGGAGGAGGACCTCCTGGAGTTTCAATAGGCAAATTGTGTTTAAGCAGAGGACGTTGTTCAAAGAAAATCTTATCTATTTCATTTCTTTCATGCATATGTAAATCATTTTCATGGTCTAGCAAATATTGTTCTAAAGGATCAATAGGTGGCACAGCAATAGAAGCAAGACCAATTAATTCATCCTTACTAGGCAATTCTTTTTCATGAAGCTTTCTACTAAACTTGAAAAATTAAACTCATGAGACTCATCACCAAAATTAACACCGACAGTTTGTTTCTTACAGTCTATCTTAGCATTAACAGTGTTCAAGAAAGGTCTACTAAAGATAATGTGACAAAAGTCATCTTGTGGGGAACCAAGAACAAGAAAATCAGTAGGGTATTTTATTTTCCCACACAGGACTTCAATATCTCTAACAATCCCAATAGGTGATATAGTGTGTCTATTAGCAAGTTTAATAGTAACATCTATGTCTTCTATCTCTGCAGGTGCTATGTCATTCATAATTTCTTGATATAAGGTGTAAGGAATAGCACTTACACTAGCACCTATGTCACATAAACCATGATAACAGTGATCTCCTATTTTAACTAAGACAATGGGTCTATGTTTATCCTTTTTATCAGGTTTTGCAATTCTAGCAGCTTCTTCACAGAAGTAAATAACATGCCCATCATATCTTCTTCCAAGAGATCTTTAACCATAGCAATGATAGGTTCTACTTTAATTTGTTCATTGGGTTTAGGTGTTCTAATATAGCTTTTGTTAACTACAGTTGAAACTTTAGCATGTTCCTTTATCCTAACAGGGAAAGGTGGTTTTTCAATATAAGTAGTAGGAACAACTGGATCAACATTATAAAGTATATTTTCTTCTTTAACTGGTACTGGTTCTTTAATTTCTTCTTTCATAGGTGGGTGATATTTAAACCACTTCTCTTTAGGGAGATTAACATGAGTAGAAAATGATTCACAAAAGAGGCTACTATCTCAGAGTCAAGTCCATATTTAGTGCTAAACTTTTGAAAAGCATCGGTATTCATAAAAGATTTAACACAATCATACTTAAGATTAATACCTGACACTTTACCTTCATCAAGTTCCCAATCTTCAGAGTCTTATTTTGGTCGCCGGAAAAGTTTCGCGCATTATCGGTATTGTACCGGGAGTGCCGAAAGGGGTCCGGGGGTCCACCTGCCCCGGGGGGCCACATGGGCTGTAGGGGGTGCGCCTTGGCCCATATGGGCCAAGGGCACCAGCCCCAAGAGGCCCATGCGCCAAGGAGACTTGGGGAGGGAAGAGTCCAAAGGGAGGAAGGCACCTCCGAGGTGCCTTGGGGAGGATGGACTCCTCCCCCCCTCTTGGCCGCACCCCTTCCTTGGAGGAAGGGGCAAGGCTGCACCCTCCCCCCCTCTCTTGCACCTATATATAGTGGAGGGGAGGGAGGGGAAGCCACACCTGAGTCCCTGGCACCTCCCTCCCTCCCGTGACACCTCCTCCTCTCCCGCAGATGCTTGGCGAAGCCCTGCAGGATTGCCACGCTCCTCCACCACCACCACGCCGTTGTGCTGCTGCTGGATGGAGTCTTACTCAACCTCTCCCTCTCACCTTCCTGGATCAAGGCATGGGAGACGTCACCGGGCTATACGTTTGTTGAACACGGAGGTGCCGTCCGTTCGGCACTAGGATCATCGGTGATTTGAATCACGACGAGTTCGACTCCATCAACCCCGTTCACTTGAACGCTTCCGCTTAGCGATCTACAAGTGTATGTAGATGCACTCTCCTTCCCTTCGTTGCTGGTTTCTCCATAGATAGATCTTGGTGACACGTAGGAAAATTTTGAATTTTTGCTACGTTCTCCAACAGTGGCATCATGAGCTAGGTCTATTGCGTTGATTCTTTGCACGAGTAGAACACAAAGTAGTTGTTGGCGTTGATTTTGTTCAATATGCTTGCCGTTACTAGTCCAATCTTGTTTCGACGGTATTGTGGGATGAAGTGGCCCAGACCGACCTTACACGTACTCTTACGTGAGACAGGTTCCACCGACTGACATGCACTTGGTGCATAAGGTGGCTAGCGGGTGCCAGTCTCTCCCACTTTAGTCGGATCAGATGCGATGAAAAGGGTCCTTATGAAGGGTAAATAGCAATTGACATATCACGTTGTGGTTTTGCGTAGGTAAGAAATGTTCTTGCTAGAAACCCATAGCAGCCACGTAAAACATGCAAACAACAATTAGAGGACGTCTAACTTGTTTTTGCAGGGTATGCTATGTGATGTGATATGGCCAAGAAGAATGTGATGAATGATATGTGATGTATGAGATTGATCATGTTCTTGTAATAGGAATCACGACTTGCATGTCGATGAGTATGACAACCGGCAGGAGCCATAGGAGTTGTCTTTATTTATTGTATGACCTGCGTGTCATTATACAACGCCATGTAATTACTTTACTTTATTGCTAACCAGTAGCCATAGTAGTAGAAGTAATAGTTGGCGAGACAACTTCATGAAGACACGATGATGGAGATCATGGTGTCATGCCGGTGACGATGATGATCATGGAGCCCTGAAGATGGAGATCAAAAGGAGCAAAATGATATTGGCCATATCATGTCACTATTTGATTGCATGTGATGTTTATCATGTTTACGCATCTTATTTGCTTAGAACGACGGTAGTAAATAAGATGATCCCTCATTAAAATTTCAAGAAGGTGTTCCCCCTAACTGTGCACCGTTGCAAAAGTTCGTCGTTTCGAAGCACCACGTGATGATCGGGTGTGATAGATTCTTACGTTCACATACAACGGGTGTAAGCCAGATTTACACACGCAGAACACTTAGGTTAGCTTGACGAGCCTAGCATGTACAGACATGGCCTTGGAACACAAGAGACCGAAAGGTCGAGCATGAGTCGTATAGTAGATACGATCAACATGAAGATGTTCACCGACGATGACTAGTCCGTCTCACGTGATGATCGGACACGGCCTAGTTGACTCAGATCATGTAATCACTTAGATGACTAGAGGGATGTCTATCTGAGTGGGAGTTCATGAGATGAACTTAATTATCCTGAACATAGTCAAAAGATCTTTGCAAATTATGTCGTAAGCTCGCGCTTTAGTTCCACTGTTTAGATATGTTCCTAGAAAAATATAGTTGAAAGTTGACAGTAGCGATTATGCAGACAGTAGAAAGCTTATGTCCTTAATGCACCGCTCAGTGTGCTGAACCCTAAACGTCGTTTGTGGATCTTATGAACATCGGACATACACGTTTTGATAACTACATGATAGTTCAGTTAAACGGTTTAGAGTTGAGGCACCAAAGATGTTTTTCGAAACGTCGCGGAACATATGAGATGTTTCGAGGGCTGAAATTGGGATTTCAGGCTCGTGCCCACGTCAAGAGGTATAAGACCTCCGACGATTTTCTTAGCCTGCAAACTAAGGGAGAAAAGCTCAATCATTGAGCTTGTGCTCAGATTGTCTGAGTGCAACAATCACTTGAATCGAGTGGGAGTTGATCTTCCAGATGAGATAGTGATGTTTCTCCAAAGTCATTGCCACCAAGCTGCTAGAGCTTCGTGAGGAACTATAACATGTCAGGGATAGATATGATGATCCTTGAGGTATTCACGATGTTTGACACCGCGAAACTAGAAATCAAGGAGCATCAATTGTTGATGGTTGGTGAAACCACTAGTTTCAAGAAGGGCAAGGGCAAGAAGGGACACTTCATGAAGCGTTAAATCAGTTGCTGCTCCAGTGAAGAAACCCAAGGTTGAACCCAAACCCGAGACTAAGTGCTTCTGTAATAAGGGGAACAGCCACTGGAGCAGAATTACCCTAGATACTTGGTAGATAAGAAGGCTGGCAAGGTCGATAGAAGTATATTGGATATACATTATGTTAATGTGTACTTTACTAGTACTCCTAGTAGCACCAGGGTATTAGATACCGGTTCGGTTGCTAAGTGTTAGTAACTCGAAGCAAAAGCTACGGAATAAACGGAGACTAACTAAAGGTGAGCTGACGATACGTGTTGGAAGTGTTTCCAAGGTTGATATGATCAAGCATCGCACGCTCCCTCTACCATCGAGATTGGTGTTAAACCTAAATAATTGTTATTTAGTGTTTGCGTTGCGCATAGACATGATTGGATTATGTCTGTCGCAATACGGTTATTCATTTAAGGAGAATAATGGTTACTCTATTAATTTGAATAATACCTTCAATGGTCTAGCACCTAAAAGGAATGGTTTATTGAATCTCGATCGTAGTGATACGCATTTTCATGCCAAAAGATATAAGATAGTAATGATAGTACCACGTACTTGTGGCACTACCATGTAAGTCATATTGGTATAAAACGCATGAAGAAGCTCCATGTTGATGGATATTTGGACTCACTCGTTTTTGAAAAGTTTGAGACATGCAAACCATGTCTATTGGTGTATACGCATGAAGAAACTCCATGCAGATGGATCGTTTGGACTCACTTGATTTTGAATCACTTGAGATATGCAAATCATACCACATGGGCAAGATGACTGAAAAGCCTCGGTTTCAGTAAGATGGAACAAGGTAGCAACCTGTTGGAAGTAACACATTTTGATGTGTGCAGTCCAATGAGTGCTGAGGCATGTAGTGAATATCGTTATGTTCTGACTTCACAGATGATTCGAGTAGATGTTGAGTATATTTACTTGATGAAACAGAAAGTCTGAATTATTGAATGGTTCAAGTAATTTCAGAGTGAAGTTAAAGATCATTGTGACAAGAGGATAAAATGTCTATGATATGATCATAGAGATGAGTATCTGAGTTACGAGCTTTGGCACGCAATTAAGACACCGTGGAAATTGTTTCACAATTAATACCGCCTGGAACACCATAGTGTGATGGTGTGTCCGAACATCATAGTTGCACCCTATTGGATATGGTGCGTACCATGATGTCTCATATCGAATTACCACTATCGTTCATGGGTTAGGCATTAGAGACAACCGTACTCACTTTAATAGGGCACCACGTAATTCCGTTGAGACGACACCGTTTGAACTATGGTTTGGAGAAACCTAAGTTGTCGTTTCTTAAAGGTTTGGGTCTGCGACGCTTATGTGAAAAAGTTTCAGGTTGACAAGCTCGAACCCAAAGCGGATAAAATGCATCTTCATAGGACACCCAAAACGGTTGGGTATACCTCCTAATTCAGATCCGAAAGCAATAGGGATTGTTTCTAGAAACGGGTCCTTTCTCGAGGAAAAGTTTCTCTTGAAAGAATTGAGTGGGAGGATGGTGGAGACTTGATGAGGTTATTGAACCATCACTTCAACCAGTGTGTAGCAGGGCACAAGAAGTTCCTGTGGCACCTACATCAATTGAAGTAGAAGCTTATGATAGTGATCATGAAGCTTCAGATCAAGTCACTACCAAACCTCGTAGGACGACAAGGACGCGTACTGCTTCGGAGTGGTACGGTGATCCTGTCTTGAATGTCATGTTGCTAGACAACAAAGAACCTGCGAGCTATGGAGAAGCAATGGTGGGCCCATATTCCAACAAATGGTTAGAAGCCATGAAATCCGAGATAGGATCCATGTATCAGAACAAAGCATGGACTTTGGTGGACTTGCCCGTTGATCGGCAAGCCATTGAGATAAATGGATCTTTGAGAAGAAGACGGGCGTGGACGGTAATGTCACCGTCTATGAAGCTCGACTTGTGGCGAAGAGTTTTTCACAAGTTCAAGGAGTTGACTACGATGAGATTTTCTCATCCGTAGCGATGCTTAAGTCCGTCGGAATCATGTTAGCATTAGCTGCATTTATGAAATCTGGCAGATGGATGTCAAAACGAGTTTCCTTACCAGTTTTGTAAGGAAAGGTTGTTTGTGATACAATTAGAAAGTTTTTGTCGATCCTAAGGATGCTAAAAGGTATGCTGGCTCCAGCGATCCTTCTAAGGACTGGAGTAAGCATCTCGGAGTTGGAATATACGCTTTGATAAAATGATCAAAGATTTTGGGTTTATACAAAGTTTGTGAGAAACTTGTATTTTGAAAGAAGTGAGTGGGAGCACTATAGAATTTCTGATGAGTATATGTCGTTGACATATTGATGATCAGAAATGATGAAGAATTTTCTGTAAAGCATATAGGGTTATTTGAAAAGTGTTTTTCAAGTGAAAACATGGATTAAGCTGCTTAAACATTGAGCATCAAGATCTATGAGAACAGATCGAAAACGCTAAATGATACTTTCAAATGAGCATATACCTTGACATGATCTTGAAGGTGTTCAAGATGGATCAGTCAAAGAAGGAGTTCTTGCCTTAGATGTAAGGTATGAAGTTAAGACTTAAAGCTCGACCACGGCAGAAAAGAGAGCAAGGATGAAGGTAGTCCGCTATGCTTTAGACGTAGGCTCTATAGTATGCTATGATGTGTACCGCACTGGAAGTGTGCCTTGCCATGAGTCAGTCAAGGGGTACAAGAATGATCCAGGAATGGGGATCATTGGACAGTGGTCAAAATTGTCCTTGGAGTAAATAAGGACATGTTTCTCGATTATGGAGGTGATAAAGAGTTCGGCCTAAAGGGTTACGTCGATGCAAGCTTTGACACCTATCTGAATGACTCTGAATAGCAAACCGGATACGTATAGTGGAGCGACCATTTGGAATAGTTTCAAATGGAGCGTGGAAGCAGCATTTATAATATGACCTAGAAATTTGCAAAGCACACACGGATCTGAAAGGTTCAGATCCATTGACTAAAACCTCTCTCACAAGCAAAACATGATCAAACCCCAGAACTCATTGAGTCTTAATCACATGATGATGTGAACTAGTTTAATGACACTAGTAAACTCTTTGGATGTTGGTCACATGGCGATGTGACCTGTGAGTGTTAATCACATGGCGATGTGAACTAGATTATTGACTCTAGTGCAAGTGGGAGACTGTTGGAAATATGCCCTAGAGGCAATAATAAATTAGTTATTATTATATTTCCTTGTTCATGATAATCGTTTATTATCCATGCTATAATTTTATTGATAGGAAACTCAGATACATGTGTGGGTACATAGACAACACCATGTCCCTAGCAAGCCTCTAGTTGACTAGCTCGTTAATCAATAGATGGTTACGGTTTCCTGACCATGGACATTGGATGTCATTGATAACGGGATCACATCATTAGGAGAATGATGTGATGGACAAGACCCAATCCTAAGCCTAGCACAGATCGTGTAGTTCGTATGCTAAAGCTTTTCTAAATGTCAAGTATCATTTCCTTAGACCATGCGATTGTGCAACTCCCGGATACCGTAGGAATGCTTTGGGTGTACCAAACGTCACAACGTAACTGGGTGGCTATAAAGGTGCATTACAGGTATCTCCGAAAGTGTCTGTTGGGTTGGCACGAATCGAGACTGGGATTTGTCACTCCGTGTGATGGAGAGGTATCTCTGGGCCCACTCGGTAGGACATCATCATAATGTGCACAATGTGACCAAGGGGTTGATCACGGGATGATGTGTTACGGTACGAGTAAAGAAACTTGCCGGTAATGAGATTGAACAAGGTATCGGGATACCGACGATCGAATCTCGGGCAAGTACAATGCCGCTAGACAAAGGGAATTGTATACGGGATCGATTGAGTCCTTGACATCGTGGTTCATCTGATGAGATCATTGTGGAACATGTGGGAGTCAACATGGGTATCCAGATCCCGCTGTTGGTTATTGACCGGAGAACGTCTCGGTCATGTCTGCATGGTTCCCGAACCCGTAGGGTCTACACACTTAAGGTTCGATGACGCTAGGGTTATAAAGGAAGTTTGTATGTGGTTAGCGAATGTTGTTAGGAGTCCCGGATGAGATACCGGACGTCACGAGGAGTTCCAGAATGGTCCGGAGGTGAAGATTTATATGTAGGAAGTCTTATTTTGGTCGCCGGAAAAGTTTCGCGCATTATCGGTATTGTACCGGGAGTGCCGAAAGGGGTCCGGGGGTCCACCTGCCCCGGGGGGCCACATGGACTGTAGGGGGTGCGCCTTGGCCCATATGGGCCAAGGGCACCAGCCCCAAGAGGCCCATGCGCCAAGGAGACTTGGGGAGGGAAGAGTCCAAAGGGGGGAAGGCACCTCCGAGGTGCCTTGGGGAGGATGGACTCCTCCCCCCCTCTTGGCCGCACCCCTTCCTTGGAGGAAGGGGCAAGGCTGCACCCTCCCCCCCTCTCTTGCACCTATATATAGTGGAGGGGAGGGAGGGGAAGCCACACCTGAGTCCCTGGCACCTCCCTCCCTCCCGTGACACCTCCTCCTCTCCCGCAGGTGCTTGGCGAAGCCCTGCAGGATTGCCACGCTCCTCCACCACCACCACGCCGTTGTGCTGCTGCTGGATGGAGTCTTCCTCAACCTCTCCCTCTCTCCTTGCTAGATCAAGGCATGGGAGACGTCATCGGGCTGTACGTGTGTTGAACGCGGAGGTGCCGTCCGTTCGGCACTAGGATCATCGGTGATTTGAATCACGACGAGTTCGACTCCATCAACCCCGTTCACTTGAACGCTTCCGCTTAGCGATCTACAAGGGTATGTAGATGCACTCTCCTTCCCTTCGTTGCTGGTCTCTCCATAGATAGATCTTTGTGACACGTAGGAAAATTTTGAATTTCTGCTATGTTCTCCAACATTCAGATGAACAGTGAGCGGTGGCGTTGCCTCTGGATGAACAGGACCCCCTGGTGTGGAGGGCTGGATGAATAGGACGATCCCGTGGAGGGCTGGATGAACAGTAGACGGTGGAGGGGTGCCCGTGGAGGGGTGGTTGAATAGTAGCCAGTGGAGTAGCACGCGGTGGAGGCTGGATGAACAGGAGCCCATGGAGGCTGGAGGAGGTCGACGGTAGCCCATGGAGGCTGGAAGAGGTCGACGGCGGAGATGAACAGTATCTCGTGGAGTCCCGTTTTGCGGTACGCCACACCACTCCCGATGAACAGGACCCCCGTTTCGACCGTACCGCTCCAACACAAGTCCATTTCGTCTGTTTTGCGGTACGCCACACCCCTCCCGATCAACAGGACCCCTGAGGGAGTCCCGGACTAGGGGCTGTCCGGATAGCCGGACTATCGTCACGGTCGGACTCCAAGACTATGAAGATACAAGATTGAAGACTTCATCCCGTGTCCGGATGGGACTTTCCTTGGCGTCGAAGGCAAGCTTGGCGATACGGATATGTAGATCTCCTACCATTGTAACCGACTCTGTGTAACCCTAACCTATCCGGTGTCTATATAAACCGGAGGGTTTTAGTCCATAGGACGAACAACTTCATCATCAACAATCATACCATAGGCTAGCTTCTAGGGTTTAGCCTCCTTGATCTCGTGGTAGATCTACTCTTGTACTACCCATATCATCAATATTAATCAAGCAGGAGTAGGGTTTTACCTCCATTGAGAGGGCCCGAACCTGGGTAAAAACATTGTGTCCCTTGTCTCCTGTTACCATCCGCCTAGACGCACAGTTCGGGACCCCCTACCCGAGATCCGCCGGTTTTGACACCGACATTGGTGCTTTCATTGAGAGTTCCTCTATGTCGTCACTGATAGGCCCGATGGCTCCTTCAACCACGACGCAGTCCAGGGTGAGACTTTTCTCTCCGGACAGATCTTCGTGTTCGGCGGCTTTGCACTGCGGGCCAATTCACTCGGCCGTCTGGAGCAGATTGAAAGCTACGCCCCTGGCCATCAGGTCAGATTTGGAAATTTAAACTATACGGCCGATATCCGCGGGGACTTGATCTTCGACGGATTTGAGCCGCAAACAAGCGTGCCGCACTGTCTCGATGGGCATGATCTCGCTCTGCAGTGGAACAGTGCCCTGGAGGCCGCACCAGTATCCGCTCTGAACCTTAGTCCGGAGCCGGATTCCCCGATCGAGGACGAGTCATTGGACACCGCCTCGGGGGCTACAATCTCTACGGCGATCGAGCCGAACTCCATCCCTGTCCTTTGTGAAAGCCTCGACTCCAGGGTGCCGGACTCCGAACCCTCCGCGCCCCTGCCAATCGAATCCAATTGGGCGCCGGTCATGGAGTTCACTGCCGCGGACATCTTTCAGCACTCGCCCTTCGGCGACATCCTGAATTCACTAAAGTCTCTCTCTTTATCCGGAGAGCCCTGGCCGGACTACGGACACGAAGGTTGGGATACGGACAATGAAGAAATTCAACGCCCACCCACCACCCACTTTATTGCCACTGTCGATGATTTAACCGACATGCTCGACTATGACTCCGAAGACATCGACGGCATGGATGACGACGTCGGAGACAACCAAGACCCAGCGCCCACAGGGCACTGGAAGGCCACCTCGTCATATGACATATACATGGTGGACATCCCGACAGAGGGGATCGACGATGGAACAACGGAGGATGACCCCTCCAAGAAACAGCCGAAGCGCCGACGTCAGCGGCGCCGCTCTAAATCTCGTCACAATAAAAACGGTGATTCCGGCACGGGAGATAATAGCACTCCAGACAGTGCCAAAGAGAACCCCCTCCAGCAGGACTCAGTGCAGGAGGAGGGAGAAGCAAGTCCGCACGACAGTGCGGCAGAAAGAGAGGCCGAGGACGATAATTACGCGCCTCCCTCCGAAGATGAGGCAAGCCTCGACGACGACGAATTTGTCGTGCCTGAGGACCCCGCCGAACAGGAGTGTTTCAAACGCAGGCTTATAGCCACCGCAAGCAGCCTCAAGAAAAAGTAGCAGCAGCTTAGAGCTGATCAAGACCTGCTAGCTGACAAATGGACTGAAGTCCTTGCAGCCGAAGAGTACGAACTTGAACTCCCCTCCAAAAGCTACCCCAAACGCAGGCCGTTGCCTCGACTAGAGGAGGAAGCACCCAAGTCGCCAGTGCATGACATGGCAGATCGGCCACCTCGTGGCCGCAACAGAGAAGCCTCTCGGCCCTCCGCTCAAGCCACACCCCGACACTGCTCAAAAAGTACCAAGGCAAGGGATAACATGCCGGACTTGCGAGATATATTGGAGGATAAGGCGAAACATACAAGGTCGATCTACGGATCGCGTGGGAATCCAGCAACACGGGATGATTACGGTCGCGCCGGATACAGCAAAACCAGTCGGGCCGAACACAGCAGAGAAAGCTCGTATGAGCTACGTCGTGATATAGCCCAATACAGAGGCGCCGCACACCCACTATGCTTCACAGATGAAGTAATGGATCATCAAATCCCAGAGGGCTTCAAGCCTGTAAACATTGAATCATACGATGGTACCACAGATCCCGCGGTCTGGATCGAGGATTATCTCCTCCATATCCACATGGCCCGCGGTGATGATCTACATGCCATCAAATACCTCCCCCTGAAGCTTAAAGGACCAGCTAGGCATTGGCTCAACAGCTTGCCAGCAGAATCAATTGGTTGTTGGGAGGACCTGGAAGCCGCATTCCTTGATAACTTCTAGGGCACATATGTGCGACCACCAGATGCTGATGACCTTAGCCACATAATTCAGCAGCCAGAAGAATCGGCCAAACAATTCTGGACTCGGTTCCTAACAAATAAAAATCAAATCGCTGACTGTCCGGATGCAGAGGCCCTATCAGCCTTCAAACATAACATCCGTGAAGAGTGGCTTGCCCAGCACCTAGGACAGGAAAAGCCGAAATCTATGGCAGCCCTCACAACCCTCATGACTCGCTTTTGTGCGGGAGAAGATAGCTGGCAAGCTCGAAGCAATAACTTGGCCAAACATCCTAATAGTCCGGATACCAAGGACAACAATGGCAGGTCGCGTCGCAATAAGAACAAGCGCCGCATTAACGGCGATAATACTGAAGACACAGCCGTCAATGCCGGATTCAGAGGCTCTAAACCCGGTCAGCGGAAGAAGCCATTCAAAAGAAATACCCAGGGCCCGTCCAACTTGGACCGAATACTCGACCGCTTGTGCCAGATACATGGCACCCCCGAAAACCCAGCCAATCACACCAACAGGGACTCATGGGTGTTCAAGCAAGCAGGCAAGTTAGGTGCCGAACTCAACAACAAGGGGCTACATAGCGATGACGAGCAAGAGCCCCGGCCGCCGAGCAATAAAGGACAGAAGGGTTTTCCTACGCAAGTGCGGACGGTGAACATGATATACGCAACACACATACCCAAGAGGGAGCGGAAGCGTGCACTAAGGGACGTATACGCGATGGAGCCAGTCGCCCCAAAGTTCAACTCATGGTCCTCCTGCCCGATCACCTTCGATCGACGGGACCACCCCACTAGCATCCGTCACGGTGGCTTCGCCGCATTGGTTCTTGACCCAATTATCGACGGATTTCACCTCACTAGAGTCCTGATGGACAGCGGCAGCAGCCTGAACCTGCTTTACCAGGATAAAGTGCGCAAAATGGGCATTGAACCCTCAAGGATTAAACCTACAAAGACGACCTTTAAAGGCGTCATACCGGGTGTAGAGGCCAGTTGTACAGGCTCAGTTACACTCGAAGTGGTCTTCGGATCTCCGGATAACTTCCGAAACGAAGAGCTAATCTTCGACGTCATCCCATTCCGCAGCGGCTATCACGCACTGCTCGGACGAACCGCATTTGCCAAGTTCAATGATGTACCGCACTACGCATACCTCAAGCTCAAGATGCCAGGCCATCGAGGAGTAATCATGGTCAATGGAAACACCGAACACTCTCTCCGGACGGAGGAGCATACGGCGGCCCTCGCGGCGGAGGTGCAAAGCAGCCTCTCACGGCAATTCTTGAGTCCGGCCACTAAGCGTCCGGACACTGCCAAGCACGCCCGGAGTAACTTGCAACAAGACCACCTGGCTCGATTCAAGCACGAGTAGCAATCCGGCCCCAACCCCAGCCCTCACGAAATTGCGAACCCAGTATTACGCGTACATAATTACGCTCTGGAGATACCATGGGCATATGGGGAGGGGCAAGACAACGGCACGCCAAGAAGGCGGCTCGACCACCCTAGGGGCTACCGTCTGTGTCATTTCTTTTTTCCTTTTCCCTTTTTTCTTTTCTTTTTTTTACTTTCAGGACTCCATCTTCGAACAGTCCTGTCCGGCACTTGGATCGCCGGACTCACGATGCAACAGCCAGGGAAGCGGAAGGCCACGTCAAGTGCTCAGGTGGTCTCTGTTATAAGCATTATACCTATTTTACATACCATCCCGTAGCTTACCCCTGGAGGAGGACATGTTAGATAGTCCCATCCCTTGCTTACCGCACTATTTGTATCGTTCTTCTTCCATTGCAGTACCCTTTTTTAAAAACAATACATAGCTCTTGCTTATTATTGCTTTAATTCCTTTATATACATGTGTTCATTTCATGCCATGTCACAACCGTACACTTTGGTACGGCCAATACACCAGGGGCTTAAGTATCCCAAAATTATGGTGTGATAAAGTCTGAACACTTTCACAAGTGCGGCACCCCGAACTTATAGCATTATATGAATTGGCTCCGAATCATGTCTTGGGTCAATAGTTGGGTTTGCCCGGCTCCCGTGTTTTGGTACCTTACGTTCCGCTATATCGACTAAGGTAGCACCGGGAGAACCACTGCGATTGTGCCCCAGTTATTCTGGGTCGAGCACCTCAGTGGAGAAAGCCAAAACTGACCGTCATGATAAGGCGAGAGCCGGTCGCTGTTCGAGAGGTTTTTTCGGGTCCCTAAAGACTTATGCCACTTCGAGCGAGGAACCGGAATTATCTAGCCAAGGCGTGGATAGCGCCCCGAACTCGGTCTTCCGAATACTAGGGGCTTCGCCGAAATTTAAAATTACAGAATTCTATGGCCAAGTGAGAGTGTTCAAGCATTATAAGTCCGGTTGCCTTGTTCGTTGTGTTGAGCGCCTCCCTAGATGGACCCAAGAATGGGAACCAGAACGCTCAAGTTTATCCCAAACACCCCAGCACTCGTGGCATGGGGGCTGAAGCCAACGACTTGCTATCTCTCAAATTTGATAAACGGCCGCACAGAAGGTAATATTTTAAATTAATAAAGCGTTGTTTAGCACATGTAAACAAGCTTTCAGCGTACAGAATAACAAACGCGAGTCTATTCAAAAATTACATCCTTGGAGAACTCATCCGCTATTCGGCGACCACCCTTCAGGAGGCCCTCATAATACATTTCGGGCGTGCGATGCTCCTTGCCCTTCGGTGGCCCGTCCGTCACAAGCTTCTCCGCATCCAGCTTCCCCCAGGGCACTTTAGCACGGGCAAGGGCCCGACGGACCCCTTCAATGCAGACGGAGCACTTGATAACTTCAAGCCGCGGACAGGCATCCACTAGCCGCTGCACCAAGCCGAAGTAGCTCCCGGGCATGGCCTCCAATGGCCACAGCCGCTCTATAAGGCCCCTCATGGCCTGTTCGGCAGCCTTGTGGAGCTCGACCAGCTGCTTCAGCTGGTCGCTTGGAGACACCGGGTGTCCGGCCTCAGCATACTAAGACCACAACACCTTCTCCGTGGAGCTCCCCTCCTGGGCGCGGTAGAACGCGGCAGCATCAGACGCACTACGGGGCAAATCTGCGAATGCTCCTGGAGAGCTCCGAATCTAGGTAAGTAATAGGTAATTGACTTTTACATTCTTGCTTTGCATAAAGAATGCCTTACCCGCCGCTATCTTCTTTAGTGCTTCGATTTCTTGGAGGGCTTTTTGGGCCTCAGCCTTAGCAGCTTTGGCACTCTCAAGAGCCGAGGCAAGCTCGGACTCTTGGGTCTTTGAGTCGCGCTCCAAACCCTCGTGTTTCTTCACAAGAATCTGGAGCTCTTGCTGCACCTCCGCCAACTGCGCCTCCCCTTTCTCTCGCTCGGTGCGCTCTGCAGCCGCTTTGTTTTCGGCCACGGCCACCGCTTCCCTCAGGGTCTCCACCTCGTTCGTGGCTCCTGCGGTACCTATGTTATTTCTGTTATTTTTTGCAACCAAAACCTTTTATATAAGGTATTTCTTTAATAAGGCATTTCTTACCTTCCTTATCCTCGAGCTGCCTCTTGGCTTGTCCGAGCTCGTTCTCGGAACGCTCGAGGTCCTGCTTCAGTGTATCGACCTCCGCAGTCAGTGCGGCAGAGGTCAGCAGCGCAGCCTGCATTCCCATATTGACATACTTTTATTAGACTCCTGCGTGTATCTTTTTAGATCCTCAGTCTGGCTTTTCTTTTCGAACACCGAACTAAGCATCGGGGCTACTGTCTATGCGGTAACATTTTTATATGTTTTAAATTTACCTCAAAGCCTGTTAGAAGGCTGGTACAGGTTTCGGTCAGTCCGCTCTTGGCGGACTGAACTGTTCGGATCACCACACTCGTAATAGTGCGGTGCTCCTCCTCGATGGAGGCGCCATTGAGCGCCTCCAGTAAGCTATTCGGTGCCTCCGGTTGGACGGAGGACACCGGTGTCTTACCCTTCTTGCGAAGGATCCGCTGTCCGGACTTCGGAACCGCTGATGGTTCTGGCATGGAGTCCGGACGAGGGTCGGGCTTAGAGCCCCTGGGGGTCTTGCCCCCCGCGCGCCTGGAATCCGGGAGGTCGCCTTGTGGCGCCTCCTGCGCTACCTCCTATTGACCAAGCCCTCCTTGGGGCCCCACCACGGTGTCGTCCGCGGCGTGAGGCGAGGAGGCGGCTGGAGGTGAGACACTCTCCATTTCCGACGAGCCCAGGGACCCGCTTGATGAATTGGCGAGCTCGCCCTTGGGCGGGCTGCATGATTGTTCGGTATTAGAGAACACTATGCAATTATGAAAAACCATGGGTATCCGGACACTTACGATCTCGCCAGGGGCTTGGTCCTTGTTGGCCAGTCCTCCTCGTCGTCTTCGACGTTGGTGGAGAAGTCCGGAGGAAGGATTCTTCCCTTCTTGGACCCTCCGGCCTCCCCCGTTGGGGCGGCCTTCCTGTTCTTCTCCTCCCTCACTGGGGGAGGAGCTTGTTCTTCTTCCTCCTCGTCCTCAGGAGAAGATTTCGCTTCGGAACCTGACAGCACTTGGCGTCGGGAACTCCTTTGGGATCCCGTGGCCTCCTTCTTGGCCTTCTTCTCCGGCACCACATGAGGCGCCGGGGCCAACAGCCCCGTCAATCGGGCGTCCTCCGGGTCTTCCGGCAAAGGAGCCGGACAGTTAATCTGTCCTGCCGTCTTCAGCCAGTTCTGTCAAAAATTGGGGAGTTTTAGATCCCGCATAGAGTCAATCTATGAAAAAAGAGTCCCGTAAAGGGTAAAATAACTTACCTCGCCAGCTGGACACCGTGCGCTGTACCCGCGATCTTTGGTAGCGGATGTTGGGGTTTCAGCGCCCTTGAACAGCACCTTCCAGGCATCTTCGTACGTAGTGTCGAAGAGCTGGCTCAAGGTTCGGTGCTGCGCTGGATCGAACTCCCACAAATTCAAAGCCCGTCGTTGGCAGGGGAGAATCCGGCGGATGAGCATCACCTGGATTACATCGACAAGCTTGAGATTCTTGTCCACCAGGTTTTGGACGCATGTCTGGAGTCCGGATAGCTCTTCCGAATCCCCTCACGTCAGGCCCATTTCTTTCCATGACGAGAGCTGTGTGGGGAAGCCAGATCTGAATTCGGGGGCCGCCGCCCATTCAGGGTCGCGTGGCTCGGTGATGTAGAACCACCCCGATTGCCACCCCTTTACTGTCTCCACAAAAGCGCCCTCGAGCAATAGGACCTTGGCCATCTTGCCAACCATGGCGCCTCCGCACTCCGCTTGGCGGCCGCCCACTACCTTCGGCCGAACATTGAAGATCTTCAGCCATAAGCCGAAGTGGGGCTGGATGCAGAGGAAGGCCTCACACACGACGATAAACGCCGAAATGTTGAGGATGAAATTCGGGGTCAGGTCATGGAAGTCCAGGCCGTAGTAGAACATGAGCCCCCGGATAAAAGGGTGAAGAGGAAAACCTAGTCCGCGGAGGAAGTGGGGTAGAAACACTACCCTCTCATGGGGCCCGGGGGTTGGAATGAGCTGCCCCGCTTTGGGCAGCCTGTATGCGATGTTGCCGGACAAGTATCCGGCCTCCCGCAGCTTGGTGATGTGCCCTTCCTTGGCGGAGGAGGCCATCCACCTGCCTCCCGCTCCTGACATGGTTGGAGAAAGGTCGAGGTGGGATGTGCGGACTTGGGCGCTGGAGCTCGAGTGCGCGGAAATGGATAAGCAAAGGAGGAAGAAGGCGTAGGTGAAAAGGTGGATCATTATCCCCTTATATGGACGGACGAAGCTATGCGTCCCCCACCAGCCTGGTAAAACTCGCTTATTCCCCAAGCGCCGTAATCCATGGCGCGGATGGGTTACCCACGTTCGTATTGATGAGAATCCCGGAATAAGGGGGGCACGATCTATGCTTCGATAAGACATGCCAAGGAAACTGCCTCGCTAAAACACGCTAAGGTGGAATAGTAAAAACGATTCATATAAAGGCCTGGCTGTGGTGTGATGCCATGCCGCGGAATACGTCAGCGGATCTGTGCAAAAATTATTCTCTCTACGGTGTTATGTGGAACATGTTTTGCAGAGCCGGACACTATCCTTGTGTTCAAAACCTTCTATGTATTCGGAGGAGGAACCCGCCTTGCAACGCCGAAGACAATATGCGCGTCGGACTCGTCGTCATTGAAGCCTGGTTCAGGGGCTACTGAGGGAGTCCCGGACTAGGGGGTGTCCGGATAGCCGGACTATCGTCACGGCCGGTCTCCAAGACTATGAAGATACAAGATTGAAGACTTCGTCCCGTGTCCGGATGGGACTTTCCTTGGCGTGGAAGGCAAGCTTGGCGATGCGGATATGTAGATCTCCTACCATTGTAACCGACTCTGTGTAACCCTAATCTATCCGGTGTCTATATAAACCAGAGGGTTTTAGTCCATATGACGAACAACTTCATCATCAACAATCATACCATAGGCTAGCTTCTAGGGTTTAGCCTCCTTGATCTCGTGGTAGATCTACTCTTGTACTACCCATATCATCAATATTAATCAAGCAGGAGTAGGGTTTTAACTCCATCGAGAGGGCCCGAACCTGGGTAAAAACATTGCGTCCCTTGTCTCCTGTTACCATCCGCCTAGACGCACAGTTCGGGACCCCCTACCCGAGATCCGCCGGTTTTAACATCGACAACCCCTGTTTCGACCGTAGCGCTCCAACACAAGTCCGTTTCGTCCGTTTTGCGGTACGCCACACCCCTCCCGATCAACAGGACCCCCGTTTCGACCGTAGCGCTCCAACACAAGTCTGTTTCGTCCTTTTTGCGGTACGCCACACCCCTCCCGATCAACAGGACCCCCGTTTCGATCGTAGGAGGTCCGTTTCCTCCGTTTTGTGGTACGCCAGACCCCTCCCGATGAACAGGACCCCATTTTGAACGAGGCCGGTCGAACACAAGGCCGTTTCCTCCGTTCTGCGGTACGCCAGGCCTCCTTTCCATCGCTTGTTTCGTCCAAGCCTATTGGCTCCCACGTGTTCCATTGCCTCCCGATGAACACGATGCATTCTGTTGCCTCCCCATGAACATGACGCATTCCGTTGCCTCCCCATGAACACGATGACGACGTTGTTTCTCCGTTCTGACCCAGCCATGTACACGAGCCCTGGCCGTACTTATGCGCAAGTAGGCGTTCGAGACCCCGCCCGTATGTACACATACGTGGATGTATTTTCTTTCTTGCACACTGGCCGCTGCACGTACGTGTACATGCTACGGGCGCGCCTCTACTACGACACGTGCGCGCCTCTATATCCACCAGTATGTACGTACACGTTCGCGACCAGAATGGCAATGCTACGTACGCTTCGACTAGGTGGGTCCCGACTGTCAGGCACTTCCTTGTGTGCGAAGATGTAGCTGGTGGGTCCCAGCAGTCAGGGGGGCGAATCGTTCTTTTTGCCTGGACGCACTTCCTTGTGTGCGAAGATGTAGCTGGTGGGTCCCAGCAGTCAGGGGGAAACATTTTTTTCGCGAAATACAGTGGCCCGTCCGGTGGGTCCCTGCTGTCAGGTGGAGGTATCATTATTTTCCGCGTAATAAGGAGGCACTTCCTTGCTGCGGCCGTGGACCCAGCTGTCAGCCTCTCCACGTACAGTCCACGTCCGATGGAAGTCGTTCCTTGACCACGTTGACCACGCCGCGCCGAGAGCACCAGGGCGATGGACGACGACGAGGCCTAGGAAGGGGATGGCGCGGAGCCGGGGAAGACGCGGCAGTGGATGCCCATGCGGAGAGGAGTACGAGGGTCCACTGGTCCGATTGCGGTGTGAGGCTGTCGTCGTAGCAGAATAACAGGGGGTGTGGGTGAGTAGAGGGATGGCCTGGCCAGCGATGGGAGTAGTAGGAGGCGGTGAGGCCTCTATGGCATCACAGCCGGCCACGGGAGGCAGGAGCATGCGGCACGACCGGCGCTGCTTTGGGCGGCTGGAGCAAGAAGACCAGAAGTTGAAGAAGCACTACAGCCGTTGGATGGACATCGTATGGTCACTGGGCTAGAATCGTTCATATTGACTGAAGTTGACAAAGGCCCCCGTCCCAGTCAACTTAGTAGGCCCACAAGTCAGCCTCCCACCATGGTGGGTCCCAGCTAGCAGGGTGTATTCATTTTTTTGTGCGTAATAAGGAGGCACTTCTGGTGGGTCCGAGCTGACAGCGGCGGGAACGTTTTTTTCGCGAAATACGATGGTCCGTCCGGTGGGTCCCAGCAGTCAGGGGGAAACGTTTTTTTCGCGAAATACGGTGGCCCGTCCACTAGGTCCCAGCAGTCAAGGGAGAAACGTTTTTTCGCGAAATACTAGTGGCCCGTCCGGTGGGTCCTAGCTGTCAGGTGGAGGAGTAATAATTTCCCGCGTAATAAGGAGGCACTTCCTTGCGGCTGCTGTGGACCCAGTTGTCAGCCTCTCCACGTACAGTACTCTTCCGATGGAATTCGGTCGTTGACCACATTGACCACGCCGCGCCGAGAGCACCACGGCTATGGACGACGGCGAGGCCTAGGAAGGGGACGACGCGGAGCCGGGGAAGATACGGCAGCGGATGCCCATGCGGAGAGGAGTACGAGGGTTCACTGGTTCGGCTGCGCTGCCGTCGTCGCAGAATAACAGGGGGTGTGGGTGAGTGGAGTGGAGGGATGGCCTGGCCAGCGGTGGGAGTAGTATGGGGGCGGTGAGGCCTCTGCGGCAGCACAGCCAGCCACGGGAGGCAGGAGCAGGCGGCACGACCGGTGCTGCTTTCACTACTAGGAAAAGGGATATAGATGATATGGCCACTAATGGCACACCAGACTTGTGGTGCGCCATTACTATATACTAATGGCGCACCATGTGTTGGTGCGCCATTAGTAATATATTACTAATGGCGCACCTGGTGTTTGGTGCGCCATTAGTAGTTTTGAAAAAAAATAAAAAAATTGTTACTAATGGCGCACCGTGGTATAGTGTGCCATTACTAGTTAACATAGTAATGGCGCACCACACCCACCGTGCACCATTAGTAGTTTTGAAAAAAAAATAAAAAAATTTGTTAGTAATGCCAAGCCCCACCTCCCCTCGCCTCGTCGCCCCCCCTCCCCTCGCCGCCCCCTTGCCCCACCTCCCCTAGACCCATCGCCCCACCGTCCCA
>LT934114.1:786875093-786922397 GCA_900231445.1 Triticum turgidum subsp. durum
CCCCCGGAGCCAAGGTGAGCTTTTTTTTGTTTTTTTCTACTGTTTTTCTTTGTTGTTTAGGTTTAATTAGGTTATTGATAGGTTTAGGTTAGTGGTTTGTTTAGGTTAGTGCTAGATTTAGGTTTGGATAATTAGAAGAAGAAGAAAGTTGAAAAAAAGAAGAAGATGTAGAAGAAGAGGGAAAAGGAAAAAAAAAGAAGAAGAATAAGTAGAAAATTGAAAAACAGAACAAGAAAGGAAGAAGGAGAAGAGGAGGAGGAGGAAGGAGAAGAAAGAAAAAGGAGAACAAGAAAAGAAGAGAGGTGGAGAAGAAGAAGATGGAAAGGAAAAGGAAGAATGCATCATTGTTTAATTGTAGAGGCTGATGATTGAAAATTTGACCTTTCTTAGGAGTAGCATCTTCAAATAAGTAACCCTTCATGTCTTCAAATAAAATAACAGAACAACATAACTCAGAACGGTAATATAACCAAGTAATCATATAAAACATTAAAAAAGTGGAAACTACGGCAAGGTTTTGACATCATTAAACCCACCCACATGATTGAAGTAAAAAAAACATAACTCTGCATATGCAAAGACAGAAGGCATAACAGAGAAAAAATCATTATAAAGAAACTAGTTGCTGACATTAAGCTTGCACATTCAATAGGTCACACCTTTAATGCTGAGCTGGATATAGCGTTGGAACTCTGTTTTGGGGTCACTGGCATACTCCATGACATCATTAGGCAGATGGTTCTGAACCTGTAGAAAGCAATATAATTCATACAGACATAAAAAAGGCTCAAGCAGCACTCCAGAATTAATTGAACATGGGGAGGAAATTGTCAGGGCCAACCTTGGGTAAATTAGATATTGCATCTTCGAGGACGAGAGCTTTTTTCAAGTGTTTATTTGCTGCTTCCTCGTAAGCAACGAGACATCTCTGAGGACAGAACATCATTTTAGTAGGATGTAACAATCATTAGTCTTCGAGGAGAATGATATTAAATAACATAGTGCCCTGTGATGTATTTTCGTACCGAAAATGCATTTGGCACTAGTCCTCGCTTAACAACATCATGGGTGGGAAGCGGGAACTTCGGAAGTGGATTGGTGTAGTTGATTATCTTCTGCTCAAAATTTATGCTGCTATAATGTTGTATGATAATGTTGTAAGGGTACTAGTTAGTCTCTTCTGCTGCTTATCAGAGATGGGGGGAAGCAGCCACTGCCGCTCTGCCTCACCGGAGTACGAGTTGGATGCTTTCGAGTTCTTCAGTATCATACTTGGGACTTCAGTATCAGCCACGAGGCAGGTATATAAAACGAGAGATCTCCCCTTCACCCATCTCATTATGATAACTCTGTTGTTTGCTACATCACTCCTTGTCCCAAATTGCAGAGGCTGCCTGACACTTTTATGAACATGTTGGGTGAAGATCCGCCAGATAATGTGAAGCTCCGAAAGGCCGGCAGCAGGGTTCGCAGGCTGTGGGACGTGCAGTTGGTGATCGAGGAGGGCCACATGTATCTGTGTTGTTGCTGGGAGAAGTTCTACAGTGCCTACGACCTGCGGACCAGGTACTTTCTTCTCTTCAGGTACGACGATGACGCCACAATGCTCACTGTGAAGGTTTTCAACACGACTATGTGTCGCATGCGCTACGCTAACAACGAAGATGCTAGTGCGTTCTGCCTCTTCTTATTCCTCTACATTTGGCTTTGTCTCACGTCGATTGTTAACGGTCATTGTTGCATTTGGACAGGCAATGGGAGCAGCAGCAGCGACACTGCCTACAGCCAAAGCAGCAGCGATTATGGCTGTAGCAAAAGCAACAGCGATTCTGGCTTTAGCGAAAGCAGCAGCGATTCTAGTAGCAGCAAAGACAGCAAGAAGGATGATCCGAACTGGAGTGGGGGAGAAGAGGAGAAGAATGGGGATGAGGAGCTGCAGGATGACGATGGGCATCAGGCTGAGGATGACCTAGCACTGGTGGTGGCTGACCAAGAGCAAGAGATGGTGGTGGCTGACCATGGGCAAGAGATGGTGGTGGCTGACCATGGTCAAGAGATGGTGGTGGCTGATGATGACCTAGCGATGGTCGTGCTCGTCCTGCCTGAAGGTGGCCTCGCGATGGTGGTGGTGCCTGACAATGACCACGCACCGGTGGTGGCGCCGGCGATCCCACAGCTGGGCGACATGACCACGCCAATTGTGGTAGAAGACTACATCCCACAGCTGCCTCCACCGCCTCGCCGCTCTTGGCGCATCAGGCTGAGGAAGGAGAATCTAATATTCTTAGTTTCCTATAGGTTAGCTCCAAAATTACTTATGTTAGCACAAAATGATCAAGTTTACATAATAAGCTTATAGTCTTCTTCTTATTCTTCTTCTTTTCCAGAATGACATATGTTAGCTTCATTTTACCTAAGTTGGCTCTAATATGCTAACTTAGAGCTTATATGCTTAAGTTCCTATAGGTTAGCTCCAAAATTACTTATGTTAGCACAAAATGATCAAGTTGACATAATAAGCTTATAGTCTTCTTCTTATTCTTCTTCTTTTCCAAAATGACATAGCTTAGCTTCATTTTACCTAAGTTGGCTCTAATATGCTAACTTAGAGCTTATATGCTTAGTTTCCTATAGGTTAGCTCCAAAATTACTTATGTTAGCACAAAATGGTCAAGTTTACATAATAAGCTTATAGTTTTCTTCTTATTCTTCTTATTCTTCTTCTTATTCTTCTTCTAGTATTCTTCTAGTGTTCTTCTTTTTCTAGTATATATTCTTCTAGTCTTCTTCTTCTTCTTCTCTTCTTCTTCTTCTTCTTCTAACTTCTTGTTTATCATTTTGCAGATTTGATTTAATTCACGGAAGCTTGCATGATGGAGTGCTTCTTTTCCATTTGTGTTTTTATTTTGTATCAATGTGAAACTTTTGTGAATTGATGGATTACGGTGTTGGATGAACAATGTGAAACTTTTGTAATATGTAACGATGGAACTATGGGTTGGCTATGTATGTATATATGATGAAACTTGTGTGTTGGATATGATTGTTATATGGATGCTTGTTGTATATATATATATGTGTGTTGGATATCTCATATGTGAAATAGTGACCTGAGATTAAGAAAAAACAAAAAAAATTAAAAAAAATTGTTACTAATGGCGCACTTCCATGTGGTGCGCCATTAGTATACCAGATACTAATGGCGCACCTGTGGGATACTAATGGCGCACCTGTGGTGCGCCATTACTAAAATATACTAGTGGCGTGGTACTAATGGCGCACCTGTAGTGTGCCATTAGTAGCCAAAACAGGTGCGCCATTAGTAGGCCTTTTCCTAGTAGTGTTTGGGCGGCCGGAGCAAGAAGACCAGAGGTTGAAGAAGCACTACGGCCGTTGGATGGACATCGTACGGTCAGTCAAGCTAGAATCGTGCATATTGACTAAGTTGACAAAGCCCTCCGTCCCCGTCAACTTAGTAGGCCCACTATACTGGATCCCAGCTAGCAGGGGGAGTATTCATTTTTTTGTGCGTAATAAGGAGGCACTTCCTTGCGTGCGAAGATATAGTTGGTGGGTCCGAGCCGTCAGCGGTGGTAACGTTTTTTTCATGAAATACAGTGGCCCTTTCGGTGGGTCCCAGATGTCAGGTGGAGGAATCATTATTTTGCGCGTAATAAGGAGGCATTTCCTTGCGTGCGGCCATGGACCCAGCTGTCAGAATCTCCACGTACAGTCCCCTTCAGATGCATGTCGGTCGTTGACCACGTTGACCATGCCACGCCGAGAGCACCAGGGCGGTGGACGACGGCGAGGCCAAGGAAGGGAACGACACGGAGGCAGGGAAGACTCTGAAGTTGTTTCCCACGTGGATGGGAGTACGACTATACGAGGGTTTACTGGTTCGTCTGCCGTCGCCGGAGAATAACAACAGTTGTGGGTGAGTAGAGGGATGGCTAGGCGAGCGATGGGAGTAAGGTGGGGCGGTGAGGCCTGCGCGGCAGCACAGCCGGCCGCGGGGAGGAGGGAGCAGGCAGTCCCGCCGGCGCTTGTTTGAGCGGCTGGAGCAGGAAGAGCATAGATTGAAGAAGCACGACAGCCGTTGGATGGAAATCCAACAGTCTCTGCTTATGCGTCAACCTTTTCTTTAGGAAAGCCTCAAATCTGTGGAAAACATCATACAGCCCATCTGCCATTATTTCTAATAATTTACAGCCCATTTGTTAATTCTTAAGGTTTTGTTGGAGCCCATATTCTTTTTGTTAGCATTACAGCCAATATTGTGGCCACGGCTAAAAAATTATACGAAATTTTGCATATTTCGGTGCGGTCCGAACTGTTTTTAGTCCCGAAATTTCGAGTCACATTCAAAATGATTTTAAAAATAAATGTATATCAATATAAAATCCAACAAATTGTCCACGCATAAAAATAAATGCAATTTAAAATCTCGAAATGAAAAAAAGATATTTGAAACTAATTGCCGGTTTGATGTGTTTTAAAAATGTACAACCCATTTCTCATTACTGATAGGCCATTTTCTTGGCCAGCCGAATGAAGCTCTCCTCGTCTTGAAAGATTTGCAGCCCAACAGGCCTAATAAAGCGACTTACTTGACAAATCACAAAAAAACTGGGCGGGTCTGTGGTAAACATAAAAGAAAAGGCTGGCGATTCATAAAATGCCACTGCAATTTCCAAACTTTAAAAATGCCACTGCAATTTTTGCAAACTTTGAAAAACGCCACTGCAGTTTGCAAACTTTGAAAAACGCCACTCCAGGCTTCGAAAAATGCCACTAGAAATGGCATGAAATGGCATTTTTCAAAGTTTGGAAATTGCAATGGCATTTCTCGAAAACACCAGATTTGGAGTGGCATTTATCAAATTAACCCAAAACAAAAATAATTGGGCGAGCTGTTGGGTCTCTCGTGTCAGCCGCTCCTTGTGCAATTCTCTGGTTTATTGACTACGTTGACAATGGCATGGGACCCAGATTTCAAAAATCCACTAGGAGGAGCCATTTTTATTGGCTTGAAATAAGGAGGCACTTGCTTGCGTACTGCCATGACCTTGGCGGGTCCCTGCTGTCATCCTCTCCACGTACAATCATCTCCTGATTGTGTGCGCGTCAACTTGGTAGGCCCACAAGTCAGCCTCTAAACCCGTAGAGGACAAATACGGCCCATTTAAAAAATAAACAGACCATTCCATACGTTCAAACGGGAAGTTCAACATTTAGAGCAAGTAACAGGTCTGATCCACATATAGAGTACTGAACTTCCACATTGACAACCATCATAGCCAAGTTAACTATCTACTCCCACTAATACTCTAGTAGCGTACAAGTACTAACTTACTCTTAGCTAACTAGATGATGTCGGCCGCCATCTGTGGTACGCGCTAAACGTTGGCACCTGTGTCCTGCGCCTCGCCTCGGACTTGCAAGAGGTGCGATAGGGCGCATTTCATGCCGGCATAGTCCACCTAAGCTTCGGCTTCCAAGCGGGAAACCCACTTCACGAGCTGGTAGTAAAAATCGGCATCGCGAACGCGTGCGTGTCCGACAGCCTGCAGGGCTATTTGCCGGGCACCGGCCTCCACGTAGTCGGCCCAGTTGCGGGCTCTCTGCTCGTGACTCAAAGCGTCGGTGCGCTGCTGTTCCATGTACCGCCGGCGACGCAAATCAGCGATACGCTGCTCCTCCGCCAGGCGGTCGCGCTCCTACAACTCCTGCTCCTCCGCCAGGCGGTCGCGCTCCAACAAATCCTCGATCTCCGCATTGCCATCTAAAGACAGATAGAATGCCTCCTCCCTCTGTCTGCCTTCTGGTAAAAAACCGAACACTAGTTCTAGAGGTGACCGCCTCCGGCGTCGCCTACCACGGACGGCGGGGGCATGGCGGACGTGGCGAGCGACGTCGGGCCGGTGGGGGCTTATGAGGATATGGCGAGTTGGGTCATGGTGCCACCGGAGAAGGCCGGAAAACAGTACTTATAAGCGGAAGGTAGCGCGACGGTCATCGGAATTCAATGCATAGTGGCTTAGCGCGCCAGCTTGCCGTGGAAAACTAGAGAAACTGAAATTATGACTGTGTCGTCCCGTCCCATCTGGGTCGCACGCCGGCATGGCGGTCAAACGAGTGCACTCGAATCATCTCCCTCCTTGTCAATAATGATTCCATGGATTCAAAAAGCCCGCAACAATTAAAGCGCATCTTTTTTGGCATGAGTTAGCTGCCTTAATTATGGCCAGCTGCATGCAGGCACTCAAAATCGCTCACAGCCAGTACGCGGAGCAGCATGCAACGAGTCGCAGCTGAGGGCACGCATGCAGCCACTTAAATCACTGGAATTAATTAGGCATAAACTTCTGCGTGCCGTTAACTATTGCCATGCCTTGGTCTTGCTGCTTTGCTCATGGGACTAATAAACCCGGACGGAGGGAGTACCTTGGTTGGTGAGAGGTTTGAATATAAGCCCTGCAAACCGGAAAGGAGGTACTAGTACGTGCGTGATCTGCTATTTATTCGTGTAGGATCGAGTAGGTCATTTCTTGAATTGAGCCCTGCAAACCGGAAAGGAGGTAGTACGTGCGTGATCCGCTATTTATCCGTGTAGGATCGAGTAGTAGGCATTTTTATTCAAAAAACTGCCACTTTGGATCTTGCGTCGCAAATAAAACTGCCAAGAGCGCATTAGTAGGCTACCTAGTGATCAATCAGTAACTTGTAAACACTGAGCGAACAGAAATAAGTAACTGTTAATGCATCTCAATGATTCACAGATCATATACAAATATGTAGCTCCAAAAGAAAAGATCAGCCACTTTGGATCTTGTGTCGCAACTAAAACTAACTAGTACGATTCCCATACATAAGATCAACATGTTAATGCATCTCAATGATTCACAGATCATATACAAATATGTAGCTCCAAAAGCAAAGATCTAGAAAAAACATCTGTTCTTCCTACTAATTTGTTTGTGAAGTCTACAATTCCTCTTGCAAACGTAAGTGGTTTCACCAACAGCTGGAACCATGAGAATGAACCACACATGATGGAGGAACATCCACTGCAATATGATTTGGTCTTCTCTCGATCACACTGCGAGACTATTTTCGGAATACAAACTGTAACTTAGGCAAAATGATGCCCATTGTATAATCAGACAAAAGCAATGAAGCACCTAGTGTTGCCCAATAAATAGTACAGTACTACTTTTCTGTAGTCCATGAAGTGACTATCCAATATTTCTGTGTATATTTTCAAATGGCACTGCATGCAGTGACTATACTATTCTCTTGTGTAGTTCAACCTGTGGCACCCCGGCTCAGAGCGACCGGTTTACCATGCATTGCCAGCCCAGAGACCATGTCTTCTGGCAACACACAACATCTTGGTACAGAAAAACAGCCGATTATTAATGCTAGCGGAACAGAGTTTACACTACAATAGTTGTCGAGGCCAAGCGGCACACTCGGTGCGGCTGAACAATATGTACATTATTTAGTGAACATAAAGGGGCCTCGAACCGAACAACTACGTGGCAGTGGAATAACGTCGTGGCAGAAGCTCCATATCACAGGGACACCGATGTGGACATGATCTAGACTCGAACAGCACTCCTCTCCAACGATACTTTCCTGAAATCTGGCATGACACGCCAGGTCAGTACATTGAATGTACTTGCAAGCTCACAACAGGCATAAACATAATGACAAACAATATCATGATATTTAACCAACTATTAATAATGCAACACTATATGTCAACAAGCTGTGATCATGCTCGAACGTCCCTCAGGACAGCGTACCAACTGTGATCACCTCTGGATCACAAACACACCACCAAAGTGGTCTTTCTCAAGAACAACTCGTGATCCTTACGGCGATCACAACCACGACCATCAGTTGGTCCCAAATGCCTCGATGGCCTTTCTGCCATCCATCAACAATGCAAAGTTCATAGCTTAGCATGCAATTTTTATTAGACGTTGACTCATGGTGGGACCTAGTACGAGGTGTCCGTGACCGTGGACTCGGCTATCGATAGATTACACACTCTGGAGAGGTAGCACACTGTACCCACACCACGGAACCCATGGCCTCGCACTCCCATTCGGGTGGACCAACGGCATTCCGACAAAACCCTTACATTGCCACAGCACTCTCCCGGCCACTCCAACCCAAATCCCCAATGGGCTGGTCCTGGGTGGCCCCGTGTCTACCAAAGACACCCCGACCACCGTCGTGGTCAAAACACTCCCATTCGGGGACTCGGTACCATAATCTCATCAATGAGCACACAAGATTATGCCTGCTTTCCGGGCCAGGGCAAGCACGACATAACCTTCCCTAGTTGGAGGCACCGACCAGAGGCCGTGTCAATGGACCGAATCAAGGCCTTCCCACAAAGGCAAATGTGGTTGCACTGGAAAGAAACTCGATTCAGCGGCACCATGACCCAGTCAACGGTATATTCAAGTTGAGTTATATTCAGGTTCAACTTTAAACTAAAAATGACCGGTGTCATAGCATGCCATGAAATGCAAAACAACACATGCATCATATAATGATAAAGATGACCGATGTGATCCATATACACACCAAGCATAAACGTCAACAACTCATATTACTCTACTTGCTCAAAATGACTCACAACTTAACCAAAATATTTTGCAACAAGTTCTATTAATTTCTTACGCAAGAAAGTAACTCCGATAAATTTCTCATATGCTTGACAAAAAGATTTCACTATCAACAACTCTTAATTTCTTTATCACTAAGTTGGGTTCAAACATTCTTTAAGACAAGTAATATGATTAAACAAGTATTTAACAGAATATTTTCTAACAATTTTTTATCAATCTATGAAGGCAAAAACATAGCTTTAAATAATTACTAACATGCATAACAAAATTATTTCTAACATCACCTCAAAAAAAAGTCTTAACATGCTTTATCCACTAAACTAGTTTCAACCATTCTGTAAATCAAGCATAACAACTAACCAATATTTAACAGAATGTAAATAACTCAAGAATTATTTAAATGCATGGATTAATCATTTCATTCAAGTAAGAAAATCACAAATATTGAAATGGCACCCTGAAAATGTTGTTGTGGCTTGCCTTAGTGCAGATGAGGTTCACAAGCCTCCTGGTGATCCTCAAGACAAGCCTCACCTTCCGAAAATGAATTTAAACACAAAAAGCAAATATCAAGAACACTTCTGAAAATCACTAGAAATTATAAACAGCTCAAAAAAATCTCATCTTTGGTGAGCTGCTAGATTTCTTATCAAAGAACACAATGCAAAAAAGAATCAATTCATTTGGACTTATGGTTCAAGAGTTATAACTATTTGAAGTGTTCTGTAAATTCAAATGAATTTGAATAAAAAGAAATAGACTGGGGGGTGACGTCGAAGGCGTAAAGCCCAGGGGTGCCACCACTCATATGCTTCGTGCGCGTACAGAGTGGCTGACTAGCGGGCCCCGCTAGTCAGGTGGGGGAAGAGGGAGAAAGAAACAGAGGGGGCCGCAACTTTGCCGGAGCTCTCGCCGGCGACGAGGGCTCCTTGGCCCAAACGAGAGGGAGGGATGGCAAGAGGGGGTTGAGGTGCACCTGCCCGTACTAGTAGCGTAGCTAGGGGCAGTCGGACGGCGTCGGAATCAACCTCGCAAGCAGAGGCAGAACGTGGAGGTCGTAGGAGTTGAGGAAGACGGCGAGCAGAGGCCACTCCAGGGGCGCCAAGCGGGCGAGACGGCTTCACAGGGGAGAGGCGGAGGACCTGGAGGGGTTGCCCAGGCCTGGGAGGGGCTGGTGCTTCTGCGGCGACCAGAGGGGATCGCCGGTGAGCTCGAGCTCAGGGACGGCGGCCCGAGGCCTACCCGGCCGGGCTACAGCTTCCTATGTAGTCGTGGAGTGTGTGTGAGTGATGGATGGTGCTCGAGGAGGCTGGGGGGGCTCTATTTATAGGCGAGCGGTGAGGGTGCTTCGGGCTTCGCCGGTGGACACCTGTCCACGGCGCCCGGCGACGAGCGGCGTCAGTGAGAGGGGGAGAAGGCGAGGGAGGTCACGCGGCCACTGTGGGCGGACGGAGACGAGCACAGGATCAAGAGGATGACTCCGCACTGTTGGGCTGGTCGGACCTTGCCGGTGCTCGCCGCAGCGAGCTCCGGCATCGGCGAGTGTCAGGGAGGAGCTAAGGATGTCGAGACGATGATGGTGGCGAGGTTTGGCATGGTTGGGAAGGTGGGGGAAGCGAGCACGCGCGAACAGAGCGTTCAGCGGCACCCTGAGTGCGTCGACACGCATGCTTGGTATCGTGGACATGCGTGGTCACCGCGCGAACTCTCTCCTCAGGCCAGCCTTCGTCCAAAAATCATGTCTGGCATGTTGTTCATGGTGGTTTTGAAGTTTACCACGGTTTGGTTTGGATCCAGGTGCAGTAGAGAAGATTTTACAAGCCAGGTAAGTTTCTGGTCAGTAACTTTGTGATGTTACTGTGGTCAAATGGCTGGGAGTTTGAAGTTGTGCTTTGGAGGCTAGTTATAAGTTACTAAGGTAAAGATGCACAAGAAAGTTCAGGTCAAATGGAGCAAGTATAATGGTAGTTGCTGTAGAAACCACCATTTCTGTCAAGAACAGAAAAGATTTTCTGTAGCAAAAATATTCCAAAAAATTATGAAATGTTTTTGCTCAGGAAGGTGCACTAGGGTTCATAGAATATTTGTGAATTATCTCAGATTTTTCTGAGCCATAAAAATTGGGGTTGCTTTGAAGCAAACAGATCTGGCTTAGGTTTTTGAGAGAGAATGAATAGTTTTCATTTAAGAAAAATATTCCAAAGATTATTTTCGGGTGGTTCAGAAGTGAAATGATGATTTAGGAGGGAAGTGAAGCACTTGGGTGAAAGTCAAGGATGCCCAAGTGTTTAAGTCCATATGAACAGATTCAAGAACTCCAAGTTTCAAAAAAATTCAAATGAAAAGATCAAGCAAATAAGAGAGGGCAAAAACCAGGCTGTCACAAACCTCCCCCACTTAGAATGAATCTTGTCCTCGAGATTCGGTTGCTTGGGAAAACCACTCTGGATACTGATCCCTAAGGAATTCTTCCTACTCCCAAGTTGCTTCCGACTCTATGTGATGCTCCCACTGAACCTTGTAAAATTTTCTGACTTTACTACGAGTGACCCTTTCCATCTGATCCAAAATTTTGAACGGTCTCTCTTCATAAGTTAAATCTTTTGCCAATTCGATCTTAGCCATTGCAGTCCTTTTCTCATGCGGGGATATGCATCATCTCAATTGCGAAACATGGAACACATTGTGTATGTCTGCCAATTCCGGGGGTAGTTCCAATTGATATGCAACCGTACCCACTCGAGACATAATCGGGAATGGACCAATGAATCTGGGTGCCAGCTTTCCACGAGTCTGAAATCTCTTGACTCCTTTCACAGGAGTGACTTGGAGGTATACGTGTTCTCCGGGTTCAAAACTGACCTGCCGATGTTGTGCATCATAATAACTCTTCTGTCGAGATCTGGCAAATTGTAGCCTGTCTCGGATTTCCCTAACTTGTTTCTCAGCTTCCAGCATGAGATCCGTTCTGAAGATACGGCTATCTCCAGTCTGAGACCAATTTAGAGGAGTGCGGCACTTACGGCCATACAGAGCTTCGTATGGTGACATCTTTAGACTGGACTGGAAACTGTTGTTATAAGAGAACTCGTCATACAGCAAGCAGTCTTCCCATTTAGCGCCTTTGGCTAGCACACAGGCTCGCAACATATCTTCGAGTACTTGGTTTACCCGCTCTATCTGTCCATCTGTCTGAGGGTGATAGGCAGTACTATATTTCAGGGCTGTCCCCAAGACAAAGAACCTCGGTCGGAAGTGATAGTTCGGGGTACTCCATGCAGACTGACAATCCTGGATACATACAGTTGTGCAAGTTCATCTGCTCTGTATCTGGTGCTGATCGGAATGAAATGAGCAACCTTGGTTGGGGTCTCTATTATAACCCAGATTGCATCCTTGCCTCGCTGAGTCCTAGGCAATCCTGTGATGAAATCCACGCAAACATCATCCCACTTCCACTGTGAAACTGGCAGCGGTTGGAGAAGTCCGGCTGGCTTCTGATGATCTGCTTTCACCTTGTTGCATATGTCGCAACAGGCTACAAAATAGGCAATGTCTTTCTTCATTACATCCCACCAGAATATTTGTCTGAGATCCTCATACATTTTCGTACCTCCCGCGTGAATGGAATATGCGGATTCGTGGGCCTCTGGCAGGATTTTCTTCTTCAAGTCCGGTTGATTTGGCACACAAATGCGTCCACGGAATCGGAGGGTACCGAATTTTTCCTTGGACAAGTCAGAGGCATGCTTTGCCATCTGGCCATTGGCATGTTTTTGTAGATTGGTGTCAGCTGGCTGGGCCTTGCGGATCTCCATCTCAAGTGTGGGGGTAACTTCCAAAATATTAGCGAGGCCAACATCTACGATGACCAAGTTGAGCTGAGCGATCTCCTCTTGGAGTTTGGTGGGCAATGATTCCAATATGGCATTTAAGCTGACAGGCTTTCGACTGAGGGCATCGGCAACGACGTTGGCCTTGCCTGGATGGTAATTTATTCCAAGGTCATAATCCTTGACCAACTATAGCCATCTTCGCTGACGTAGATTTAAATCTGGCTGAGTGAAAATGTACTTGAGACTTTTGTGGATGGTAAAAATTTGGCACCTTTTTCCAATGAGGTAGTGTCTCCAAATTTTTAATGCATGAACCACTGCAGCCAATTCCAAATCATGAGTAGGATAATTTCCCTCATGGGGTCGTAGCTGTCGTGATGCATATGCTACTACCTTGCTGTCTTGCATCAACACGCAACCAATACCTTGTCTGGAGGCATCGCAGTACACATCAAAACTGCGATAAATGTCTAGAAGAGTCAATACAGGTGCGGTTGTCAGACGTATCTTCAGCTCATTAAAACTCTTCTCACAATCCTCCGTCCACTTAAACTTTGTATCCTTTTTAGTAGCTCCATCATGGGTTTAGCAATTTTGGAAAACCCTTCAATAAAACGACGATAGTATCCAGCTAATCCGAGGAAACTCTGCATCTGTGTCACGGTCGTGGGCGGTACACAATCGAGCACATCCTTTACTTTGCTCGGGTCCACGGCTATACCTTCGGCGGATAGTACATGTCCGAGAAACCCAACTTTCTTGAGCCAAAATTCGCACTTACTGAACTTGGCGTATAGCTGATGGTCGCGGAGCCGTTGTAGTACTGCTCGGAGGTGATCCTTGTATTCTTCTTCACCCTTGGAGTAAATGAGGATGTCATCGATGAAGACTACCACGAATTTGTCGAGGAAGTCCATAAATATGTTGTTCATCATATGCATGAAGAAAGCAGGGGCATTGGTGAGACCAAAGGACATCACGGTATATTCGTAAAGACCGTACCGAGTAGTGAATGCGGTCTTAGGAATATCTTCCTTTTTAATCTTGAGCTGATGATATCCGGTCTGTAAATCGATTTTAGAGAATACCTTAGCCCCACTGAGCTGATCAAACAGATCATCAATCCTTGGCAGCAGGTATTTATTTGTGATGGTGACCTCATTCAGCTGGCGGTAATCTATGTACATACGGAGACTACCATCCTTTTTGCCCACGAAAATCGCAGGTGATCCCCATGGTGACGAGCTGGGACGAATATAAACTTTGTGGAGTAATTCGTCAAGCTGTTTCTTTAGCTCCACTAATTCTGATGAGGGCATCCGGTAATACTTCTTGTATAGGGCACAAGATCTATGGCAAACTCCAGTTCCCGATCTGGTGGCATGCCAGGCAGTTCTTCTGGAAACACATCAGGGTACTCACTGACGACAGGAATAAATTCCAATTCAACCACAGCAGTGCAAACTAATTCTGGCTTGGGTATATTCTTACGAGCATAGAATTTGGTGAGCTGCCCATTCAGACTGGTCAGATTGACTTCTCGGGTTGCGCAGTTTATGCAAACTTGATATTTGGTCAACCAATTCATACCCAATATAATATCCAACTTTTCAGACTCAATGATTATCAGAGATGTTGGAAAGTAGACCCCGTTGATATTGATCTCCAGATCAAGGCAGACCAGATTGCTCTTGATTATAGATCCCGGGGTTTGTACCAGCATATTTTTGCCCAAAGTTGCGCAAGGAAAATTGTTTTGGGCAGCAAAACTCTGAGAAATAAAAGAATGGGAAGCCCCAGAGTCAAATAAATTATGGCAGGTATGTCATTAACAGAAAACATACCAATGACGACTTCTGGCTTCTCTTGGGCTTCATCGGCGGAGATATGATGCACGTGCCCGGTGAAGTTTTGCTGGTTTGGCCGCGACTCCATAAAGTTGACTTGTGGCCTGCTTAGGGCATTCATCTTGTTGTTCTTGGGGCACTGCTTGGCATAATGTCCGTGCTGCCCGCAAATGAAACAAGGATTATTGCGCTGACGCTCCTCATGCATTGGATTGGCCACAATATTCTTGACTTGAGTGGTGGTGAGGGAGTCCCGGACTAGGGGGTGTCCAGATAGCCGAACTATCACCGTTGGCCGGACTCCTGGACTATGAAGATACAAGATTGAAGACTTTGTCCCATGTCCGGATGGGACTTTCCTTGGCGTGGAAGGCAAGCTTGGCAATACAGATATGTAGATCTCCTACCATTGTAACCGACTCTGTGTAACCCTAACCCTATCCGGTGTCTATATAAACTGGAGGGTTTTAGTGCTTAGGACGAACAACAATCATACCATAGGCTGGCTTCTAGGGTTTAGCCTCCTTGATCTCGTGGTAGATCTACTCTTGTACTACCCATATCATCAATATTAATCAAGCAGGAGTAGGGTTTTACCTCCATCGAGAGGGCCTGAACCTGGGTAAAAACATCGTGTCCATTGTCTCCTGTTACCATCTGCCTAGACGCACAGTTCGGGACCCCCTACCCGAGATCCGCCGGTTTTGACACCGACATTGGTGCTTTCATTGCGAGTTCCTCTGTGTCGTCACCTTTAGGCCCGATGGCTCCTTCAATCATCAACAATGACGCGGTCCAGGGTGAGACTTTTCTCCCCGGACAGATCTTCGTATTCGGCGGCTTTGCACTACGGGCCAATTCACTTGGCCATCTGGAGCAGATCGAAAGCTACGCACCTGGCCATCAGGTCAGATTTGGGAGTTTGAACTACATGGCTGACATTCGCGGAGACTTGATCTTCGACGGATTCAAGCCACAGCCAAGCGCGCCGCACTGTCTCGATGGGCATGATCTAGCTCTGCCGCCAAACAGTGTCCTGGAGGCCGCACCAGCGTCCGCTCCGACCCTTAGTACAGAGCCGACTTCGCCGATCGAGGACGAGTGGCTGGACACCGCCTCGGGGGCTACGATCTCTACGGCGATCGAGCCGAACTCCATCCCTATCCTTTGCAAAGCCCCTGACTCCGGGGTGCCGGACTCCTCTCCGGACTCCGAACCCCCCGCGCCCCTGCCGGTCGAATCCGATTGGGCGCCGGTTATGGAGTTCACTGCCGCGGACATCTTTCAGCACTCACCCCTGGGCGACATCCTGAATTCACTAAAGTCTCTCTCTTTGTCAGGAGAGCCCTGGCCGGACTATGGTCAGGAAGGTTGGGATGCGGAAGACGAAGAAATTCGACGCCCACCCACCACCCACTTTGTAGCCACTGCCGAAAGTTTAAACGACGTGCTCAATTTCGACTCTGAAGACATCGACGGTATGGACGACGATGTAGGAGATAACCACGAACCACCACCTATAGGATACTGGACAGCCACCTCATCTCCCGATGTATACATGGTGGATACTCCTAAAGGAAGTGACGACGAGGAACAACGAGACGCTACGAAGGATAAATCCCTCGAAAAGCAGTCAAAACGGCAATGTAAACACCGCACCAAGTCCCGCCTCGACAAAGACGGCAGCCACACAAACCCAGCCATCAAGCAGGTCGAACCGGTGAACGATGAACATGCCATTGAACAACCGTCCGAACAGGACAACTTGGATAAACAACCCGTCCCCGGCGAAGAAAACAGTCCGGACGATCTCACACCGGACAAGTTGTTGGATCAGAAGAACCTCCACAAAAGGCTCGTCACCACTGCGCGTAGCCTGAAAAAGTAGAAGCGGAAGCTCAAAACAGCGGAAGATGCACTCAGAATCAGATGGAGCAAAGTACTCAAAACCGCAGACAAATACGGCGACAGTTGCCAAACAAAGAGCTACCCGAAGCGCAAACTACTGCCCAAATTCGATGAGGAGGCCTTAGAGCCCCCACAATCAAAGAACAAAGATGCCGCCCGGTCGGATAGACGACCACACGACAAGCATAGAGTGGCAAGAGGCGCCGCACACAATCTGGCATGCGATCCGCATAAGGAGTCGCATCAAAAGGATGGCCCAGTTAGGTCCATCTACGGGCCAAGAAAGCAAGCTTTCCTAAGCAATGCAACACGCCAAATATACGGACATTACGACACACCCAAATATAGGGGTGCCGCACACACCCTATGTTTCACCGTTGAGGTGCTGGATCACGAATTCCCGGCGGGATTTAAACCCGTAAACATAGAGGCATACGACGGAACAACAGACCCGGGAGTCTGGATCGAGGATTATATCCTCCATATACACATGTCTAGAGGAGATGATCTCCACGCCATAAAATACTTACCCCTCAAGCTCAAAGGGCCAGCACAGCACTGGCTTAAAAGCCTCCCCGAAAATACCATTGGAAGTTGGGAGGAGCTCGAGGATGCTTTTCGGGCAAATTTTCAAGGGACTTATGTCCGCCCTCCGGATGCAGACGATTTAAGTCACATAATTCAACAACACGGAGAGTCAGCCCGCAAATTCTGGAACAGGTTCCTCACCAAAAAGAACCAAATAGTCGACTGTCCGAACGCCGAAGCCTTAGCAGCTTTCAAACACAACGTCCGAGACGAATGGCTCGCTGGGCACCTTGGCCAGGAAAAGCCAAGAACAATGGCCGCACTAACAAGCCTCATGACCCGCTTTTGCGTGGGAGAGGATAGTTGGCTGGCAAGATGTAGTACCAGCGACCCAAGTACATCAGAAGTCAGAGATGGATACAGGAAGCCACGACGCAGCAAGGACCAGCGCCGGATAAGGGGAAACAGCCCGAAGAGCACGGCAGTCAACGCCGGATTCAAAAGCTCTCTGCAGAATCATAAAAAACTGCCCCTCAAGGATAACAGCCATGAGCTATCCAACTTAAACAAAATCTTGGACGAAATATGCCGAATCCACAGTACCCTCGGGAAACCTGCAAACCATACCCACAGAGATTGTTGGGTCTTCAAGCAGTCCGACAAACTTAATGCCGAACACAAGGGGCTCGACACACCAAGCAAGGACGATGACGAACCCCACAAGCAGAGCACCGGAAAACAAAAGAATTTCCCACAAGAAGTCAAAACAGTAAACTCACTTCAAGTGACCAAAGGGAAAATCAGAGCGGCGCCCATAGAAATACGCGCCGCACGGCCTATCCCAGCGGAGTCCCGACATTGGTTGTCAAAACCAATCATCTTTGATCATCAGGATTACTCCGGAAGTATCCGGAACGCAGGATGGACTGCCCTGGTATTAGACCCTATAATCGACGGACTCCAATTCACAGAAGTCCTAATGGACGGCGGTAGTGATCTAAACCTGATATATCAGGACACAAACCGCAAAATGGGGATAGACCCAACCAAAATTCGCCACAGCAACACCTCCTTCAAGGGGGTAATGCCAGGCCTATATGCCCATTGTACGGGCTCCCTACTGCTAGAAGTTGTGTTCGGCTCATCCGACAACTTTCTCCGTGAAAAGTTAACCTTCCATATCGCCCCATTCAAAAGTAGCCATCAAGCACTATTGGGACATGAAGCTTTCGCCCGCTTTAATGCAATACCGCATTATGCATCTCTTACACTTAAAATGCCCGGTCCATGCAGCATCATCTCATTAAAGGGAAGTATCAAGTGTTACCCGAGCACGGAAGAACATGAGACTGCCTGGACAGTCACGCACTAATCCGGCTCCGCTAAACTAACCACCTGAACAGGTCATTCGGACCCCGTACACGGCTAGACGAGTCCATCGTAGGCATATAAAGGCCTACTAGCCGCACGCCCCTGTACAAGGGGCTGCATGCATGTACAACAAGAGACAATAAGGCTCAATTTTATTCGCTTTTCAAATCGTACTCCGTTTATTTAAAGTACATTTTTTGCATGATCTTTCTTCAACTAAGTTCTTCTCTGTTACAGATGAACACCATGCTACACCCGTCCAGGATACGGCACAACTGAGACACAGGCGCAGACGTGCAATAGGGACCCGTTGCAAGGATTCTTTTCAGATTAAGACCCTGTGTAAACCTTTTTTACTGTCTCTTGTTGATACACATCCCCCCAGTTTCTCGCTATAACCGAGGAGGAGGCTGGCATTTTGGCATCGGCCGCGTCAGAATTTTTGCGCGTACCTGGACACCAGGGGCTTAGGGCATTGTTCTGCCTGTTTTCATAAAGACCGGATACCTTAGGGAGTGTTCGGTGTCTCGAGTTAGGCCTTATATGCATCGTCTCCGAATCATGTCTTTCATCAAATGTTGGGTTTTCCCGGCTCCTATGTTTTGCTGCCTTACGTTCCGTTTTATCGGCTAACGCGGCACCAGGAGAACTACTGCGATTGTGCCCCGGTTCGGCCTGGCGAGCACCTCAGTAGAGAAAGCCGAAAACTGACTGTCATGATGTAGCGTGAGACTGGTCAACCACTCGATGACCCACCGGAATCTTTAGAATTCCTCCGCATTAACGAAGAACCGTTTCCCGGTCAGGCACATACGCGCCCCGAATTCGGGAGAGCGCGGTGCCCCTAGGGGCTATATAGTAGCCCCACCATCGAACTCCTATGGCTAAGTGAAAGTGATAAAGCATTATAGTCTGGTTGCCTAGTTTGCTACGCTATCACCTCCTTCACAGGACCAAGACGTTGGATTAAGTGTGAAAATGCGCCTTTTTTGCAAACACCCCCGCACTATGTGCGTGGGGGCTGAAGCCAAGGACTGCCATCTTTCAGGTTATATACACATATACATTAACGGCCGCACAGGAGGTATTTTAATACTTGAACGCACAAGTATAAAAAGCTATTATATTATATTGAAACATTGTTTCACAAATCATACATGTCATTAGAACATAATATCCTTCGAGCACTGCGTCTCTATTGAACGAGCACCCTGCAGGACTTCCTCAAAATAGTGCTCGGCAGGTACTCGGCTTCTGTCTGAATCCTGTGATGCAACGTCGGTGGCCTTCATCTCCGCCCAGTATGTCTTGACACGGGCAAGAGCCATCCGCGCACCCTCTATCCATGCTGACCGCTTCATTGCACCAATATGCGGTACTGCGCCAAGGAACTGCTGCACCAAGCCAAAATAACTCTTCGGCTCGGGCCTGTTCGGCCACAAATGAGTCACGACATCCTTCATGGCAAGACCGGACAACCTATTCAGCTAGCCCATTCGGCCAAACGATCGGCCCATGGAAGCGGACGCTCTGGACTATGGAACTGCGACCAAAAAAGCTCTTCCATTTCGTGATCCTTTTGGCCTCGGAAGTGTTCGGCCGCATCTGCGGCACTCGCCGTCAAGTCCAGATAAGCATCCTCCGCACCCCACAGCTGGCCCAACTGAGCATACTTAGGATCCGTGTATTTCCTCCACAGCAGAAAAGGCTTTCCAGCCGCAATATCTTCGGCCTGACGTAGCTCTTCTTTCATAGCTCTCGTCGCAGAGCGAGCGTCCTTGGCCTCAGCAGCGGCCTTTTTCAGGTCCTCTTGTTTCGCTTGAACTTCTTTTTCAAGAAGCTCGCAACGGTCAGTAGCATTCTTCAACTTTACGGCCATCTCGGCCATTCTTTCTTGCTTCGGCAGTGAGTAGCCTGTTCGGCTCTCAGCTCTTCGGCCGCTTTTAAGGCAGCCGCATCACTTTTTCGAGCTTGCTCCTTGGCTCGGGCGAGTTCTGCTCGAAGGCTCTCCATGGCAGCGGCACCATCTGCATCAAGCATACATGTTGTAAGGCACAGACATTAAGCTACCTTACCGGGTGTCCGCGAAGAAGCTGCATACCTTGCGACTCGTCAAGCCTCTTATTGACAAGCGCGATGTCAGCATCCACCACGTCAAGTTGCCGCTTTAGTTCGGCAAATTCATCAGTCCGGCTTGCCACCGGATGCTTCGCCACCTACATAGGAAGAGCGTATATTATAGTTGGGATTATGATCCTTGGCGCGCTGTCATTTTTGACAACGCACCGAGTCTCTGGAGCTACTATCTATATAGGGCGCATTCTATATGCAAAACTGTCAAAAGGTACATCATTTTGCGTACCTCAAAACCCGTCAGTAAACTTACGACGGCTTCATGCAATCCGCTTTCAGCGGATGAAATCCTTTCAATCACCGTACCCATTAGCGCACGGTGATCTTCCGAGATAGACGCTCGCCCGAGCAAATCTTTCAGCTCCTTCGACCGTACACCAGTCGGTGCCGGACTCGTCCGATGCCCTTTTTCGAAGGCCAGATGCGGAGGGCTTTGAGGGGACATACGACTGCCTTCGGGCCCCGCCGGATTCAGAGAAACCCTCCGCGACGACACCTCGGGGTCGTTCCCCTCGCATGACGGTACGGCAGGCGGAGGCGTTTCGCTCTCCATCATCTCCAGATCAAGATCCCCTGAAGACGAGCTCTGCTGAGAAGGGCTGAGATCCGAACTACAAGGAAAAATTTCGGTTATCTTCGGAAATAAAACAGGGATGTCTCTCATTTTAAGAAAAAACGCCCCTCTTTACTTACGGCTCGCTGGAGGGCTAATCTCCTTGGGGAAATAGTGCGGCCGGGGCATCTCCCGCCGCAGGACCCTCTGGCGAAGGTTTCTTCCCCCGCTTCGAGGCTTTGGTCTCCGGATCTTCAGAAGCGGTCCTCTTATCCCCTTGGAGGGAGGGATTCTCGATCCCCCCTTTCTTGATGGCCTCCTTCACGAAGGTAGTAGTTCCCTTGCTCCCCCTTCGCCTTCTTCAAAAGGCACAGCCTTTAGCATCTTGGTTAATACAGGATCCAGCGCGGTCTCAGGGAGGGGGGCCGGACACCTGATCATTTTTGCTTTCGCTATCCACTCCTGTTTAAAGATAGCTCTCTTAAGGGCAAGTTTATGATAAATATGCGGATGGCATGTCCGGATGCAGGACTACTTACTTGAGTATCCGGGAGATTGCAGCTCAGACCTGCGTCCTCGGTTAAGTCCGGACACATTGCTTGTGATCCGAAGAACAGTAGGTACATCTCCACGGGCGTTGCACCCATAAAATGTTGGAGAGCTCGTGGTCCCTCCGGATTAAACTCCCACAGGGGGAGGGGGCGACGTTTGCAGGGCAAGGCGCGACGAATCAGCATGACCTGCGCTACTACGGCCAGATTGATCTCTCTCTCTAGGAGGTCTCGAATATGGCCCTGCAACAGAGGTACGTCCCTGGACGGACCCCAGTAGAGCCCTTTATTGACCCATGACGCCAGCCGCGGTGGAGGACCCGAGCGAAAGGCAGGTGCCGCCACCCATTTGGTGCCCCTGGGAGCAGTGATATAAAATCACTCTTGTTGCCACAAACTGAGCTCCTCCTAAAAAGAGCCCTCGGGCCATGGGGCGTCAACATTCTTGCTTATAACAGCCCCTCCGCACTCTGCCTGATGCCCCTTGATCATCTTCGGCTCCACTTTGAAGGTCTTGAGCCACAGTCCGAAGTGGGGGTAACACGGAGGAAGGCTTCACATACGACAATGAACGATGAGATGTGGAGGATGGACTCCCGATCCAAGTCATGAAATTCCAGCCCATAATAAAACATAATCCCCCTCGCGAAGGGGTCCGTCGGGAAGCCTAACCCCCGAAGGAAGTGAGACACGAACACCACGCTCTCACCAGGCTTGGGAGTGGGAATAACCTGCCCTTGGGCAGGCAGCCTGTGCGAAATTTCTCCGGTTAGATACCAGGCTTCTCTCAGCTTTAGCACGTCTTCTTCCGTAACGGAGGAAGGCATCCACTGGCCTTGCAAGTCGGAGCCGGACATCCTCGGAGGTCCGAAGAGCCTAAATCTAGAGCTTTGGGTGTTGGAACTCGAAGCGAGAGGCGGATTCGATTGAGATTGAAAGAAAGGAGCGGGCCTTGGTCTCATTATAAAGAGGTTGAATACCAAGAGCCCTCCCCGTGACCGTTCGGGACTCGCCTTCAATGGAGGAGGCATGCCAACGGGCACGACAGGGTTACCCACGTCCGTATTGATGAGAATCCCGGAATAAGGGGGACACGATCTCTGCTTTGACAAGACGTGCCAAGGAAACCGCCTCGCTAAACGCGCTGAGGTGGTACAGTAAAAACGATTCGAATGAGGACTTGGCCGTGGCGTGATGGCACGCTGCGGAATATGTCAGCAGATTGATTTTGTGTAAATATTATTCTCTCTACAGTGTTATGTGGAAATTATTTTGCAGAGCCGGACACTGTCCTTGTGTTCAAAATCTTCTATGAAGTATTCGGAGGAGGAACCCGCCTTGCAATGTCGAAGACAATATGCGCGCCGGACTCGTCGTCATTGAAGCCTGGTTCAGGGGCTACTGAGGGAGTCCCGGACTAGGGGATGTCCGGATAGCCGAACTATCACCGTTGGCCGGACTCCTGGACTATGAAGATACAAGATTGAAGACTTCGTCCCGTGTCCGGATGGGACTTTCCTTGGTGTGGAAGGCAAGCTTGGCAATACGGATATGTAGATCTCCTACCATTGTAACCGACTCTGTGTAACCCTAACCCTATCCGGTGTCTATATAAACCAGAGGGTTTTAGTCCTTAGGACGAACAACAATCATACCATAGGCTAGCTTCTAGGGTTTAGCCTCCTTGATCTCGTGGTAGATCTACTCTTGTATTACCCATATAATCAATATTAATCAAGCAGGAGTAGGGTTTTACCTCCATCGAGAGGGCCCGAACCTGGGTAAAAACATCGTGTCCCTTGTCTCCTGTTACCATCCACCTAGACGCATAGTTCGGGACCCCCTACCCGAGATCCGCCGGTTTTGACACCGACAGGTGGTCTTGTTAACATTCTGCTGCCAAGTACAAGCCTTTTGCACAGGTTGCCCATACTTCGTTGGCTCAAACTTGCGCTTGTTATCGTTAGGAGGCCTATTGTCAGATATAAGCTTGTGCCCCCGTTCAGCAATGAATGCCTTGTCCACCAGAGTTTGGAAATTCGTGAAATCGAACATACTGAGAGCACACTGAAGTTGCGGATTTAAACCTCCAAGAAATCTGTCAATCTTCCTTTCTTCGGTGGCCACGTCATACAGAGAGTAATGGGACAAATGATTAAATTTTTGCAGATATTCAGCCACAGACTGATTTCCTTGGACGAGCGCGAGAAATTCACGCTGCTTGGCCTTCATAACTCCAGTAGGGATATGATATTTTCGGAACTTATCCTTAAATTTTTCCAGGTGATTTCCTCATCAATCGACCACATGGCCTTTGTATTTTCCCACCATATGGCAGCTGCGCCTTCAAGGTAATGAGTTCCAAATGGAACTTTATCATTTCCTTCAGTACGGGCAATCTCAAGCTTTTTCTCCATGGTGCACAACCAATCGTCTGCATCCAATGGGTCAGCAATCTGATTGAAACTGGGTGGATTGGTCCTCTGAAAATCTGACAACTTTGAGGGATGACCATTCTAATTTCTATTCTGTCCAACCATAGGTTGAACACTTCTCAATATTTCAATCAGATCATTGTTCCTTTCCTCTTCAAACATACGCAGAATTTGCTCGGTGGAGGGAGGATCAGGCGTTGGAGGTGCTGGCTGAACGTATGGCTCGGGAGAATGTCCTGCCTGTCGTGCAGAACGACGAACAAGAGTTCCCTCACAAACATTGCTACTGCTGCCTCCCCGCGTCATCCTATTGTGAATTTTTCCCAAGACAACACAATCGAGATGAGAAACACCCAAAAATAAAATTGGGGAAAAGCCAGCGACAAATCCCGGAAGAAAGCAGAAGAGCGAAAAATACGGCGAATAAAGTCCCAACATAATTATACATAGACTCATACATGAAAAGTAAACAACATGACTGGTTCACTACTCTCATACAGGCAATGAAACATCATGACTCGTACGACTACATCCATACATCTTCCAGACAACTGTGAATACTCAAAGATACTACTGCTCTGCTGGTGCTGCGGCGTCCTCCCCTGAACTGACGTGGTTAACGGAAACCTCCGGGTTAAAGGTAACATGACGGCACTGGCTCGAGGGCTCTCCCTCAGGGGCAGGGGTAGGATGAAGCATCGGGGCTACAGGGGTAGTGAGAAGTGAGACCGACTCGGCAGGAGTACTGAGAGGGTTCACGGTCAAGACGCCCGTGCTACTCGAGGGAGTAACCGCCGAAATAGGGGAGCTAGAACTGAGTGGGACATAAGGGGTAAATCCCAGTGAAGACAGAGTAGTGGCGGATCTAGAAGTGACCAAAGTAGTGGCTAAAGCAGTACGACTACGAGTCAGCTCTCGAGCCAGCTCGTGGATCATGAGATAGCTAGAAGTGACGTAACGAGCAAGGTGGCTAGCAACATTATCAGACTCCGGATCAATGAGAGGGAAACGGACACGACCGTTGTCGTGCAGAGATGGGTAGTAGTAGAAACCAGGGTGGTTCTGCATTCAGACCTCGTTGTAGCGAAGCTCGACAAGGACCTCGAATGCAGCAAACTGGACAGTCTGAGAAGCGGTGGAGGCATAACCGCTCCGAGAAGTGCGAGTGTAAGAGTTGGAATCGAAACTAGTGCGCAGAGTGACCACTGCGTGATACTCATATACTGAATCAGCTAGATGCTCCCGGTACACACGATAGACTGGGTCGTCTCCGAGAGGGTACAACTGACGCCACACGTTGCGAAGGAGGTGCGGTGACGTGTACGGCATCAGCTGCAACTGGCACGGATGCGGCACCGAAGCCATCTACACCCACAACCATTAGCAGGTTAGCATAAATATATAAACCGAATGCATGCAACGCAATAATCAGCACAAATTACTACCGCACTCAACTTAAACTCTTATCTAGTGTCCAGTTAACGTGTCGTAGTCTAGCGTGGCCTACAGTCAGCGCGGCTCTGATACCAAGCGTTGTGGCACCCCGGCTCAGAGCGATCGGTTTACCATGCATTGCCAGCCCAGAGACCATGTCTTCTGGCAACACACAACATCTTGGTACAGAAAAACAGTCGCTTTATTGATGCTAGCGGAACAGAGTATACATTACAACAGCTGTCGAGGCCAAGCGGCACACTCGGTGCGGCTGAACAATATGTACATTATTTAGTGAACATAAAGGGGCCTCGATCCGAACAACTACGTGGCAGCGGAATAACGTCGTGGCGGAAGCTCCATATCACAGGGACACTGATGTGGACACGATCCAGACTCGAACAGCGCTCCTCTCCAACGATACTTTCCTGAAATCTGGCATGACACGCCAGGTCAGTACATTGAATGTACTTGCAAGCTCACAACAGGCATAATCATAATGACAAACAATATCATGATATTTAACCAATTATTAATAATGCAACACTATATGTCAACATGCTGTTATCATGCTCGAACGTCCCTCAAGACTGCTTACCAACTGTAATCACCTCTGGATCACAAACACACCACCAAAGTGGTCTTTCTCAAGAACAACTCGTGATCCTTACGGCGATCACAACCACGACCATCAGTTGGTCCCAAATGCCTCGATGGCCTTTCTGCCATCCATCAACAATGCAAAGTTCATAGCTTAGCGTGCAATTTTTATTAGACGTTGACTCATGGTGGGACCTACTATGAGGTGTCTGTGATCGTGGACTCGGCTATCGATAGATTACACACTCTGCAGAGGTAGCACACTGTACCCACACCACGGAACCCATGGCCTCGCACTCCCATTCGGGTGGACCAACGGCATTCCGACAAAACCCTTCCATTGCCACAGCACTCTCCCGGCCACTCCGACCCAAATCCCCAACGGGCTGGTCCTGGGTGGCCCCGTGTCTACCAAAGACACCCCGACCACCGTCGTGGTCAAAACACTCCCACTCGGGGACTCGATACCATAATCTCATCAACGAGCACACAAGATTATGCCTGCTTACCTGGCCAGGGCAAGCACGACATAACCTTCCCTAGTTGGGGGCACCGACCAGAGGCCGTGTCAATGGACCGAATCAAGGCCTTCCCACAAAGGCAAATGTGGTTGCACTGGAAAGAAACTCGATTCAGCGGCACCGTGACCCAGTCAACGGTATATTCAAGTTGAGTTATATTCAGGTTCAACTTTAAACTAAAAATGACTGGTGTCATAGTATGCCATGAAATGCAAAACAACACATGCATCATATAATGAAAAAAATGACCGATGTCATCCATATACACACCAAGCATAAATGTCAACAACTCATATTACTCTACTTGCTCAAAATGACTCACAACTTAACCAAAATATTTTGCAACAAGTTCTATTAATTTCTTACGCAAGAAAGTAACTCCGATAAATTACTCATATGCTTGACAAAAAGATTTCACTATCAACAACTCTTAATTTCTTTATCACTAAGTTGGGTTCAAACATTCTGTAAAACAAGTAATATGATTAAACAAGTATTTAACAGAATATTTTCTAACAATTTTTTATCAATCTATGAAGGCAAAAACATAGCTTTAAATAATTACTAACATGCATAACAAAATTATTTCTAACATCACCTCAAAAAAAGTCTTAACATGCTTTATCCACTAAACTAGTTTCAACCATTCAAATGAATTTCAATAAAAAGAAATAGACTAGGGGGGTGACGTCGAAGGCCTAAAGCCCAGGGGCGCCACCACTCGTACCGCTTCGTGCGCGTACAGAGTGGCTGACTAGCGGGCCCCGCTAGTCAGGTGGATGAAGAGGGAGAAAGAAACAGAGGGGGCCGCGGCTTCGCCGGAGCTCTCGCCGGCGACGAGGGCTCCTTGGCCCAAACGAGAGGGAGGGATGGCAAGAGGGGGTTGAGGCGCACCTGCCCGTACCTGTAGCGTAGCTAGGGGCGGTCGGACAGTGTCGGAATCAACCTCGCAAGCGGAGGCAGAACGTGGAGGTCGTCGGAGTTGAGGAAGACGGCGAGCAGAGGCCACTCCAGGGGCGCCAAGCAGGCGAGACGGCCTCACCGGAGAGAGGCGGAGGCCCTGGAGGGGTCGCCCAGGCCTGGGAGGGGCTGGAGCTTCTGCGGCGACCAGAGGGGATCATCGACAAGCTCGAGCTTGGGTACGGCGGCCCGAGGCCTGCCCAGCCGGGCTACGGCTTCCTACGCAGTCATGGAGTGTGTGTGAGTGTTGGATGGTGCTCGAGGAGGCTGGGGGGGCTCTATTTATAGGCGAACGCGAGGGTGCTTCGGGCTCCGCCGGTGGACACCTGTCCACGGCACCCGGCGACGAGCGGTGTCAGTGAGAGGGGGAGAAGGCAATGGAGGTCATGCGGCCACTGTGGGCAGACGGAGACGAGCACAGGATCAAGAGGATGGTGACGAGCACAGTGCGCTCCGCACTATTTGGCTGGCCGGACCTTGCCCGTGCTCGCTGCGGTCAGCTCCACCGTTGGCGAGCGCCAAGGAGGAGTTAAGGACGTCGAGACAATGATGGTGACGAGGTTTCGCATGGTTGGGAAGGTGGGGGAAGCGAGCACACGCGAACAGAGCGTTCGGTGGCACCCAGAGCGCGTCGACACGCATGCCTGGCATCGTGGAAACGCGTGGTCACCGCGCGAACTCTCTCCTCAGGCCAGCCTTCATCCAAAAATCATGTCTGGCATGTTGTTCATGGTGGTTTTGAAGTTTACCACGGTTTGGTTTGGATACAGGTGCAGTAGAGAAGATTTTACAAGCCAGGTAAGTTTCTGTTCAGTAACTTTGTGATGTTACTGTGGTCAAATGGCTGGGAGTTTGAAGTTGTGCTTTGGAGGCTAGTTATAAGTTACTAAGTTAAATATGCACAAGAAAGTTCATGTCAAATGGAGCAAGTAAAATGGTAGTTGCTGTAGAAACCACCATTTCCGTACAGAACAGAAAAGATTTTCTATAGCAAAAATATTCCAAAAAGTGATGATATATTTTTGCTCAGGAAGGTGGACTAGGGTTCGCAGAATATTTGTGAATTATCTCAGAATTTTCTGAGCCATAAAAATTGGGGTTGCTTTGAAGCAAACAGATCTGGCTTAGGGTTTTTGAGAGAAAATGAATATTTTTCTTTTCCAAAGATTATTTTGGGGTGGGCCAGAAGTGAAATGATGATTTAGGAGGGAAGTGAAGCACTTGGGTGAAAGCCAAGGATGCCCAAGTGTTTAAGTCCATATGAAAAGATTCAAGAACTCCAAGTTTCAAAAAAATTCAAATGAAAAAATCAAGCAAATAAGAGAGGGCAAAAACCAGGCTGTCACAAACAAAAATTGTGGACACTTTGTTTGTTTGCCAAATAGCAACGGGCAGACATCTCTGTCTGCACAAATATCAAGCAGCTAGTAAACATATACCACACCATGTATTTTCGGTTTAAACATGTCTCTTCCGCTTAGCATCTGTCATGTTCTACACTGGACAATCTGATATAGTTATGTTTTGCACTGGACAATTTCATACTGAATTGATTTGCTGGTTCAGAGCAGAAATATAGTGCCTATTCTTCATCAGACCAAGGATATCCATGTTGGCAGTGATGGAAGAGGTGAAATCGATACAACCAAAATTGAGCATCCAATCGTTGAATCATGTCCTGCACCTCCAATGTAGGTCCACCCTGCCAATAAATTCACATGCAAACCACTAGTATTACTATCGAATGACAGTGCAAAAAGAGTAGCAAGATAGTGGCAAACCATGTACCTTCATAATGAACAGCTCATAGTGCCACCAATTGGATATAAAGGTTTGGAAAAAAACATGCTCCTAATGTTGAACCAGTTGGACATTTTGTGCAGTTCCACTAAAATCGAGCATCCCTGTTTGCATAGATATTGAAAGTGTGATTACTATAAAACTGGCACTAGTTGAACCATAGAGTCACAAATATAACCATTCCGATTTCTTAATGAGAAAAGGTAGCAAGACTGTTTCTAAATACCTGTTTGAAGGAATAAATAAAGCAACAACGGCTAATGTCAGGAAGGCATACATAGTTTTTTCTGAAAAACTGAGCCATTCCTGACCTTTCCTCTTCTTTAAGCAAATTTTGTGTAGTTCTACAAAAATAAAATGCCATCACTGCCTTGACAATTCAGTGACACTGTACAAAAGGAAATGACTTAACATTACATCATGATGTCAGGTATGTAGTCGACGGGCATTAGAGACAAACATACAGACCTCCTCCGATAACATAATGAACATTAATTTTAACAAAGGTGTGACTATCTTTACCGGGATAATTTGAGTGAACTCTACACCCTCTGTTCCTTAATATAAGACGTTTTCGCAGTTCAATTTAAAGTACCCAAACGTCTAGTATTTAGAAAAACAGGTAGTACTTTTCTTGAGCACATATCTGGGAAAGCTTGCCACACTTTATTTATGTCCATACGCTAATGCAACACCATTCGAATACTAAAAATATACATTAATCCAGTGGCTAGTGCAACAGTAGAGTAGTTAGTTTATTACAGGGTACAGTACAATGGTTTTACTGAACAGATTTCGATAAACTCTAGCACTGGAAGTTTTCTATAAGAATTAACAATACAAAATGTAAAGGTAACAATTTTCAGCATTGGTATACTAGATGTGCATGAGCACTAACAAAATACAAAAGTCTGAAGGTAACTAGCATTATTAACTAGTGACGGTATAAAAAAATTGCAAACCATGTACCTCCAAGGTAAATATCATTTCGAACTCGAGGGGACCTTAAAAATTGCTATCCCAATCTTGATAATCGATCAAACATAAAAACTTGATCGAACGAATCAAGAGAACAGCCGGAGGAGGAGGTGCCCACTCTTGACCTTTCCTCTTGTCTTCATAATTGTTTGTGCAGTTTAACCAAAATAAAATGACATCAGTGCCTTGGCATTTTGGTGACAGTGTAGAAAAAAATTAACTTATCTCATGAAAGTGAGGTATGTAATCTATAAGCATAAATAGTGCAAACTTCTGAAGGTAGTAACAAGTTTCATCGTTGGTATACTGGCTGTGCAATAGCATTAGAATGCCTTAGCTGAAAAATCTTTAATACATCCACAATCAATAGCTAACCCTGAAATAATCCAGTGACATTAAATGGCATTGCTTAAATTTATCGGTGGCATTAGACTGAGAGCGGCATTAGTTAAATGTGGCATCACTTTAGCAGTAGCATTGCTTGACTTGACTGCTGGCGTTATACTAACAGCAAAAAAAGTGGCAATAAGAGCATGGGAGGCCCATTCGGACAATGGGCACACCAGTACGATGTACCTCCACAGACGCAGAGTGGTGAGGGAGGTATGGTTGCCTAGAGCAACAAATATCCAGGTAGCATATGTGGATTACGTCCCATTTTTTTTTCTTTAGCCACCTTTTTCCTATGTGAGGACAACAAACCGATCGACCTGGTCATTCTCTATTGTGTTGTCATGCCTTTCTACCCTTCTTCAACCAAGAGACATGAGACTCGTTCCTTAGCTACTGATTTTCCCCTTTTCAACCTAGATGCGGGTTTGATGCCTACTCTCTTGGACAGTACAGTCTCCCTTCCTTTCCTTATTCAACCCAGACATGGATTAGTCTGCATGAAGTAGGGTTTCCTTTAATAGTGCAAATTATGGTGTTCGTCTGCGTGGCCAGCAGAGCAGAGGATAGCAAATTGGGAAGATGGTGGACTGGAAAAAGATCCACATGCAACGACGTGGCAGATGGGGCAATAGAACAAGGGTATGGTTTGAAAAGAGGTAGCATGCCTGAGGGTCGGCGGGAAGTGGCTTCGCTCGTGGTCGTCGTCCTCCGCACACACTACGGCACCGAGCTTGGGGACGGAGGCCATCCCGCGCGGGCGCTACGTCTAAAAGGACGGCCTTGTCGTCAGTGCATGACCTCGCTTGCCGACTACGAGTGCGTCAACGCTGCATGTCCTTTTCTTCCCCGGCGGATCTGTGACCATCGGTGAGGAGGGAGAGAGAGGTCGTCTTTTTTAGATCTAGAGAGAGGGTGATAGTGTGAGAAGGAAGTGGGCGTCCCTTAGCAAGAAAGCGTTGAAGCTCCAGCCTATATATCTTCTTTATACTACAAGTACTGGAGGTGGAGTAGTGGTAGAGTAGTTTATATTTTCTCTGCGTACAATACCAGTTAGTCGTGCTTCAAAACTGAACGGCACGCCATTAAAAAAATAAAGGTCGATAACTAATGCGGCACCTCGGGCCAATGCTGCTAGATCGCATTTTGCACGAGAAATTACACACCATGTTTCGTTGACAGCCATTCCAACATATCAGTGAGACGACAGCGAGTCCTTTTCTACTAGTATTTCCGAACGGACGTGTAGGCCGGGGTGCCTCTTCGTGAACCGTGGCAAACTGGCAACCGTCCACTCACTCTTCGCCTTTCCCTCTCGATTTGGGACTGCTGTCGCATGCTCTTCCTCTCCCTCCTCCATTTTCCTTCAGCCCTTCACCCTTCCTTCTGCCATTGTTCGATCGTCTTCTCCATGGAGGGAACAGGCAGGAAATGACCCCGTTATTCTTGCCCTGATCTAAAAGATTACGTGGTGGAGGAACTCATTGATCGGTGCGACGTCATCACCTCGGCTAGCATGGCAGGTTCGTTCAAGCCCATTCTCGACTCAACTAATAACATCATTGCAAGGAACCCAAGAGTCAAGGAGCGGTTTGATCTCCCCTATCTTCTTTGTCGTGACCCTGATGACTAGCGCGGGGATGACGGAGGCCTCGCCTTGTGCAAGTTGATGCCGCTTGATAATGATACGTATGATGTTAAGATGTCATCGCTTGAGGGCAAGGCTTGGGCAGGCGCAAATGGAGATTGGGTTGTTTCCATTGGGTCCAACTGCGAGTGGGAACTTGTGAATGTGTACACTCGAGACCGGGTTCCACTTCCAAAAATCTCAGTAGACTGCCCAGAGGTTGAGCACACCGGTATTGTACGCACGCTCAAATACGATCATGGTGACTGTCTTCTACGGAAGATAGCAATTTGTCGAGTTCCCAACCACTCTTGGAATTACAACAACTATGAAGTTGTTGCTATCTTCGACAAGCTTGTTACCGTCCTTCGTGGTTCGACTGGATGGATATTGCTCAAAAATCAGTTTATGTACACGGATGAGTACTGTGATGCAATTTAATACGAGGGCCTTGTGTTTGTTGCTACCACTCGTGGCACTGTTTTTGCATGGAATCCTTATGCTTTCGATACGTTTGTCTTCCACCGTAATTATAATTGTTTCGTCCACATGCATGCGGGTTAGCAAGTTTCCCTTTACTAATTAACCTCTTCTTGTGTTTCCAAGGTCCTGTGAACATTCCACCACCTATACTTGAAAAATTTTATAACCAAGGGGGAGATGATGGTGATGATCACGAGCATGAGGACGAGCAACGCCCATATACTCTGTGGCGCCTCGCCACTAATTCCGATGGATCACCTCTTTTTGTGTGTATCCAGCCCACTGATGATGTTACTACTAAGGAAGCAGGTGTAGTCTCCCATGGTCACACTCTCCGGACCTAATCCAATACCCGTTGCATGGTATTCGGGATGGATACTAGTGTGCTAGCTCCAACACCTTCTCCCTAGTATAGAATTGATAGTCTTGGAGAAACCTCGCTCTTCCTTGGAAAAAACTATCCAATGATGGTGAAAGGCGATCCAACTGCTGCTGACACAACGTTACTACCATTTATGAGAAGCAACTGTGTCTATACCTCGGACATTTGGGTGGTTCCCTACCCTGGTACTGACATAGTAGGCCGCTTCAGCCTAGATGATCAGTCCTGCATTGGTCTCGAGATCGACAATGGATGGCCCGTCCTAGAGAATCACTTGTGGTTCAAAGCAAGTGTTTCCAACACCGAGGAATGGTTGAGTTGAAGTTCATTTCATTGCTTGTTATTTTTTGTGTGATAAAAACTTTAGTATTTATAATGTATCCTCATTGTCGATGTGGGTTGATGACCTGTTGTATGTAATAAAATGATATGCATGTGATAAACTTACTAAATTTATGAATGGCTTTCGAGTCGCTTCTCTGAGTGAGTGGTGCGACGAGGCAAACAATATTTTCCGAATACATAATTGTACGTGCATTGCAGCAGGTTATCGGATGAGGCCAATCAACAATAGTAGTACGTACACTATTTGTACTAGCTTCACATGCTTCGCGCGTCGGGCGGGTGTTTTTACTGTAGAAATATGTTAATGTGTTCGTTCTACGTAACCAGCACCTCGAATCCTCGATACTAGTACTATATAGTAGGAGTAGTAGGGTGGCATGGGCCAGAACAAGCATTCACGCCCAGGAGTACAGCACACGCCACCACCACGATATCCATCTGACACCATATTATTTCTTGGAGTCCATGCTAGAGCAATCTCTTCAACCTCGTCGTTTCTCTAACTTCAGCCATCGCGCGGCGGGCGAGGTGGGCGTTTGCCGATAGTCGGTTTCCTCAACTGCGGTCCCACTTTTAAGGCCAACTCCAACGCACGACCCCAAACGGACCTCCGTTTTGCACGAACTCCAACAATAATTTTGACTAGAAAAGCAAGACCAAAGAAAACAAGAACCACAAGAATGCATTTTACTACTCTAGAAGATATCCAACTTCCATAACTGCTCCTCTAAGTTGGATTAGTGCCTTCTCGATGCATTCATTGTTGATCTGCAGAGGTTCAATCTTGCGTGCTTCTTTCTTCTTCGACTGTAAAGAAGTAGATGTTGCTTCCTCGCATCTAGTCTCATGTCTAGCCTCTATTCTAGTAGGAGTATCAACAAGTGCACTAGTCTCATCTCTAGCCTCTATGCTAGCTAAAAGTGCTAGAACATCTACTAAATTGCGCTCTACCAATATATCGATGTACTCTTCTTCCCAATACCAAAACTTGCATCCATTCTAGTACACAATAAAAATTTTAAGTTAGCACAACTAGTCTAATCCGAGAGCACAACCGAAGATTTGGTCGGGTTCTTCCTCCTTTGCCGACACGTGGGACATCCAGCATCCAGGTCGTGTCATGCAAGAAAATAGAGTGGTAGTTGAAGCCACGTGATGTGCATCTTGGGTTAAACTGTAAATAGAATCTTACTACTCTTGAGTAACTCCAAAAGCGGCCACCGAAGATCTTTATTGGATTTGTTTTTCATCACCAGCACGTCGAGGTGAAAGATGTGCAGGTTCAGTGCATCCTCTTGTGTTTTCACTGACATGTGAGACCGCATATGAGCAAACAGACGATGGGCTCCACGCGTCCGCTGGCTAGCTGAGAAGAGAGATAGAGGAGGGCTGAGCACGGACTCCAGGAAATTTGTTCTACGTACCTCGATATAAGCTCGATATAGTGGGGTGGCATGGGCCATAACTAGCATTCACGTCTAGCAGTACGGCACACGCCACCCACACGAGTCCCATCCGACACCAATTTTCTTGGAGTCCATGCTACAGCCATCTCTTCTCCCTCCTGTTTTCTCAGCCATCGCGCGGTGGGCGGGGTGGGGGTTTGCTGATAGTCGGTTTGCTCAACTGCGGTCCCACTTGTAAGTAAAAATGCAACACCGCACGCATTCCCCCTTGAGCGGTGTGCCGTACCAACCGTGTGGGGGTGCGACGCGAACACGGCAGGCTTTTCCTTTTGAACTCGTAACTTGTAAAATTTGGTTCTGGACCATGGCGCGACCGATAGATAGAAAATAACGATTTTTCCTAGAGTAATGAGAATTTTGGTTCTGGCGCCATTCATGCATGGAGTACGTACGAAAATTATGAAGTTGATGCGAAAGGCAAGATAATTACTAGTACTAGTACCATATACTACTAGTACATGGATTTGACGAAAAGATAAAAATACATACGGATCCATCAACGACATCCTCACGCCCTAGTGCGCCGGGTCACCAACCGATGTGTGAGGAGCAGCGGCGTTGGCGGCGAGCTCAACGTGCTTCTGAACAATGCCGTCCAAGGTTGCCCTGCGGTCCAAGAAGGCCAGCGTCCTATCATCCTCCTCTTGCATGTAGTAGTCCTTGTGGACGATTTGCGCGTAGACGTCGGTGATTATGTTGATGGTGTCTTCCTGTGCCACGCGCTGCGCGGAGAGGGCGACCTCGAGGTGGACATTCTCCGGCGCGACGGCGGGCAGTCGCAGGGCCACCAATGTGTCAAAGAGGTTGTCACCATAGTGGCCGTTAAGGGTGGCGGGCATCGCAGAGCCTGGGCGCGTCGGCTGGAGGCGTACGTCAAAGTCGTCCGCGAGCTTCCTGATGACGGTGAACTTGTCGAGGAAACCGACGAGGACCTCATCGAACAAGGAGCCGAAGCTGTCGTCCAAGAGGCCCCTCGCCCTGGCGGCCTCAAGCAATACTTGGAGACGTTCCTCGGTGCCGGGCCGCAGGCCGGCGTCGTGGACCATCTGGCACAGCCGGCTGATGCTCGCACTCATCGCCTCATGGGTCTAGCTTAGCTTCTAGTCAACTGATCTTGCGATTCGAGTGATCACTCTTGCCCTTGGTTAGCGTGCGTATGTGCGTAGGATTTCGTACTACTCCTCGGCTCTCTACTGCACCTGCCTTTGGCTGTATGATAGGTGGGCCAGCTACCCCTTGGGCCCACATGTCATTCACCCAAAGGCAGTTGCAGTAAGTCAATGAAGCTGCGTCCCCCTCCGTGTCGGTGTAGTATAGTCATCTCACCGGACCTCTAGTTGGGGCCAGACGAGAGAAGTTTGATGTTTACTGGTTTATTAGTCCCCTTTGCATTTTGCGCCAAGTTTTGACCTTTGATTTAACTAATAAAATGTTAATGCATGTAAACAAAAATGTTGTGTAAGTCACCTTACGAAAACCAAATAATCCCAAAACACTTAGGCACGGTGCATTAACTCCCTCCTTGTTTCTTATTTCGTGACATATCAACCAATGAGAGATGTGGGCCGTGCATGCTTTCAATGACTTGAGACTACCAAACATGACATGCAGTGTTTAGTTCATTGCATGTAATCCTATTAGTACTCTAGTTAGCAAAAAGACATTAAGTTCTCTCGCCGATAGGAATAAAACACCATGTATTTATTTACAGAGGGAGTAGTACATTTTTTGTGACATGCATTACTAGATATTGCTAGTCAAATACTAAAATCCAGATGGACGTGGTAGTACTCCTAAATCCAGACGGTGGTGCTACTAGTACTAGTAGTAGTACTACCAATGTAGTAGGAGTACTAGCGATGCACTACCCGTTGGTCAAATTATTACGTGCTGCTCCTCACAGTGAAGTGACAAGACCCTGCGCCGGAGATGACACCTGAGTATAGGCGCCATTTTCGGCATACCATAGTCAGCCTCACCGTCTGCAGTCACTATCATCATGGCTGTAGAGATAGCCTGCTTACAACTAGCCCTGTTCGACATAATTTCCCGTGCGTAGATGCCCGTGCATTCCACGGAACACCAAGATTGGGGGTGGACGGTGCCGGCAGCGGCCATCGCGCCAGATTTTTCCACGGCCGTCTAGATGTGGTGGGGAGGAGATAAGGCTGATTGTGAGAGACAAGGATTTTTTTGTAAATAGGGAACAAGTGCGGGCATCTTTTTGCAAAAATGGAGAAGCTTGGTTTGTATGCGTCAGATCTAGATCCGACGGCTATTGGTGAAAGATGAGAGGCACAACATCATCACCAACTCAGGACCCGCAGGATTTTAAAAACGCAGGAATAGGACACGGCAATATTACAAGTTTCAAACTGATATTACAAATGTTAGGACTAATGCTGCACCTACGAAGAGGGAATTACTAGGAAGTTTACGTAAGAACTTTCGTTACTTTAGGTGGATGCAGCATTATCGTACAAACTAAATTCCACCGCCCTAACAAGTCACTAATGGGCAAATAAGTTTTCGACTCTCTGGCCACTTGATATTTCAAAAACAAATTCAGCTTCTGCGGAGACTTTGTCATTTAGGCTTAGACGCTTGCGGTGATCAGCACGCCCTTCATTGTTGCACTAGAGAACGCCAAACCTCATTACCTTGAGCACACTTGCCTCCAGAACAAAGAACCTGGCCAATTTAATCTCAGATTTGCTGCCTCGGTAGTCAATCAAATCAATTTCTGTAAGATGGAGATCAAGGCATTCGATGAGATTGTAATAGTGCAGCACATTTTTCACTTTCGGGTCTTTTTTTATCTGCAAAAGAAGAGAACATATTAGAGCAGTTGGTTGTATAAGATTGCCGTGTCATCAAGAGGTACCAATATCATTCGCTCATACGATAGGGTTGGCTGGCTAGTGATACTTTTTCACTCTCTCTCTCTCTCTCTTTCTTTTTCCTCTCATTTAACTAGGAGCACGTGAAGAGCTTGGGCATTTGTTGCCTTCTACTATGTGGCCGATGCCATATTTCGCAAAAGTATGCCACATAATACGCATCGATGTCAAATCAAAAGATTTTGGCACCGCTCTCGTGATGTGAGAGAGTTGGCACCGCTATGCACACAGACCCACATGTATAAACAAATCAATCAAACCAACTACACCAGCCTCTCACTCTCCCAAACAAGTGTTTTTTATTGCCTCAGTCCTCTCTCTCTCCCACGCAGTGTTTTTTCATTGCGTGAGTTAATTTGGCACCGGAGCAAAGTAGGTGATCTAGATTGGGGCACCAGGTGAGCAATGGAGGGGCATCGATGCCAAATGCATCACAAGTGAATTTGGCATGTGTTTTGGCCTACATAGCCCACTTTTGTACTCCCTCCGTCCCAAAATTCTTGTCTTAAATTTGTCTAAATACGGATGTATCTAGTTACATTTTAGTGTTAGATACATCTGTATCTAAACAAATGTAAGACAAGAATTTTGGGACGGAGGGAATACTACCTCGTATTTAGTATAAAATTTTGACCACAGATTTACCTAAGAAAATGCCAATGCATGTCACTAAAAATTAAACCATTTGAAATTATGTTCAAATATGAATCCAACGATATAGTTCTTAGTGACATGCATTAACATTTTGTCAGTTAAATCTATGGTCAAATTTTGATAGTACAAAATTGGAAGAGTAAACAGGGCGGAGGTAGTAGTTGCTCTTAGGGTAACCATAGAGTTACTGGAGTAGTCTAAGTTACTTTCGACTATGACTAGCCTAGGCTACTATAGTAGTACAGCATAAAAACGATGCAGGTGATCACGTGAGGCAAAATACTAAAAACATTTCTTTCGGTGCGGTGCGTAGATGCAGTTTTGAACACTACACTTGTCATCGTAATTTGGGAAAATTACGAAAAAATTGAGCTACCTTGTGATTACCGTTTACTTGTAGGAAAGAAGTGTCACCTCGATGAGTAGCTTCTCCGTGCACGGAAAGCATGTAAGGAATCTGTCGGTGTCAAAACCGGCGGATCTCGGGTAGGGGGTCCCGAACTGTGCGTCTAAGGCAGATGGTAACAGGAGGCGGGGGACACAATGTTTACCCAGGTTCGGGCCCTTTCGATGGAGGTAATACCCCACTTCCTGCTTGATTAATCTTGATGATATGGGTATTACAAGAGTTGATCTACCACGAGGTCATAGAGGCTAAACCCTAGAAGCTAGCCTATGGTATGATTGTTGTTGTCCTACGGACTAAACCCTCCGGTTTATATAGACACCAGAGGGGGCTAGGGTTACACAGAGTCAGTTACAATGGGAGGAGATCTATATATCCGTATCGCCAAGCTTGCCTTCCACGCGAAGGAGAGTCCCATCCGGACACGAGACGAAGTCTTCAATCTTGTATCTTTATAATCCAACAGTCCGGCCAAAGGATATAGTCTGGCTGTCCGGATACCCCCTAATCCAGGACTCCCTCGGTAGCCCCTGAACCAGGCTTCAATGACGATGAGTCCGGCACGCAGATTGTCTTCGGCATTGCAAGGTGGGTTCCTCCTCCGAGTACTCCATGAATGATTTTGAGCACAAGGATAGTGTCCGGCTCTGCAAAACAAGTTCTACATACCACCGTAGAGAGAATAATATTTCCACACATCTAATCTGCCGACCGTTTTTCATAACATGACGTATTGTCACGGTTTGGTCATGACGAACCATCTTCCTCCATCAGCCTGCCACTACACGTTTTGCGAGGCGATTTATTTGGCACGTCTTGTCGAAGCAGAGACCGTGTCCCCCTTATTACGGGATTCTAATCAATACGGATGTGGGTAACCCAATCGTGCCCGTTGGTATGACTCCCCAATTCTAGGCAAGTCCCAAACGGCCACGCGGAGGACGCTTGATATTCACCTCCTTTATAAAGAGGCCAAGGCATGTCCCTTTTTCTTCTCGTGCTCAATCGAATCCTTCCCCCACCTCGAGTTCCAACACCCCAGGCTCAGGTCAGGCACTTCAGACCTTCAACCATGTACGGATCCAACCTTCAAGGTCGGTGGATGCCTTCCTCCATCACAGAGGAAGACGTCAAGAAGCTAAGAGAGGCCAGATTTCTGACCGATGAAATCTCACACAGGTTGCCTACTCGTGGGCGGGTCATACCCACTCCCGAACCCGGCGAGAGCGTTGTATTCATCTCTCACTTCCTCCGAGGGCTAGGCCTTGCTCTAGATCCCTTTGTGAGGGGGCTCATGTTCTATTACGGGCTGGATTTCCATGATCTGGCTCCAGATTCCGTCCTCCACATCTCGTCGTTCATCGTCGTGTGTGAAGCTTTCCTCCGCATTACCCCTCACTTCGGCATGTGGCTTAAGACCTTCAATGTGGAGCCGAAGATGATCGAGGGGCGGCACGTAGAGTGCGGAGGTGCCGTAATAAGCAAAAGTGCCAATGCCCCATGGCCAGAGGGTTCCTTCCAGGAGGTGTGCAGCTTATAGCAACGGGAGTGGTTTTATATCACAGCTCCTAGGGGTACCAAGTGGGTGGCCGCCCCTGCTTTTCGCTCGGGCCCCCCACCACGACTGACGTCATGGATTAACAAGGGGCTAGACTGGGGGCCAGCGAAGGATGTGCCGACATTGCAGAGCCGCATCCGAGATCTCCTCGAGAGAGATATCAGTCTGGCCACGGTAATAAAAGTCATGTTAATTCGTCGAGTCCTGCCCTGCAAACGGCGTCCCCTCCGCATGTGGGAGTTCAACCCGGAGGGACCGCGAGCTATTCAGCACTTCCTCGGTATGACACTCGAAGAGATGTATCAATCGTTCTTCGGACCACAAATAATGTGTCCGGACACCACCGAGGATGCGGGTCTGAGCTGCAATCGCCCAGATACCCAAGTAAGTAGTCCCATAGTCGAACACGTTTGTCTTTTTATTTATCATGACATCATTTTGAAAAGTCGCTCTTTGACCAGGACTGGGTAACAAAGGCGAAGATGATCAGGTGTCCAGCCCCCCTCCCCGAGTTCTCACCGGATCCCGCGCTAGCCAGGATGCTGGAGCTCGCGCCTTATCAAGCGCCCTCAAGGGAAGATATAGGGGGAATAAAGAGGCTAAAAGCGGACCTCGCTCACCGCTCATCCAAACCGGGGGATTTAGCGCCTCCGCGAAGGAGGATAGCCGGGGAGAAGAATCTGAAATTCCTTCTCCCCAAGGAAGGAAGAGGACCGCCTCTGAAGACCCAAAAACGATGGTTTCCAAACGGGGGAAAAATCTTCGCTAGAGGGTCCTGCCCCGGGGGGTGCCCTGGCCGCACAATGGCCGCAAGGGGGTCAGCCCTCCACCGAGCTGTAAGTAAAAGGGTACTTAATAGTGAAGATATCCTGCATTACTTCTGAGGAAAATAACCGAAGCATTTATCTTGTAGTTCGGATCGTAGCCCTTCTCGGCAGAGTTCGTCTTCGGGGGATCTTCTTCCGGAGATTATGGAGAGCGAAACGCCTCCCCCTGCCATCTCGCCTCATGAGGTGGGCGACCCCGAGGTATCGTCGCGGAGGGTTTCTCCTGATCCGGCAAGGCCAGAGGGTAATCCCTTGGCCACCCAAAGTCCTCAGTATCCGGCTCTTGAAGAGAGCAACCGAAAGAGCCCGACACCGTCTGGTGTGTGGTCGGACGCACTGAAGGGTCTGCTAGAGCAAGCGGCTATCTCAGAGGCGCATCGTACGCTAATGGGTACGGTGATTGAGAGGATTTCATCCGCCCAAAGCGGGTTGCATGAAGCTTTTATGAGTCTGCTGAAAGGTTTTGAGGTACATGAAATAGTGTGCACTTTTGGCAGTACCGCACATGTTAGGTGTGCCCTATGCAGATAGTAGCCCCTGAGACTTTGGTTGCCGCCGAGAGCGGCGGCAAACAGAGGATCATAGTCCCAGGTAATAATCAATCCTCCTTCATATGCAGGTGGCGGAAGGTCTGGTGGCTAGCTAGACTGGTGAGTTTGCCGAGCTGAAGCGGCAACTTGATGCGGCAGATGCCGACATCGTGCTTGTCAACAAGCGGCTTGAGGAGGCACAAGGTATGTGAGTTCTCCGGTTATCAACACGTAGTAAGAGGAGCATAATGCTAGTATCTTTAATATGTTGTGACTGCAGATGGAGCTGCGGCCGTGGAGACCCTTCAGGCGGAACTTGCCCGAGCCAAAGAACAAGCCAGGAATAGTGATGCGGCCGCTCTGAAGGCGGCCGAAGAGCTGAGGGCCAAACAGGCTCCCCATTGCCAAAGTAAGGAAAAGATGGCCAAGATGGCTGTTGAGTTAAAGGATGCCGCCGACCCGTACCAGCTTCTTGAAAAGGAAAACCAAGCGATGGCGACGGAGCTGGAGAAGGCCATGGTAGCAGCCAAGGAAGCCCGCTCGAAGATCAGAGCGTCGAAGGAGGAGCTGCGTCAAGCTGGAGATATCGCGGCTGGGAAGCCCTTCTTGCTGCGGACGAAGTTCGGAGATCCGAAGTATGCCCCTCTTGATCAGCTATGGAGTTCTACGGACGCGTATGCGGATCTGGCAGCCAGTGCGTCTGATGCAGCCGAGTACTTCAAGGATCAAAAAGATCGTGAAGTGGAAAAGCTATTCTGGTCGTAGTTCAACGGTCCAGCGCGTCCGCTGCTGTTAAATGAGTGCATGACCGAGTGGGCCAAGCTCCATAGGTTGTCCGGGCTTGCCATGGGGTCTGTTGTGGATCATCTGTGGCCGAGAGGGCCACGGCCGAATAGTTATTTTTGTTTGGTGCAGCGGTTCCTTGGTGTTGTGCTGCGTATCGATGCTATGAAGAGGTCGGCATGCATAGAGGGTGCGCGGATGGCACTTGCCCGTGTCAAGACATATTGGATAGATATGGAGGCCACCGCTATTGCAACCCAGGGTTTGGCCGTTGGCCGAGTAGCTGCCGAGCACTACTTTGAGGAAGTCCTTGAAGGCGCTCGTCCAATAGAAGCTCAGTGCTCGAAGAATATTATGTTCTAGTGACATGTATTCCCATTGAAAGCACCAATGTCGGTGTCAAAACCGGCGGATCTCGGTTAGGGGGTCCCGAACTGTGCGCCTAAGGCGGATGGTAACAGGCGGCGAGGGACACAATGTTTACCCAAGTTCGGGCCATCTCGATGGAGGTAATACCCTACTTCCTGCTTGATTGATCTTGATGATATGAGTATTACAAGAGTTGATCTACCACGAGATCATAGAGGCTAAACCCTAGAAGCTAGCCTATGGTATGACTGTTGTTGTCCTACGGACTAAACCCTTCGGTTTATATAGAAACCGGAGGGGGCTAGGGTTACACAGAGTCGGTTACAATGGGAGGAGATCTACATATCCGTATCGCCAAGCTTGCCTTCCACGCCAAGGAGAGTACCATCCGGACATGAGACGAAGTCTTCAATCTTGTATCTTCATAATCCAACACTCTGGCCAAAGGATATAGTCCGGCTGCCCGGATACCCCCTAATCCAGGACTTCCTCAGAATCCAACAACTTGATCCAGATTGGGGCCGATAGATTTTAGTGCCAAGATCTTCACTGTGCGCATGGACTGGGTCAAGCTTGTGGGAATCATTTTCTGGAAGACGGTCGTAAATACATCAAGAAGAAATTTAAAAATGTGAATTTCAAGAAGACGGAGAAGAAGATGAGTGTTGTACCTGAACGCTTACGGATCTAATAAAGAGTTCAGAGAATTGGCAGACGAGTACACCAACGCTGTCAATTTCGGCGCGTCAATGACCCTGATTTTTGTTGGACCTTCTAGATCGAATACAAGCAATCTCTCAAGGAAAGGCACATTCTCAATGACCATAACGTGGAACAGCTGGAGTGATCTCTTCCCAATTGATGTCTTGTTGCGGGGCCAGCAAGACACATAAATCCATCGGAGATTCATCGAGGCGATGTGGAGGCTAATGAACCCGTGGATCTGCTCAAGACGAAGGTACTCGAGCGCGGTACAGCTGCGGAGCAGGTGCTCCATAGCCTTCTTCGAGATGACAATGTCGAAAAGGTCGAGCTGCTTGAGTTGAGGGAGAAGAAGGGCGGGCGCGGCATTAATCTGGGGAAGATAGCAGGAGCTGAAGCTGGCGTGGCGCAGTGTTGGCGTGAGGCGGAGCACGGACGGCGGCAAAGAGCGACATCGTCCAGCTTCAAAGCAGAGCTCCTCGAGCTGATTTAGGGCGGGGGATAAGAACCACTTGTCGAACTTGGGTTGGACCTTGCAGTTGGTACTGAACATGCGGATGTCAAGGCGTCTGGCCGGCCCAGGGTGCGATGAAAGGATCTTGGAGATTGCGGCCATGCGTTTGCAATCCCCGTCGCAGAGGCAGCTGTCGACGGTGAGGTTGAGGGGGACGCAGCGCCAGAGGGGACGCCACCGCCAGGAGAGCAGGGCGGTCCACACGGCAGATTTGGTGGGGAGGAGGCCGATGATGACGAGCAGCATGTCGTCGGGGAGGCTGCTGATGAAGTCCAGGCTCGCCGGATGCGGTTTTGGCTTGAGCCGCCTCCGCTTGTTGGCTGCCTCGCCATCCATCTCAACTTACGGTGACGCCGGTGTACACGTGTGTTGGTGTGTGTTGTGTGCTGGGTGTGCGCGAGTGTGTCCTTCTGTGCATGGCGCCGCGCAGTGGTGAATTGTGCGCGAGTGCATCCTTCACGTGCAAGAAGCGTGTCCTCAATGCGCCCTCAATTTACTAGCGAGCGGGGTGCTACCCCGAGTGGTTTCAACTTCGTTTACTTCAACGTGTGTCAGATGAGCCTCTAGTTTACTTATTTTCACCCACTACCACATGGGCCAGCACACGAAGATACAGAACACGAGCTGACAAGGCAGCGTGTGGATTGTTTGACCGGTCAACTAAACAATATACGGAGCTATACGCTGACACAGTGAGCGTATAATCCATCGGTACAGAGAGTTCGAGTGAGAGGGGAGGCCCGTGAGAGATAGCAGAGAGAGAGAGAGAGAGAGAGAGAGAGAGAGAGAGAGAAAGAGCTACTCCCTCCGTTCGATAATGTAGTTCCAACATTTTTTTAAAGTCAAACTTTTGAAACTTTGACCAAGTATATAAAGAAATTACTTATATCTAAAATACCAAAGATAAATGATAGTATGAAGTAAGTACATGTTGTGATGAATCTAATGATCGTTCCAGATGTAAATGTTTTTCTCCACATATACCTGGTCAAACTTTTCTGAGGTTTGATTTTTCCAAACATCCATATGCGTATGGACGTGACAGAGTCCCTAACTAGAGAGAGAGAGAGAGAGAGATAGAAAGAGTGAGTGAAAAAAGTGTGTGTGCATGTGTGAAAGAGACATGGACCACACAGGATAAAAGTAGAGAAAAAGTGTGTGTGTCTTATGCAAACATATCACACATCTTCGACAATGGAGGCAAGGTGAGGAGATAGTGTGTGGTTGTTTGGAACCGAGAGAGCAAGACCCCTAGCACGTGGCCAAGAGGGGTCTGACAAACAAGGGAGAGAGGTCGAGAGAGACGTACGAAGAAAATGCAGACATGGGGAGGAGAGAGTGTATGTTTGTCATAGAGAGATCCCCTGGAGATCGTGATGGGACTACATGGGTGGGAGATCGAGTGACAAGGTGTGTGCGAGATAGAAGATGCCGTGAGAGATATCGAGATAGACGTATGGATGGAAGGATACAATACGTGTGTTCCTGATGGCTAGTAAGAGATAATCATACTTAGGAGGGGGGGAGTGCTTGCGCCTATGATGGAGTGAGGGATTATGGTACTTAGGGGGGTGCGTGTCACATGGAGAGAGAACAAGGGCGGAGAGTGTTGGATGGGTCTATATGTATAGCGCGAGCGAGACATGTGTATGTGTGAACCAGGGAGATATAAGGTCAGTTTGGCTTGCGTCTTGAGCATCTTTTGCCTATCCTGGGGTTGTGGCTGGATTTCATGCATGCTTGTTTGGTTGCTACCCTGTGAAAAAGAAAGCCCGCCTGGCCTGGGTTCCCTTGCACTTTAATTAGCCTGGCTGGACTCCAGACACTGCAAGTAGCCTGGCCCAGGCGACCAATTTCGAACGCCTGGCCATGCCTGGTCGTGCGGCCACGAGGCTAACAGCAACATGGATGGATATTAGCATTAAATAATTGTTGCATGGATTGATTGATGGGACGTTGATGCTTTGTCTGGCCCAGGCATGAACCAAACGCTTCGACACCACACAAGCCTAGCCAGGCAGAAATATTTTACATCTCACGTCCACACCAGGCAGTACTGACCATCAAGGCATGAGGGTTAGGTCACGAACCAAACTGACCAATAATGTTTGAGAGAGATTGAGGAGCCCCGATAAAGCTGAGTGGTGCATCAGATAGCTGAGAGATATTCCATCTGCTCGATAATGCAGTGCATGTAAATTTTTTAGAAGTCAAACTTTAGAAACTTTGATCAGGTTTACGCAAATGTTATTTATATCTACAATATCAAAGATACATCATACAAAACTACATCTCATGGTGAATCTAATGGTATATGTTTGCCATACTAGATATAATTGTTTTTCTCCACGTACATGGTCAAACTTTGTGATGTTTAACTTTTCAATAAATCTATATGCTGTGGACTGAGGAGAGTGCCTAAGTCGAGACAGATCAAGTGCGTGTGAAGGAGAATGAGTAAGTGTGCAAAAAGAGTATGTGTGTGAAAGAGAAAGTGACAACAAACAATAAATTAGAGAGACTGTGTATTTTTTCGTTTCTTATGCGAACATATCAAGCATGCATCTCCGAGATAGAAAAGCTAGGCGAGGAGATACACGAAGATAGCTAGTGTGTGATTGTTTGCAACGGAGAGAGACACCCATGTAGCACATTTCCAATAGAGGTCTGGCAAACAAGGAACAAAGTTCAAGAGGGACACATGGAGGACATGTACGCATGGGAGGGAGAGAGGGTGTGTTTGTGATAGAGAGATCCCCTCGAGATCGTGAGGGGACTATATGGGTGGGAGATCGAGGGAGGTGCGTGCGCGATATAAAGATGCCCCGAGAGAAATCGAGATAGACCATGCACATGTTTGTGATGGAGACTAAGATTAGCTAGTCATATACATATAGGGGGGACTGCGTTTGCCTACAATTGAGTGAGAGACCATCATACTTGGCTAGCAAGGCATGAGATTGTGTGTGTGTGCGTGTGAGATGGAGAGAGAACGAGGGAGAGAGATAGTGTTTTTGATGGGCCTATCGAGTGCGAGTGAGATACGCATGTGTATGTGTGACCCGGGTGGATGGAGAGTTTGAGAGAGGGGGGAAGAGCTCCGAGACGACAGAGTGGTGCGTGAGAGAGTTACGGGAAAAGAGCCAAGGAATTTGTGTGCGTACGAAGAGTGCACCCAAGATATCTAGCTTGGACTAGCTAGAGTATCATACATAGTGTGCGAGAGAGACCTATACATGGTGTATATATGCATGCGAACTAGAAA
>LT934114.1:786927719-786943568 GCA_900231445.1 Triticum turgidum subsp. durum
CCGAGGCGCGAAACCTCAACCCCACCTCCATGGCGCCCCCCACCGCACCAATTTCACAGCCGCCCTCCTGCCTAATGCCGGAGACGCTTTCCATTTGCCATCGTGCACTGGGCCATGTGCCTCTTACTCCATGCTCCTTGTGCTGCCTCGACGACGGCCGCGTGAACCGTACCGGAGCCGATTCACCCCGGCCGTTGTTCACGGCGCCGGAGCGGTTCCAACTTCGGATCTGTCCAGAGTCCTGGCGCTGCTTCCCCGTAGCCGTCGACCATCGCGACATCGTTGTTTCCCTGTCGCCGGTCGCCACCACAACCGCGCCGGCCTCACCGACTCGGCAGCTGGACCTGCCTACTTCACCATGCCGCCAGATAGGTCGCACCCTCATCTCAAATCACTTTATTTAGGCGTCAGTTGTCTGAATTTTTATTCTGGGCCAATCGATTCCCAATGGGAAGCAGCACCCCTTGAGGCGGCGGAGCTCCTAGGCTGCCGGTTGGCTGGTGTCTAACGTAAGGGTGCGGGGCCGCAAGTTCGCCGCGGAAGCAGCGCTTAGATGGCTATCTTTTAGAGTTGCGTGGGTTGAAGGTACTGCCGCCGCCGGATCTGGATGACGAGGAGTCTTTGTGGATTGGCCCGGGGGCGGCGCAACCACGGCAGTGCGGTGGGGCGGGGAGCGGGGTTTTGGCCGGGGCCACGAACGGCGGAGGCAGGCTGCTCTGCCGTTGGTTGCTGGCTCTTCGGGGAAGATTCCGAACAGTGTCAGCCGGGAGGCACAAGACGGCCATCAAGCCATCCGGCGTAGATCGGACAGTACCAAAATAAAATCAAATCGTGTGACCCCAATTTAGTATTTAGTCAACAGACGTGTGACCACTCTCGTACCTTGCTGTTGATCTCTTAGTGTATTTCTTCAGATCAAAGAGATATGTCGTTCTTAACATTATGCGTTATTTGCATCTTCAGACACACTGTCTTCCGACTCACCGCAGCTGCTCCAACAAGGGAAGCATACACCAGAAGGGAGCTATAGTCCCCACTCAACAGTTCCCTGCATCGAATGCGCGTGCCCGACATGGACAGCCACAACAACTGCAAGGCCATCGACAAGTCAGCACATGATGCTCAGTCCTATGGATGGCAGCCAAATAGGTTGTACCCTCATCTTACTTGTGTGCAACATTTATGGCTTTGTTATTCATCTAAGCATGGAAAATAGATCATCACATTTCACTATATATTCATGTTGATCTCTTACGGGTCTTGTTCAGGAGTTAACGATGTTCCATAGTTCAGCTAAGATACTTTTTCTTTAGGTAACGTTGTTCCATAGTTATCATCCATCAGCCAATGCTATTCCACAGGTTGGTGATTATAGTATTATACCACTTCTAGTATTACCTATGTTGTTCTTTAATACTTTTGTGTGCCATCTAGTTAATCTCGAGTAAAAACGATACATATTCTGTAGCTTTCATATGTGTTCTCCCTTTAGTTTATGAGACCTGTTGCTGCTAGTTAACCCCAGTCCTACTATTTATGTCGTCTCCTACAGGCACTCATTACATAAATCTAACTACTAGTTGTCTTCCATGCATGTCAGATATAATTGCACACACTGATATATCCACAAGAACCTCACGGAGCAATGTAAAGGCCAATAAACCTGATGTCACTGATACCCAATATGATGGAACATGTAAAGGCAGTTCTTCAGAAGACTTGCAGAAAGATGATGAATCCTCTTCACCCCACAAGGTCCTTGCTCTAACTTGGCCTGTGATATGGGTACAACATGCATATAATGTCCTGGAGTGTATCTACTCTGTTGCAATGCCATGTGCTTAGCATGCTGATCATGCATGTAAATATGTCATGCCTTCCTATTTTTCAGTACCTATTCCATTTATGATAACATGTTTTCAAATTCAAGTATTGTCATTCTACTCTATCGCAATGCCATCTGCTTAATTTGGACATTATGCTTCTGAATATCATATGCATTGTTATTCATCAGTATGTACTCCACATGTCTACCATACCATGTTTTTTTACATTGAAGTGCTGTTCTAGTGCTCTGTTGCAATGCCATCTTAGTTTCCCAATCATACACGTGTATGTTGCCTTAGTTATTTCTCTACGTATTCCGCTAGCATACAGTTTTACATTCAACTAGTGTTTTTTTTGTTGTGTTGTCCTGTCGTATCCCTAGCTCTTACACCATACTCCCTCCGTCGGGATTACATGTTGCCGAAATGGATAAAAAAGGATGTATCTAGAACTGAAATACGCCTAGACCCATCCATCTTTTTCCGTATGGAGGGAATACATGTCAATATGTCATGCCTTTCTATTCTTCAGTACCTATTCCATCTCTCTGTTGTAGCATGTTTTCTAATTAAAGCACCATTCTTCTATACAAGGCATGCAAGGGGAAGACGACTATGTTAGAATCTGAAGGGTTACAAACAAGGCCTTTGCAAAAGATCCAAACGCCAGGAGATAATAAACCAACTCCAGTTTTTATAGATACTGCTCCAGCACAGAGAAACCCAACTCCTACTGATAATAAGCAGATTCCAGTGGCCAAAGAACTAGTCCGCTCCAGTCCAGCAAAAATATGTCAACTCCATTCTAAGAAGCGTGTGCGTATCCTTGCATCATGAAATTTTATAGCATGCTGATCATATTTTCTACATGTTTCTTACCCATCTCTCTTTTAGAAAATAAGCTTAACATATAGAAGAATTTCTGCAATGGTATCGTTTATGAGGAAAGATTCTTGCAGGAATTCTCCGTGCTCCAATGTAGATGTAAGTACCTGTTGTATATCACTATATTTTTACATCAGCATGTATTTTGTTAATCGGCGTGAATCCAACCTTTATCTGATCTAAATTTAGTTGTAGCAAAATGTATGATTAAAGGCCACAATGTTGATTTTTGTAAGGAAAACTGCCTAGTAGTTTTGCATCCTGAGCTGCATGAGTGTACTATCTCATATCAGTGGGTTTGAATACTTTGGTTCTGTAGTGGGTTTTCAGTGTTTTTTTACTGTGTTGTCTTGTCGTATCCCTAGCTCTTACATCATACTCCCTCCGTCCGGATTACATGTCGCATAAATGGATAAAACTGGATGTATCTAGAACTGAAATACGCCTAGACCCATCCATTTATTTCCGGATGGAGGGAATACATGTCAATATGTCATGCCTTTCTATTCTTCGGTACCTATTCCATCTCTGCTTTATCATGTTTTATAACTGAATCACCATTCTTCTATATAAGGCATGCAAGGGGAAGATGGCTATGTTAGAATCTGAAGGGTTACAAACCAGGTCTTTGCAAAAGATCCAAACGCCGGGAGATAATAAACCAACTCCATTTTTCATAGATACTGCTCCAGCACAGAGAAACCCAACTCCCACTGATAATAAGCAGATTCCAGTGGCCAAAGAACTAGTCCGCTCCAGTCCAGCAAAATAATGTCAACTCCATTCTAAGCGTGTGCATATCCTCGCATCATGAAATTTTATAGCATTCTGATCGTATTTTCTACATGTTTCTTACCCATCTTTCTTTTAGAAAATAAGGTTAAACGATAGAAGACTTCCTCCATTGGGATCGTATTCGAGGAAAATATCTTGCGGGAATTCTCTATGCTCCAATGCTGATGTAAGTACCTAATGTATATCACTATATTTTTACATCAGCATGTATTTTGTTAATCGGCGTGAATCTAACCTTTATCTGATCTAAAATTAGTTGTAGCAAAATGTTAAAGGCGCCAATGTTGATTTTTGTAAGGAAAACTGCCTCATAGTTTTGCATACTGAGCTGCATGAGTGTACTATCTCATATCACGCACATAACTGAATTGTAGTGCTTCTCTGGTTGCCCATTTATTCATTGTGTCAATGTTGCTTTCGTATTACCTTACCTGGCTGATGATAGCTGTGCCATATTGTGTTAATTTGGTGTAGGCTAGTTGCCCAAATGTTCATTGTGTCAATGTTGCTTTCCTATTATGTGACTTGGCCAATGATAGCAATGCTAGTGTGTTAATTTTGTGCGGGCTGCTAAAGATAAGAAGACAAACTCTGAAAACAGCAAGGCAGCCCCATTGTTTCTTTCCAGTAAATCTAGGCCAGGTAATATGGCAATAACTCATGATTAATCTGTTTGGTTCCCGTCCTAATTTATGTTATGATGCAGTGGTCGAGAGACTCTCCACTATCAATAATACAAGCCTGCCAAAATCGCCATCTGAATCTGTTCAGTATCCTCTGTCTCGAATGCAACGGAATAAATGTATGTTTGTGAACCAATTAATGGCTGAAGCAATGATGGAAGTAGTGGATGAATCAGAGGTGCAGAGTCGTGCGACACAACAACTGATCAATGTTTTCAGAGACAGTGTAGCAAAGCAGCAAGAACTTGCCCACATGCTTATGGGCGTCATCTGTGCTGAGGTTGCAGATTGTGACGTTGTAGATGGTTAGGTTCTGCTCATTTATTTGCACTGGCATCAATCTTTGATTGCCCAGTGGATGTAATTTCTTGTAATATACGCTGGATGTGCAACGTTATTCCCTGTATGCCGTACCTTTGCTTGATCGGTTTTGGTCCTGTGCATAATTGCTCATCGTAATGGGCTCAAATTATCTAATTTGGCCTAAAGATATGTACAAACTTCAGTGGGCCCATTAAGTTAATGGGCCGTTACTAGGCCGAAAGTTAATGGTCGGCCCTCTTACCTCCTGGGTCGTTAATAGGCCGACATCGAAGCGGGCAACAGGTGGGCCCAATTTATTTCACGGGCCGTTAATAGACCGTTACTTAGTTTGGGCTACATATGGCCCAACTATACTGTAGGCCTTTAGCAGGCCGAAAGAGACAGCGGGCTTGTACTGGACCATGAAGAGCATGGGCCACTAAGAGGCCAAAAGTCAGGTCGTATTGCAAATGGCCCAACTGTGTTGTGGGCCTTTAGCAGGCCGAAAGAGAAACTGGGCTGGTATTGGACCATGAAGGGCATGGGCCGTTAAAAGGCCAAAACTAAGGTCCGACTACAAATGGCCCAAATCATTTATGGTCCGTTAACAGGCCGAAAGGCACACTGGGCTGGGAATTGGCCCAACACTTAAATGGCTCGCTAAAAGGCCAAAACTCAGGTCCGACTACAAATGGCCCAACTGATTTATGGGCCGTCAACAGGCTAAAAGTGACACCGGGCCAGAAATTGGCCCAACACTTAAATGGGCCGCTAAAAGGCCGAAACTCAGGACTGACTACAAATGGCCCATCAAATTTATGGGCCGTCAACAGGCTGAAAGACACACCGGGCCGGAAATTAGCCCAACATTTAAATGGGTCGCTAAAAGGCCGAAAGATGTACATCCTGAAAATTGGCACATCCATTGAATGGGCCGTTAACAGGCCGAAATCTCATTGTGCCGATATTGAGCCCAAATATATAGCAGGCTGTTAACGGGCTCAAACTGACAATGGTTTGCAATGGTGTCAAATGTTTAACGGGCCGTTCACGGGCCGAATTGGCACATCTCGTATGGGCTGTGGGCTTAAATGGAAATAACATAAGTAGGCCTTATATGGGCCGGCCTGCTAATTTTTACTGGGTCGGCCTTTTTCATCGAAATGGGCCACTGTTGCATCGTGCCACGTGTCGACCTATCATAGGCGCCTCATGTCCAATGAGTGGATGACATCTATCCCAATGGTGAGGCAACACGTGTTTCCTGCGGCCAATGATGATTTTACACGTGGAAAATCCCCATTGGTCCGGGCTGTTAATGGGTTATCGGATCCAAAACCGGACCCGATAGCTTAACGGTGTTCCGTTATAGTGGATGCCACGTGTCGGTCACCCTTGACGAAAGCACTTCTGTGACGCGCGATTTATTGTCATGGAAGTGGACACTTCCGTGATGATAATTTTGGTAATGTCATGGAACACTTCTATGACAGCACAGGTATGACTATCTTGATTCTGTCATAAATTTGCCATGGATGTACATGCATGACCGAAAACGTGACCTACTATGACAAACACGTATCACCACGGAAGTGTATTTTTTTGTAGTGCTACTAGTCACCCACAAGCACCAATCTATAGTTCCGTAACAAGGTTTAACACAAGAGATGAACTAGGGTTTGAGATGAGATGGTGCTGTTGAAGATGTTGATGGATATTTCCCTCCCCAAGATGGGAGAGTTGTTGGTGATGATGATGACGATGATTTCCCCCTCCGGGAGGGAAGTTCCCCTGGCGGAATCGCTCCATCGGAGGGAAAAAGTGCTCCTGCCCAAGTTCCGCCTCGAGACGGCGGCGCTCGGTCCCGAAAGTCCTCTCCTTATTTTTTTTTCTAGGTCAAAATGACCTATATACCAGAAGATGGGCACCAGAGGTGGGCCTGGGTGAGCACAACCCACCAGCGCGCGCCTGGGCTCCCTGACGCGCCCAGGTGGGTTGTGCCCACCTGCTGGGCCCCCTCTGGTAGTTATTTGCTCCAATATTCCTCAAATATTTCATAAAAAAATATCTGTGCAGTTTCAGCTTGTTTGGAGTTGTGCAGAAGAGGTAGCCTGACGTAGCTTTTCCAGGTCCCGATTTCCAGCTGCCAGAATTCTCCCTCTTTGTGTATACCTTGCATATTATGAGAGAAAAGGCATTAGAATTACCCTAAAAAGCATTATTATGGATAAAAACATCATAAATAACAGTAAGAAAACATGATGCAAAATGGACGTATCAACATCATGTAGAGGAATTAACTCAAGCAATATGATGAAAACCCCATCTTTTTATCCTCGATGGCAACAATACTGTCACTGGGAAAGGACACCGCAAGATTGAACCCAAAGCTAAGCACTTCTCCCATTGCAAGAAAAACCAACCTAGTGTGCCAAACCAAACCGATAGTTCGAAGAGAATTACAAAGATATCAAATCATGCATAAAAGAATTCAGAGAAGATTCAAATAATATTCATAGATAAGCTAATCATAAATCCACAATTCATCGGATCTCGGCAAACACACCGCAAAAAAGTATTACATCGAATAGATCTCCAAGAACATCGAGGAGAACATGGTATTGAGAATCAAAGAGAGAGAGAGAGAGAGAGAGAGAGAGAGAGAGAGAAGAAGCCATCTAGCTACTAGCTATGGCTCGTAGGTCTGTGGTAAACTACTCACACTTCATCGCAAGGGAAATAGAGTTGTTGTAGAAGCCCTCCGTGATCGAATCCCCCTCTGGCAGGGTGCCGGAAAAGGTCCCTAGATGGGATCTCACGGGTATAGAAGGTTGCGGCAGTGGAAAAGTGTTTTCGTGGATGCCTCTGGTGGTTTGGGGATATATGGGAATATATAGGCGAAAGAATTAGGTCAGGAGGTGCATGAGGGGCCCACAAGGGTGGGGTCGTGCCCAACCCCCCTGGGCGCGCCCTCCGTTCTTGTGGGCGCCTCGTGGCTCCTCCGACTTCATCTCAAAGTCTCTTGGTTGTCTTCTGGTCCAAGAAAATTTATCGCGAAGGTTTTATTCCATTTGGACTCCGTTTCGTATTCCTTTCTGCGAAAGTCAAAAACAGGGAAAAAATCAGAACTAGCACTGGGCTCTAGGTTAATAGGTTAGTCCAAAAAATAATACAAAATAGCATATTAATGCATATAAAACATCCAAAACAGATAATATAATAGCATGGAACAATCAAAAATTATAGATACGTTGGAGACGTGTCAGGCATCTCTTAAACAATTGCGTGCATGAGGGTGGGAAAGCTTCTGTAGCTGTTTCAGTTGATTTCCTGATTAAATATGAGGAAGAGCTGAACCAATGTATGGCATTGGGTGTAAGCGCTAATGGGAAGCAGTCTTTATTTCCAAGCAATCCGCAGAGCGATGCACAACCCAAAAACCCAATCATTGGAAGGCCCCTCTGATTGACTGGTTGAAGTTGAACACGGATGCTGCATTCAATCTGAATGATGGGCGCGCTTCAGTGGGATGGGTGGTCCGAGATAATGGAACCATCGCCTTGTCGGGATGCCAGCGTAACCTTGTCCGCGCTAGTGCAGAAGAGGCGGAAGCCGAAGCCATTCACTATGGCTTGCAGGATCTCGGGACAAGATTCAGAGGGAATGTGGTGATAGAGACGGACTGTGCGTCCCTGTCTCACCTCTACGTCACATCATGGTGGAAATTAGGGAAGCAATGGAGAAATTTAATGAGGTGGTCATTTCCATCATCGGCAGAAACCGCAACAGTGTGGCACACGCTCTGGCGGCTCATGCCAGGGATATTGGAGACTCTATGATGGTGGTTGTAGTGTCTGACCAACTCTCACAGAGTCACAGTTGGTGACTTAGAGCATCTACAGCCGTTCGGCGCCCCAGGGGCTTGAAATAGCGTCGCCTGGGGGCACGCCGACGATTATTTTTTATTGAATAATTAGACAGTAGGAGAGGCTCCTACTGTGTTTTCATATATATGAAAAGGGTGTTGCACAGTTACATCTTATGTACAGGGTGCCCCACTTCTACAGGCCCACTTAAGGGTGAGGAAGAGGGTGCGGCAGCAAGGTATATATGCTACAAAAGCTAGCGCAAAGAATTGACAAATGATACAATGGAGGTACTAAGGCCCTCTTTAGTTCTATGTTGCAGCAGGCTGAAATCTTCTTTAAATCTCCGGAACCAGGTGTCAATGTTGGGGTTTATGCCTCTGAAATGCTTATTGTTTCTTTCTTTCCACAAGCTCCAGGCTGCAACTAGAAATATGTCAAAGAATAGTGGCCCCCTCCAAGTCTGATGCATCCCATGGAGGAGTTGGAGCCTGCAAGAGTGTGAGGGCCAGACGCTGCCAAGTTTGTCCCAGCAGGTTTGACTAAAGGATCATGTAAAAAACATGTGATCCACCGTTTCCTCAGTTTGGGTTCCACATAGCACACAGTTATCATCTCCAATGTTATAGTGTCTGCGTTTCAACATGTTCCGCGTGTTGAGACGATCATGAAGGAGCAGCCAACCAAACACCTTGATCCGCATAACGGAGTGTGATTTCCTAAGATGGGTAAATTTGGGGTGGGTATTCACCTCTCTGAAGCAAAATTTGTAATAGTCTGCTGCTCTGAAATTAGTCCCCCCCCACGTGTATGACCAGATGTCATTCGTTGAGGTGGATGGGTGCATTTGCATGGAAAGTGTGTGGAGAGCCTGTACCTCATCCAATGCTAGGGGTGACATGGGGAAGTGGAAGGTTTTTGTGAGTGTCGTGTTGTCCAAGAAATCCTTAACAAACATGTCTTCAAGTGTGGTGAAGGAGAAGGCACGAGGGTGGGTGGTCTCAAGCACATCATTCCGCCAGAGATCTTTCCAAAATAAGGTTGTTGTGCCTGACACGACACGGACATGCAAGATCCCTCGAAAGATGGGTGTCAGTTTAAGTATGTCATGCCACCATAAGGAGCCCAACAATCTGATGCGTGTGGGATTTTTTCCGCATAGTAATTATCCCAAAGCAGGTTCACCCACTGCACGTCTAACTTGTTATAGAACTTGTGGAGGAATTTTAAGAGGAGAGCTTCATTTTGGAGCTTAATGTTGATGACCCCAAGACCACCATGTTTCTTAGGCTTGCATACCATCTCCCACGTGGCCAGAGAGTTGCACTTTTCTCCTTGTTCCATTTTCATGTTCCACAGACACGTTCTCCTGATCTTGTCAAGTGATAATTTCGCCGTGGGGGCGATCGGTTTCCCAGCCACCGCCCCCAGGTCGCCCCCAGACGTCGTTTCTTGAATCAAAAATTCTGCCAAACACGACATAGATCGGGCAAAATAGGCGCTTTTTCATTAATGTTTGTACATTAAAGTCTTAAAATCATAATGTCTTAAATGGGCGATGAGAGAGAGAGAGGGTGAAGGAGTGTGCATCCACCGGCGAGGAGGGTGGCTTTTTATAGCCGTGGGGGCGGTAGGCATGTGTGTACGTTTGGTGGGAGGGAGACGACAAGTCGCGGGGGCATTACTGCCGCCCGTGGGGAATTAGCGGGAGGCTAACCAGTGGCGGCCTTGGCATTGATTCCCCGCGGGAAAACGAGGTGACGAGGGAGGACGACGATGCGTCGTGTGTCGCTGACTCGACGGTCCCACTAGGCTTTAGCGCCAAAAACGCTTCCCCCGATGCCCCCGAGCGCCCCCCAGCGCCAGGGTTCGTCCTGGGTCCACCGGCGCCAATTTCGGGCCGAACCGGCGAAAATTGGGATTTTGGGGCGCGGTTGGGCCGTTTTTTAGCGCCGGCACTAAAAGGGGGCCTTGGGGCGTGTTTGGGGCGCGGTTGGAGATGCTTTTATGACTGGAACCAGTGCAAACCTGATGTGTAAGCCTTTGGGCATTCTCAAAAAAAACTAGTGCAAGAATTATTTTTCTCAAATAGAGAGCACAGGATTACTTAACTAATTCATATGATGCTAAAATGGAGACTCAAAGTGAACTAAAACAAAAAAACAGCAATCAGGTGTGCTGGTGTTGCTTGATATGCTAACAACATCACTACTAGGGAAACCTTATAGGTAGAATCTTGACGGTAGCGCGGGTAAAAGGAATGCGCTACTGCTACTCAACAATAGCGCAGGTCATGGACGCGCGCTACAGATAAGCAAGTAGCAGTAGCGCGCCTGGGACAAACGGCGCTGCTACTAAGTGGTACCCACAGTGGCTACCAGGCTAAGTATAGTAGCAGAGCGTGTTCAGGAGACGTGCTACTGATATGGCACTTAGCAGTAGCGCCCTTCCTAGACCCGCGCTGCTGCTAGTTCAACCTTATCGATCCTGTGCCCGTCCAGTTTCCCACTCCCCTCACTTACTCCCTCTGTGCCTCTTCCTCCTCCCACCGCTGTCGCTGATGACCCACAAGTATAGGGGATCAATAGTTGCTCTTTTCGATAAGTAAGAGTGTCGAACCCAACGAGGAGCAGAAGGAAATGACAAGTGGTTTTCAGCAAGGTAATGTCTGCAAGTGCTGAAATTATAAGTAGCAGAGTAGTTTGATAGCAAGGTCATTTGTAACGAGCAAGTAACAATATTAGTAACAATAGTGTAGCATGGTAGCCTGATAACCCACAAGTATAGGGGATCGCAACAGTTTTCGAGCGTAGAGTATTCAACCCAAATTTATAAATTCGACACAAGGGGAGCCAAAGAATATCTGAAGGTATTAGCAGCTGAGTTGTCAATTCAACCACACCTGGAGATTAATTATCTACAGCAACGTGATCAGTAGCAAAGTAATATGATAGTTTTGATAATAGTAGCGGCAGCAATAGTAACGGTAACAGTGATAGCAGTAGTTCTGTAGCAAGTGTAACAGTGATGATAGCAGTAGTAACTTAGCAAGAACAATATAAGATAAATTTATAGCATTGGATCGGTGACTTGTTGGATGATATTCATCATGAGACAGTTATAACCTAGGGCGATACGGCACTAGCTCCAGTTCCTCAATATAATGTAGGCATGTATTCCGTAAATAGTCATACGTGCTTATGGAAAGAACTTGCATGACATCTTTTGTCCTACCCTCCCGTGGCAGTGGGGTCCATATTGGAAACTAAGGGATATTAAGGCCTCCTTTTAATAGAGAACCAGAACAAAGCATTAACACATAATGAATACATGAACTCCTCAAACTATGGTCATCACCGGGAGTGGTCCCGACTATTATCACTCCGGGGTTGCCGGATCATAACACGTAGTAGGTGACTATAACTTGCAAGATCGGATCTAGAACATGAATATAATGATGATAACATAAACGGTTCGGATCTGAGTTCATGGCACCCGGGCCCAAAGTGACAAGCATTAAGCATGGCAAAGTCATAGCAACATCAATCTTAGAACATAGTGGATACTAGGGACCAGGCCCTAACAAAACTAACTCGATTACATGATGAATCTCATCCAACTCCTCACCGACCAGCGAGCCTACAAAGGAATTACTCACTCCCGGTCGGGAGAATCATGGAATTGGCTATGGAGAAGTGTTGGTGATGACGAAGAACGAAGAACCCCTCTCCGGAGCCCCAAACGGACTCCATATCTGGCCTCCCAATGAAGAACAGGAGGTGACGGCGACTCTGTCTCGTGGATCGCGATAATTATTTCTCTCTGATTTTTTTCTCAAAAAATAGGATTTTATAGCGTCGGTTTTAGGGTCTGCGTGGCCACCAGGTGGGGACAACCCACCTAGGCGCGCCATGAGGGGGGTGCGCCCTATTGGGTTGTGCCCACCCAAGTGCCACCCTCCGGTGGATCTTGGCTCCAGAAATTCTTATTTATTGTATAAAAAATCCTCGCAAAGTTTTGTTCCATTTCGAGAACTTTTATTTCTACACAAAAACAACACCATGGTAGTTCTGCAGAAAACATCGTCAGTCAGGGGTTAGTTTCATTCAAATCATGCAAATTAGAGTCTAAAGTAAGAGGAAAAGCGTTAGGAAAAGTAGATACGTTGGAGACGTATCATAGCCCAATCCTTTTGAGGCAAAGGATAGGCCAAAATGGTCTCTTATGATAAGCAAAGTGTTCTTGAGGGTACACGGGATTTTCATCTAGTCACTTTCACCATGTTGGTTTGATTTGTGTTCGGTACTTTGATAATTTGATATGTGGGTGGACCGGTGCTTAGGTATTGTTCTTACTTGAACAAACCTCCTACTTATGAATAACCCTCCTGCAAGCATCCGCAACTATGAGAAAAGTATTAAGAATAAATTCTAACCATCACATTAAACTTTTGGATCCAATCGGTCCCTTACGGAATAGCGCATAAACTGGGGTTTATGCTTCTGTCACTCTCGCAACCCATCATCTAATTGCTACTCCACAATGCATTCCCTTAGGCCCAAATATGGTGAAGTGTCATGTAGTCGACGTTCACATGACACCACTAAGGGAATCACAACATACATACTATCACAATATCGAACGCATATCAAATTTACATGATTACTTGCAATATGATTTCTCCTGTGACCTCAAGAACAAAAGTAACTACTCACAAATGATAATCATGCTCAAGATCAGAGGGGTATTAAATAGCATATTGGATCTGAACATATAATCTTCCACCAAATAAACCATATAGCAATCAACTACAAGATGTAATCAACACTACTAGTCACCCACAAGCACCAATCTATAGTTTCGGTAACAAGATTGAACACAAGAGATGAACTAGGGTTTGAGATGAGATGGTGCTGTTGAAGATGTTGATGGATATTGCCCTCCCCAAGATGGGAGAGTTGTGGTGATGATGATGACGATGATTTCCCCCCTCCGGGAGGGAGGTTCCCCCGGCGGAATCACTCCGCCGGAGGGCGAAAGTGCTCCTGCCCAAGTTCCGCCTTGAGACGGCGGTGCTCTGTCCCGAAAGTCCTCTCCTTATTTTTTTTCTACGTCAAAATGAACTATATACATAAGATGGGCACCAGAGGTGGGCCTGGGTGAGCACAACCCACCAGGGCGCGCCTGGGCTCCCTGGCGCGCCCAGGTGGATTGTGCCCACCTGGTAGGCCCCTCTGGTAGTTATTTGCTCCAATATTCTTCAAATATTCCATAAAAAATCTCCGTGAAGTTTCAGCTTGTTTGGAGTTGTGCAGAATAGGTGGCCTGACTTAGCTTTTCCAGGTCCAGATTTCCAGCTGCCGGAATTTTCCCTCTTTGTTTATACATTGCATATTATGATAGAAAAGGCATTCAAATTACTCTAAAAAGCATTATTATGAATAAAAACATCATAAATGACAGTCAGAAAACATGATGCAAAATGGACATATCAGTCGCTGCATTACCGCCACCGTCCTCCCTCCTCCTTCCTTGTCGGTAAGCCGCCTCCCTCCTCCCTCCTCTCTCCTCCAGCATCCTTCCTCTCCCTTCTCCGGGCACCATCCTCCCTCCTCTTGCTCTCTTCTTTCTCCTCCCTCCCCCCTCCACGTCCGGCCGCCCTCCTCCTCTCTCTCCTTCCTCCTACCTCCCTACATCCCTCCTCCCTTTGTTCTTGTAGAATGTTGGTTTTTTAATGTTTTTCAAATACAATAGAATGTACAATATAAATTTTTAGTAAATGTAGGGGTCATAAGATATTTAGTATTGTAGATTATTTGAATAGAATTGAAAATTTTCAATAATGTAGATTATTTGAATAGAAAAGATTATTTTCACTAATGTAGATTATTGGAATAGAATATAATTTTTTTAGTTATGTAGGGGCAAAACAACCAAATACCTTTAAAAATTTAGTACTAATTTAGGTTATTTGAATTGAATACAATAGAAAAAATTTAGTAATGGTTTCTATATTATAGTTTGTATCTTACTACATTTAGTTGCTAAAAAATGTCCTCTACTTGTTAAATTATGAAATTAGGGATTTTTCTAGGGCTCATAGTTTATTTTCAAATATATTTCAGCAATCAAACTCTAAGTTATGTGAAATTAGGGCATTTTTCTATGGTTCAAGAAGTGAATAGTAGGTAAAAACCCAGGGCATTTTCCTAGGGTTTAGGAAACAAATTGCAGACAGTTGAAATTTTTATTTGGAATCAAATTGGATATTTACTTGAAAGCTTATAGGGTTTCACTAAGTCCTAAATCAAGGAGTCCTGCATCATCCCTGCTGTTGTCCCCGTCACCGACCCCCTCCGACCTTGAGGTGAGACCAGCCAAATCCCCATGTCGATGATGATGTAAATGAAGGAAATATGCCCTAGAGGCAATAATAAAGTTGTTATTTTATATTTCCTTATTCATGATAAATGTATATTATTCATGCTAGAATTGTATTGATCGGAAACCTTAAGACATGTGTGAATCCATAGACAAATATTGTGTCCCTAGTGAGCCTCTACTTGACTAGCTCGTTGATCAAAGATGGTTAAGGTTTTCTAACCATGGACATGAGTTGTCATTTGATAACGGGATCACATCATTAGGAGAATGATGTGATGGACATGACCCATCCGTTAGCTTAGCATATTGATCGTTCAGTTTTATTGTTATTGCTTTCTTCATATCAAATACATATTCCTTCGACTATGAGATTATGCAACTCCCGGATACCAGAGGAATACCTTGTGTGCTATCAAACATCACAACATAACTGGGTGATTATAAAGATGCTCTACAGGTATCTCCGAAGGTGTTTGTTGGGTTGGCATAGATTGAGAATAAGATTTTTCACTCCGAGTATCGGAGAGGTAGCTCTGGCCCCTCTTGGTAATATACATCATAAGAAGTCTTGCAAGCAAAGTGACTAATGAGTTAGTTGCGGGATGATGTATTACGGAACGAGTAAAGAAACTTGCCAGTAACGAGATTAAACTAGGTATCTGGATACCGACGGTCGAACCTCGCGCAAGTAACATACCGATGACAAAGGGAATAACGTATGTTGTCATAACGGTTCGACCGATAAAGATCTTCGTAGAATATGTAGGAGCCAATATGAGCATCTAGGTTCCGCTATTGGTTATTGACCGGAGAGATGTCTCGGTCATGTCTACATAGTTTTCGAATCCGTAGGGTCCACACGCTTAACGTTTGATGACGATTTAGTATTATATGAGTTATGTGATTTGGTGACCGAATGTTGTTCGAAGTCCCGGATGAGATCACGGACATGACGAAGAGTCTTGAAATGATCGAGAGGTAAAGATTGATATATATGATGATGGTATTCGGACACCGGAAGTGTTCCGGATAGTATCGGGTATTTATCAGAGTACCGGGGGTTACCGGAACCCCGGGGGAAAGATAATAGTCCATATGGGCCATAGG
>LT934114.1:786951694-786964580 GCA_900231445.1 Triticum turgidum subsp. durum
GGCTGCGGCGGCTCGACTAGGTTCAATGAAAAGGATATGGGGAATTTCCCCACGGTGAATCGATGAGGCTCGACTAGGTTCAATGAAAAGGATATGGGGAATATCCCCAGGGTGAATCGATGAGGGGTAAAACCTATCCATAGTTCGGCGCCAATAAGTATGGCGCCGAATATGCCACGTCACCGGTTTCCTGTCCACTCAGTGTTAACAGTGGGGAAAGAGGCCAGTTTTGTCAAAAAGAAAAAAAAATACCCTTATGTGGAACAACGGCCAGCCAATCCGCGGACGTTTCCACCAAGTCGCGGCACACCACTATCCTGCCGGTCAAACCCAAAGACACCAAACAACAAGACGGCGCTCCACAGCCAACAAAAAGTGAGCGCCTAATTAACCAAAAATGAAAAAGGACAAGCTTCCATGCAAATAAAGTATTGAGAATGAGAGAAGCCTGTTTCCAGAGGAGAGGACAGAAAAGGTACTACTGATGACAAAAAATGAGTGGCGGGGTGCAAAAATTACGAAAAGGACAGCACCAGCAATAGATGATATTAATAGCTAGGACAATGGTTAATCGACCATTCAGAATTATCAGCAACATCTGATGCAGTGCCATTGTTAACACCTCATTCAGATTAAGACACTACGGCTGTCTATTGTCAACAGCACACCAGCACTAGCGATGATTCAGATTAAGACACTACGGCCATCTATTGTCAACAGCACACCAGCACTAGCGATGATTCAGATTAAGACACTACGGCTATCTATTGTCAACAGCAGCACCAACAAACTAACTGAGGCCATGCCATGCCACATCCACCACCACCGATCATTCAAACCATCTGACAACCAACAGGCACGGTGAACATCAATCGCTGCTTTCCAACACCGGACGATTTCTTTCAAGAAATATAACAATCTCCTTCAGCTTCGATCTCACTTTAGCACGATCCCTCACTTGAGCACAACGCTCCTTGTTCCACTCTCTCACAACAACATCTCCAGCTTCAACTTCAGGCATACTGTAAACATCATTTCACCATTAGCCCACCGAAAACAAAATAGTAAAATTCAAGGGCAACAATAGAAAATCTTACATGTGAGTGTAAGCCATGTAGCGATTGCACCAGGTATTCATCTCATCAACACGTAACGGGTCTCCGACAATCCTAGCATACTTGCAACGTTGCAACACCGGAACAATATCCGAAAGAAACTCCAGCAAAATGTAATCCTTGGGCTGCAAATCATATTAGTTTCTCAATTAAAAACATGCAAGTATGAGCAACCAAAAGAAATGTGCAGATGCAACAATGATGGGCAACCAAACGAACAAGTGCAGAATGTACCTCCTCCTTGTATGCCTTTTTGACTTTATCAAACTCTTCCCAGAACTCATCTTCTTTAACACTTTCTTCATCTTTCAGGCCAACCAATTCATCCGACCCATTTTCTCGCATGATGATTGCACAGACAAGCTTCTCATCATGCAATATCAACGAAAGGCAGTCATCAACAATCTTGTCATATGCAACGCTGCCATACATGAGCTTGCCATTAAGCTCTTGTTTTATTAAATCACATTCTTGATCAATGTTCATCACATTACCTACTACCCTATCACACCTGCACTGGGCCACTCTACAATTGTATGCAAACTGCGAAAACAATTTTTGCAAGCTTTGATGAGGCTTTAGAGGATCATTCGGGTCTGGTTTTTCCTTGATTAGATTTTTTCCCAACGCCACCTCCAAAATCATCAGTCTAAGGAAGCACGCAGTCTTACACAAAAAACCCCAGTTTGTGATAACCCCTCTTACCATCACACCAAGTTGAGGACATTGTTCATGACTTACAGACCTGATAGTTCTTTTGATAACCCTCTTCAATATGTCCGATCGTGGGCCCTCACCCAAAAAAGCAAGAACAAATTGAAAGAACAACTCAGCTCCCTTGCTCTTCTCACCATCAGGTTTCAAACAGACATGCTTAAGGGCATCAATTCCAAACTCCAAGGTATCAATTCCAAACTTAGCATCTTGCCTACAAACACACAATTTGCACGTTTACGTTACAGCTATTTTTAACAAAAACTACATTATATGATGACAAAATAACACACTTACACACAAGTATAAGCAGATCTATAATTGGTAGGCACGAATTTTAGAAACTTCAAAATATAAATGATTCTAGTCTCATCCCAAAAATAGCACCACACCGCTGTCTTTGCCTGTGAAAGATCCTTCAACCACCGAAAAGCACCAATATAACCATTAGAGTTCGCACGAAGGAAATCTAAGAAGCCCTCATATCCTTCCCTGGTGTCCTTTATACGTATGATATGATATATTTCCTATAAATAAGAACGCCTTGGTGAATAAATAGGCAATTAAAAGGGCACAATAAAAAAGACAGATGTGAAAACACTCACTTTGATTAGCTCATCACAAGCCGACGTAATCGGGGTGCCTTTTAACACAATCTCCTCAATGCCTTTTGGCACATCCTTAGGAGTCACTTTGACAACTCTAGAGCTCACCATGGTATGAGAACATACATAAAATGCATGTTGATTAAGTTGGCCATAGAGATTGTCAATCTGCTCTAAGGTTGGACTTGAAGGAAGCCAATCTAAGGAAAGATTGTCCCGAATGTAATCATCATCATGAATTTCAGTTACCCAAAGAGGAGGGGCACGCTTGTTGTCAGTTGGGGATGTCTTTCTATCAGCATATGCATACGGAAACACTGGAATATCCTATGATTAAGCAAGTTCAGATAGTGAGTAGGATGAATCACGTTGAACCAAATCGAGATAGTAAGAAATTTTAGAAGCAGTAGCACACTAGGGAAAGAAAAGCATATAATAAAGAACATCAAACCTCATATGACTCCTGACGAAGATTTATGACATTCTTCCTCGTTTGTTCTAATGCACACTTGAATCATCACCAGTGGGGCGCTATGAAGCAAATAAATAAGATCAGAAAAGATGCTCAAGAAAAAATAACAAGGGGAGCAGCATTAGTAAAGCACCTCTGTAATGCGTTTTTCAAGGGCTTCCGCAGCATTCACTGCTTGAATATGCTTGAACTAAAAAAGAAAAAAGGGATAAGCAGAAAGGCAAAAATAGGAAAACAAGTAAGGAAGCATGATTCACCATTTACCTCAGTGATGCGTTCCTCAAGGCTTTTTGTAGCCTTTACTGGTGGCAAATGTTGCAACTACAATCAGAAAGAAGGTCAATAAGTAGAAATACACAAATATGAAAACAAGGAAGCATGATTAACCATTTACCTCGTCCTTGCCTTCATCAAGGCCACCTGTAGATTGCACTGCTTGTATATGCTGCAAAAAAAACAAGGAATTAGATGGATAAGTAAAAATACACAAATAGGAAAACAAGGAAAGAAGCATGAATCTCCATTTTACCTCGCCCTTGACTTTGCCACGACCAGTCTTCTTTGAGCTGGAGGAAGATTCTTCAGGGACATCACCCTTGATTTTGCCACGTTCGGTTGTCTTTGCGCTGGAAGCAGATTCCTCAGGGGCATCACCCTGGATTTCATTCTCTGAGCTGGAGGAGCCTTCAGATACAAACTTTCTGTTTCCACGTCTCCGCGTGTTTTTCTGCAAATTAAGCCACACGGTAGGTGCGTAAGAAGACCTTCTTGCATTAAAAAAAAGGAAAGCAGGGTGTCTCAAACAAACAAGGACATAAAGTAAGATTACCTTGTTCTTGCTTCTGCCCATTTTTTTTCAACTGGCAGTCAACACTAACATTTAAAACTGCAATACAGACCACCATATTCAAGGCATTGGACATTAGCAATACATATAATGTGGATACCATACTATTTTTTTTTTTGCGGGGAAATGTGGATACCATACTAGAAGGAATAATAAATATTACAATACTCATAAGCAAAAATATGCTACTACATACAAGGAATAACGGATCCATACACATTTAAGAGGACAACAAGATTCAATGAAATGGGAAAACAACTACAAGATGCATACACATGCAACAAGACGAAATGAAACAAAAAGAAAAATGCCTGATGGTCTCGGCCTCTCGGGTCGATGCAGATGCCTCTGGACTCTGGTCACTCACTGCTTGTGCTTGAGGTGGAAGAAGAGGAGGCCCATGGTCGACTCGCGAGGAGCAGGAGAGGGCGAGGGACCAGATGGCCACTATCACGGTCGGGCGCGGGACTGGCGAGGAGGTGGAAGGATGAGGAGGCGAGGAGCAGGAGAGGGCGATCTAGGGATGGATGGGGATGGATGGATGAGTGGATCGGGAGGGATGGGGGAGAGGCGGCTGCGGGGATGGGAACAGAGCTGTCGATTTAGGGTTTGTCTCCCTCTCCAGATGGGCCGGACCGGCATGCCTAATAGGCCGGGCATTTCCACAGACGTCCGGCAAGATCGCCCGCCCAACGTCCCTGAAGCCTGCACAGGAGGCAGAATGCATAGTTGTCTCAAAAAAAAAAAAGGAGGCAGAATGCATTATATAGCTCAAAAAGAAAAAAGGATGCTGAAGAAAAAATAAATCCCACCGGCGTCCACGCGACGGTTGTTGATGCGTGTTGTCACTGGCCGGCGAGCACCTGCGAAGGACGATGGTGAATGAAGCCGGTGGAGAGGAGGAGGGGAGAAGAGCGAGGCGGCTGGATGAGAAAGAAACCAGAGGAGAGATGTGATTAGGTTAGGTTAGGGAGATGTGTGCGTGCTTATATATATAGGCCAGCCAGAGCCCAGAGGCAGAGGGAGGTGAGACGTTGCACTCACGCGACAAAAAGCATTAATGCGCCAGGCAATTACCGAGGAAGAGGAGAAAAGTGACGCGTCATCATGCATGCATGCATTGAATCGAATTGAATTGTTTTACCGAGGAAGAGGAAGAGAAAGAGACGCGCCGTCCAAATAAATGTCAATCAACGTCCCCGAGATGCAGCCTCCCCCCACCCCACGCACGACGGTTGCTCCTTCCTCTTCCTCTGTGGCCTAGTATCTTTCTTTTTTTTTCTTTTTTTTTTGAGGGAAAGGCCTAGTACTCCCTCCTTCCATCTATATAGGGCCTAATGCGTTTTTCGAGGCCAACTTTGACTAAATGTTAGAGCAATAATATATGACATGCAAGTTACACAAAGCATATTGTCAAATTCGTATGTGAAAGGAGATTCCAATGATATAATTTTCACATTATACATCTTATGTATTATTAATCTTATCAATAGTCAAACATTGTCTTAAAAAACGCATTAGGCCCTATATAGATGGAAGGAGGGAGTATCTTTCATGCAATGCAAGGAAAGATATAATCTTTCGTATCATCATCATAATAATAATATAAACCAGAAACCAACAACGACCACCGCTTCATCCTTCCTAACCATCGTTTGCAGTATATATAATAATAAATACAAGCAGTATATATATATATAATATAATAATAAAAAAGAAGATGACAGAGATCGTTTGCACGACAGTCATCAGCAGCCGTTGGATGAAATTCGTTCGTTCGTTCGGTCGTCGTCGTCGTCGTACGGATACAACCAAGTTTGTGGCAGCACGCACGATACAGGATTCTGGTTTGTGCACATGCATAGTACATTCACAATGTTGACTCGCTCGCATGGACACAGTCGCGCATGATCTGCTGGACTTCATGAATGACTTCTATTCTGGACTTGGATGGCATTAACCGTGCTTTCATCACCCTGCTGCCCAAATGCGACGTGGTGCTCTCCGGGGACGGGTTCCGGCCCATTTCCCTCCAGAATTGTGTCATGAAGATTGTCTCTCGGATCTTGACCACTCGGCTGCAAAAGTTTATTGAGCTCCTGGTGTCCTTTGAACAGTCTGGTTTTATTGCCGGGAGATGCATCGCCGATAACTTCCTGTATGCTGCCGATTTGATACAGAGTTGCCGTCTCCGCAAGACACCCACGATCGCCTTGAAGTTGGATTTCAAGAAGGCCTTTGATTCAGTTAGTTGGGAAGCGCTGGATCTGATTATGCAGGCACGTGGCTTTGGTAACCGTTGGGCTCTTGGATTAGAAAAATCCTCAGCACGGGTAAGACTGCTGTGTTGCTGAACGGAGTGCCCGGTAGATGGATTCAGTGTAAAAAGGGGTTGCGCTAGGGGGACTCGTTGTCGCCTTACCTCTTCTTGATCGTTGCGGACCTTCTCCACAAGTTGATTGTTAGGGATGCCTCCCCATCTAGGTTGCTACATCCGCTCGTCGATGATTTGCCGTGTCTTGTTATTCAATATGCAGACGACATTCTGGTATTGGTCCATGCTGAACAGGGGCAGCTCGCGCGGCTCAAGTCTATTCTGGATGCATTCTCTGCCGCTACGGGGCTGTCTATCAACTTCCACAAAAGCACCTTCATTCCAGTTGGCGTTGACCCCGCCCGTGCCACTCTCCTGGCTGCGGGGCTTGGCTGCCCGCTGTCAGTGTTCCCACAGACATACCTCGGCCTACCTCTCTCCGATGCGAAGCTGCCCGCTAGCGCCCTGGACTTTTAGCCGATCAAGATCGAGCGGCGCATCCCCCGGGTGGCGCACCCGTTTCCTCGACCAGGGGGGCCGTTTGACACTCACCTCTGCGGTACTCTCTGCGATCCCTACTCATGCCATGTCGGTGCTCCCCCTCTCTAAAGGCACTGTGGCCAAGATGGACCGCCCTCGTAGGGCCATGTTCTGGAAAGGGGCGAGTGAGTGCTCTGGAGGTGATTGTCAGGTTGCCTGGCAGGACGCCTGTCGGCTCCGCTCAGAAGGGGGGCTTGGCTTGGTGGATATTGGTGCCCAGAATACATGCCTCCTTCTAAAGATGGTTCATAAAATTTTCAGTGGTGTGCTTAACCCGTGGATTGTCTGGGTCCGCCGTTGGTACATGGGTGATCATCCGGCGCCCCCGACCCCCACCTGGAGAACCTTTGCCTCCCTTGTCCCGCTATACCGTTCGCTTACATCAATGAGGGTTGGCAACAGCGAGCACACCTCCCTCTGGCATGACAACTGGACCTCGCTGGGTCGTTTGGCGGCTGCTCTCCCCGCAGCTTATTCACACTGCCTCCGCCCCGAAGCAACCCTGGGGGACTTTGGTCGGTTTGGTGCTGATGCAGTCCCCGTGCACGATCGTTTGTCCAGAACTGCAGGACTAGAACTTCGCCTGCTTCGATCGGCCCTCGATCGTGTCCAGTTCTCTGAGGTGGGTGACGAGCGAATCCTAGCTTGGGGTGAGTGTCTTCAGTTCAAGGCGAGCGCGGTGTACCGTATGATCAAGCTTTTCGGATGTGAGCTCCCCCTACATGACCTCAACTGGGATGGCTTCATGCCCATCAAGGTCAAGGTGTTTGTCTGGGTTCTGCGACACGGTTACGCGAGGCTTCCTGCGTCGGATCGGCTTCCTCGAACATGATGACTGCCCCTTTTGCCCCGGTCGGGCTGAGACGATCGTGCACCTGTTCTTCGAGTGTCCCCGCTTGCATCCGATGTGGGAACGCGTTCTCGGCCGCCCCAGTATGCCCATCGATTGTTGTGTTGATTTTGTTTGGCGTGCCTTCACTGCCTGCCACCCCTCCTGGGCTCGTCCGCTGCTAAGCACGGCAATGTGTTGTGTCCTTTGGGTTGTTTGGAAGACCCGGAACCGGATGGTGTTCGATAACATTCGGAGCTCCGATCTTGACTTGCGGCATTCGGTCCGGGAGCACCTCCGATTGTGGGTGGTCCGGGCCCCCTCCCGCGTTGACTGTGCCCCGTTGCTGTTGTGGTGTGAATCTATCTGTAGCTGATTCCCCCCTTCTCTCTCCCTCCTTCTCTCTCTCTCTCTCTCTCTGCTCCGCGGAGCTTTGTAATCACCGACCCGCTGTCTCCTATTAATACAAAAATGAGTTTAGGTGGGCGATCGCCCCCCATTGACCGCTCAAAAAAAAACTCGCTCGCATGGAAAGCATTCTACTACGTACTCAGCTGTAATCCTTCTTCGACACTGAGCCACTGACATAGAAACACATACGTACATCATGCACCACTCAAAGTGAAAACCACCCACACAATTGTTTGCTCCAGATTTATCATTACACTTATTTCATTCTAGCCAAGAGATGTACAACAAAAAGGCACCCAACACGCCGTGCTTCTTCCCAGGCGAGGCAACAAAGCCTCCTCCTCCTTCTTCACTGACATGGACAGCAATAAAATTTCAGCAGGTTTATACTTGCCTGTTACAGTGAGTGAGTGTGTGTGTGTGAGAATCGTTGGAAAGAGGGGTGGGCCGTGAGGGCTGGGCGGAGGCAGGCAGGTCTGATCCAGCGCGGTATGGACGACGATGAGCGGCGCCTGACACAAGACCAACACACAACCTTTCATTCAGCATCCTTATATAAAGCTACTCATCAATACTTTGGCACATGGTCGCCTGATTGCCATTGACGACGCATCGCCGCTGCTGTTTCCGTCGAGCCCGGCTGAGCTCTAAAGAACCCAGGCCTCCTGTCAGAGCCCCCTGCTCTTGTCAAATACGTATCATCTACTACTACTAGACAGTAGCAACCTGAAACAAAGATTCTTTGACAATCAGATGGCAGTATCAACGTTAATTTGTAACTATGCACGCACTACAATCTACCTATTCCTCAATCTCTAAAATTTAACAACAGCAGAAAGACCTGCACAGGGACACTGCGCACATTTCACACCAAAATCAATCAAAGCATACACATTGGCATCACATATCAAGAATTCGGACGCAGCCTGCTTTTGGGCCAGCCACCTGTTGGGCCCACATTGTCATTGACACAAAGGCACCGAATCATAGTCCCAAGAATTCACATTGGTGGCCCCAATCAAGTACCCATATCAAGTATTCACATTGACCTAGAGATCTAGTTGAGAGAGAGAGAAGCTTACTGTTGTGCTGCCTCGACCATTGTAACTGCACAACACCGTGGTCTGTTGAGACTACGTTTGTAAGAGCTCATGAGGTGATTAATGACCTGTAGGTGTAAAGAGGAGCTCCAAGATGATCATTGTGGTCAGCAAGTCCCTGCAAAAAAGATTATCCTTTAGTTATAATAAATCAGCAAGGGGAGGAGGTGCATCGATTTGGCCTTAATTAGTTGGCATTTTTAGCACCTGGTAGCTAAAGCAGATGATTTGCTGCTGCAGCGAAATGGCAGAGGGAGAGGCAGGAAGGCATTGCCGGCAGTGGTGAGGTCGGCTCCGGACGCTGGCAGTGGTGTGGTCGACGGCGACCATCCACCTCTTCCCCCAGCGACCATCTAGCAGTTTGAAGAAGCTAAATGAAGACGGAAATTTTCTTAGCAGGGCTAATCTACGTGCACCGGACACTCACAAATAAAGAAGTCAATGGGATTGAACTAATCATCAAATGCAGACATCACAGAAAATCACAGATAACGAATCCACATTGGTGATGAAGTACACGTACATTTGGATTTATCATCTACCAGAGCACATTCGCAGTTTGAGGAGCCACGTGGTCGTCATGTTCCACCGTCCACCTCTTGCCAAATGCTTGTCTGCTTCAAACACTCCCACATAAAGAAAGGATCATCTTTTATCTGCAAAAATGAACAAAAGAATTGTTTTCTTTCTTGAGAAATAAATAAAAGATCACAAACAATGTCTAAGTCAACAAGGGGAGCGAAGCACCGACACAACTGGAACAGGTGGCAGAAATGAATGATTTGATTAAACTCATACACGGTTAATTAGTAAAGAGTTTGATTGCCGACGCAGCTGGAACAGGTGGCGGAAATGAATGATTTGATTAAACTTGTACGCAGTTAATTAATAAAGAGTTTGATTATACCCATGATGTGTATTTTCTGACAGTGCTTAAGAAGAAGATGCTTAGGGTAAAAATGTCGAACCAACAAGAATCTTACTGTATGATTACAACACTTTTTAAGCAACCGCCGGCTTACAGAGCCATCTCCTCAAAGTTCAATCATCACATGGGTACAATTCTGCTGCTAAATGATACTCAAAATACATAGTCACACCGATAGAGTCCCAAGATCGGGGGATTCTACTAGAATAGCCTGCCTAATTGGTCATTTCAATCAAATATACAATAATCAAGAAAACAAACATCTTGCGCTAGAGCTAATTCCGAAACAAGAAGATGCTCTTTCTGTGAATTCATACTCCAGGGCGTCAGGCTAGGACCAAGCATTAAAATTCAGCAGGTTTATACTTCTCTGTTACAGACTATGAATTGGAAGGAGGAGAAAAGATGGGAGCAGTAGAAGTAGGAACCTGCGAGTTTTGGGGCATGAGGGCTGTGCGGAGGCGGGTCTGATCCAGCGCGGTGTGGACGGCGATGAGCCGTCGCCGACGCAGCTGCTCGTACAAACAAATGAAGCTGCGAGAATGAAGAAATATCACCACCATCGCATTGCACATAAATGCATGTTTTGAAATGACCAGACTAAGACTTAAACGACCAGAAGACAGTCGTAAAATAAGAATAAACAAAAAAAAACGTACGGTGTTGCACAAAACATTCTATAGGCATGTGGACTAGTGCATTGACAAATGACAGCCCTCTTTCTCCAAATACAGAGCTAGCTGCCCTGTGAGCACCGCAAGACTCTTGGTTCCATTTGAAAGAGACAACCAAAAACTATTGACACTAAACTTGCTTAAATGTACCGCGACATTATGAGGGAGCCAAGTGGCTTACGTAACGTACGTTAGGGGGAGCCGAAGAAGAAGTGGCCACAGAGGAGGAGAAGGCACGGCCGGCAACAACGCTGTCGGTGGCTCCGAACCTGGCCTCCCCTTGCCAGCGTCCAGGCCGTGCAACCAGAGTGAGAGTGAGAGTGATAGGTGGACGGCTCGAAAGATGGCACTTTAAACTTTGATTGCCGTAGATTAGAGATGCCACAGCAGCAACGCACAAGCACAGGAAAGGGAAGGAGAGGAGAGGAGAGGAGAGCGTACCTCGACGGCCAGCAAGAGGGCGCAGGTGGAGACTGACCATGACGGCGAGGGCATCTACCCCGCCGGCTCCCAGAGCGAGCGAGCGAGCTAGTATCACCTACGCCCGCTTCGCAGACGCAGGAGGACGTTCGCGTTGGCTGGGGATCGAACGCATGGACGCACTGACGTTTTGGGCTCCGTGGCGACCTTGGTGAGCCGCCATCACCACCGTGCGTGCAGGCGACCTCGCCGGATCCGCAGAGGTGGGGGAGCAGCAGATGCACGGGAGCCGTGGCAGTAGATCCGTGGAGATCGGCCGCCGTCGTGGCTGGGAGGTGGAGTGCCTTCGTCGCTGCGCGCGTGGCAACAGGGAGGCGCGGCCGGGGAGGTGGAGGCCGGAGGCTGCAGACGGAGGAAGGGGCGCCGTCGCGGGGGCGGGCGAGAAGCAAGCAGAAGAGGAAGGGAATGGATTTTTTTTATTTTACTTTTTTGAGGAAGGGAATGGATGGATGAGGGTTAGCTGCGGTTCTTTTTGGTTCGAAATTTTTAGTTTCTCAACAGACAAGCCTCTAGAAATCTAGGAATACAACGCTTCCTCTTTGGATTAGCTTGCCTTGCACATCATTAGCATTTCTAGAAACATAAGACAAAACAAATAACTGAAAACTCTTTGATTTCCTGAAGCACAACAGCAATCTCCGAACGCCCAAAGTTATTAGAGCTTCGTAATTTCCAAAGCATCAGTTTCAACGATGATGTTCTGGAGACCCATAGTAGTACCTGCAAGTCGGACACCATCTCTAATGGCCAATGAATGTCTTCATAACAAAAGAATTGGCAGCATGTTCATACCATAGTGCCTGGGCACGCACGAATGAGTTTACCTTCATGATCGCGCACACCTACCCCTGTACTTCCTTGGAGGTGATCAGCCGAAAAACTTGCGTCCACATTCAGCCTAATGCACTTAATTTTCGGGGGTCGCCATTTATCATCAGCCTTAGTAGGTATTTTCTTTCCTTCTTTTGATGAAATTATCAAATCCATAGTCACATCAGCAGTCCATTTCACCGAGCATTGGATCGACCGCCCTTTATCTCCGTGTTTCTTCGCATTTCGCTCTGACCACATAGACCAACATCTACATAATATGACTGCGGCATCTCTATCACTGACCATACCCACATCAATCATATCCATCGCCCAGGAGTTTAGATGCAAACGAGGAAGTTTGACACCTGTAACAACCCCAGTGTCATGCTACAGTAATCCCCTGTTAATGATGCCTTGTCATCATTGTTACTGTTGCTAATCTTCACTTGATCTAAATCACCGATTCAAATTCAAATCCAATCTAAAGTCAAAAACTCTTATTTGTCAGACAGGAGATCTAAAATGTTCATTTTGTGGCAAATAGTCATTTGTTAATATTGGTGGTGAACCAACATTTTCGCAAGGTGTTTAAATGGCCTAAAGCAATTAAATCAGTGGCTAAAACAATAGTTTAAATGCCTTTTTTACTTTATAAAAATTTCAAACTATTTCAAAAGCCTCACAACCTTTTTGTGCCAGTGCTAACTATTGCAATGTAATTATGTGGCCAAGTCCCACATTTTACAAAATCGTTTTGGCAGCCCAAATATTACCGTGCTTTTTCTGTAAAAAGAAAAGAGCAAAGGTAAAAGAAAAGGAAAAAACCCCTGACCTCCCTAGGCCTTAGTCATATGGGCGGCCCAACCCAGCAGCCCATCTCCCCCGGTCGCCTCCCTCCTCCCTGTTCACCCGACCCAGCGACCGCGCTCGCCGGTCGCCACCGAACCCTCTCCCCGTCCCCGTCAGGGAAGGGATAAGGGCGGCGCCCTGCCTCCCCTAGCCCCCTGGCCTCACTCCCCCTCAACGCCCCCTCCCAGATCCACT
>LT934114.1:786964808-786990198 GCA_900231445.1 Triticum turgidum subsp. durum
CCGAACACCACCATCGCCATGGCTGTGACCTAGCCACGGCCACCGTGCCCCTCTCGCCGTCCCACGGTGTCCCCGAGGATCACCGCCCTCCGCTACTTCTACTGGCGCATCGCGTTGGAGCTCGGAGCCACCAGCGCCCACGTCGTCACCGTCTTCCTCCTCTGCTCCGACGAGCTTCGCCGCCGATTCCGCCGCACCAAGCCCTCCTCGAGCACGCTTGAGCACATCTGCAGGAGCATTGTGAGCCTGCGTTTCTCTCCCCTCTCCTCTGAGCTCGATCTCGAGCTCTAGCTCGCCTCACCGTCGTCGTCGTATCTCGTCACCGCCGTCCATGTCACCGCCGCGCGCACAGCTACCGCAGCCCACGCTTGAGCACATCATCGTGCTCAGCATCGCCGTAGGAACCCGGAGCGACCATCCATTGGTCCTACCGTGGCCAGCATAGCCGTTCCCCATCGCGTCCGACTCCGGCGTCCGCCAACCTCAACGCCGGCGCCGTCTATGGCCGCCCCCGGCTCGGCCACCGCCACGGTTTGATGCAGCTCCTCGCTCTCAACCGAACGCCCCCCACGCGTCCTACCTTGCTCCGTAGCGCCGTCCCCGACGAGGCCCGTAGCTCACCGCCGCCTTAGCTCCTCGCCGGCGCCGTTTCCAGCAGCTCCAGCTCCGGCCGGCCTCACCACGCTACGCGGCGGTCTCTCCTCGTTCGAACACGCCCGCCCGTGCCCATTTTGGCCGCCGGACGGCGAATCCCGACGCATGGTCGCGCCTCCGCCTGGTCCGTACGCGGCTGCCACCCCGGCTCGTCGCCGGTGTCCTTGCCGACCCCCTCCGCTCGCTGTCGCCACCATCGGACCCGCGGCGAACTGGTCGTTCGAAAACAACCGGCCGCGCACCGAACGGCCGCCCGGAGCCGTATTCCGACGAGATCCAGCGCATCTCCGCCGCGGGAGCGCTCGCCGGGGCTCCACCGGCGCCGGCCGCCGACGTGGCCGACCTGGGGCCACCCCTAGGGCCACTGCCAGCGGGCCCCACGGGCCCAGTTGACCGGGTTGACCCAGTCAACTGCTGACTAGGCAGCCCCAGCCACCTGACGTGTGGGCCCCACCGCTTAATCCTCCTTTTAAAATGTTTTAATAACTAAAACTAATTAATTTAGCTAATTAGTCTATGACAGGTGGGGCCTTCCTGCTAAATAACTCTGTTTAATTAGTTTTAAACTTCTGTTAGTCCACTGTCTATGATAGGTGGGTCCCCCATGTCAGTTTTGACCAGTCAACCGGACTGTTGACTGCTGACATCACACGTACGTCATGCTGACATCATAATTCCGTTTCTGTTAATTTAGATAAATCCAGAAAATAGTTTAATCGTTGAAAATTAATAGAAAATCAACTGTAACTCGGATGAAAATGTTTTCTACATGAAAGTTGCTCAGAAAAATCCAACGAATCCGTATACGCAGCCCGTTCGTCCGCTATACATCCCTAACCTATCGAACTCGCAACTTTCCCCCTCCGGTTCATCTGTCCGAAAACGCGAAAGACCGGGAATACTTTCCCGGATGTTTCCCCCCTTCCCCGGTATCACCTAATACCGCGTTAGGGCATACCTAGCACCGTGTATTACCTTGTTATGTTTTGTGATGCTTTGTTTGCTTCGTATTTACTGTTTCTTCCCCCCTCTTCTTCTTCGATAGACCCCGAGACCGTTGCTGATGCCACTGAGTTCGACTACACCGACGACGACCCCTCCTTGCCAGAGCAACCAGGCAAGCCCCCCCTTTGATCATCCCGATATCGCCCATTCCTTTCTCTCATGCTTGCATTAGATTTTGCTACTGTTATTGTTTGCTCCTATTCTGATGCATAGCCTGCTTTTGTATCTGTTGTTGTACCTTAGATGCTTATCCTAAATTGCTTAGTATAGGTTGGTTAGTGATCCATCAGTGACCCCCACCTTGTCCTTGTTGCCCCTGCTTCATCTTTGAAGACCCGATCAACGGGACCGAAGACCAGGCCCCGACACCGCATGTCACTTTCCTCTTAGTTGCTCAACACTACTGGGTTACTATCGAGTACCGAGGGTGAACCTCTTCAGCACTTCTGATGTTAACCCTGTAGTGTAGTCATTCGGTCATGGTCATCGAGGGTGATTTCCTCCTTAACCACTTCCGATACGACTCTGTCGTGCAACCCCTCAAGTGTAAACCTCGGGGGTGATTCCTCTTATGTTCACCTTGATGATTACATCTAGTGGAATTCATCGGGGGTGATTCCTCGGGTTTTCCCCTTGATGTTTGGACACACGGATACTTGGACTTTACCTGTGTTACTTGGAAAGACGGGTCGACCCTGAGGGGTGCCCGCGCGAGCTTAATTGCGAGTGATGTGGAGTCGGGTTGACCTGGAGGGTGCCCGCGAGATAATTACGAGGCGTGGCCGGGCATTCCTAGCCCTTGCCGCTAGTCCTCGAGACGGGGCAACGGGGTCACATCTTTCGTGAGTCCCTGCTTGTTACCGCGTGTTCCTAATCCACTACGATTTGGATATTTGATCCGAGGGGCCTCTGGCCTGATAGCACTAACCATCACGTGGGCATAGTATGGGCGTTCTGCGTCGTATACATCAGCCGAAGCTTAACAGATGTCAGCGACTAAGCGGCGCGCGCCGGGTTGGACTGCGTAAGCACCTGCCTTGTTGAAGGAGGTAGCTAGGTCTGCTCATCGGCCGCCCTCGCAACGTGCAGGAGTTCCTGGGGAGATGGCCCATGACCCCTGGGGGCATAGGTTTAGTCCGGCGTGCTGTCCTCTCTATTAAGCCTAGGTCGGGTTGCGGCGTATTGTTTGGCCGAGGCCGGGCATGACCCAGGAAAGTGTGTCCGGCCGGAGTTAATCGAGCGTGGTGGGTAAGTTGGTGCACCCCTGCAGGGAAGAAAACAACTATCGATAGCATGTCCTACGGTAACGGACACTTGGAGTTGTATCCCGATCGATACAACTAGAACTGGATACTTGTGATGAGAATTGGATGGTGATGAGAACTGGATTGTGATGATAACTGGATAGTATGGCTCTGGGATTTCTTTCTCACAGGGAGTCGAGAAAGGATCTCCGGCCGAGGTTGATAACACTACTACTACTTTACGTTATGCTACTCTACTCCCTCCTGTTTGCTGCAAGATGGTGGTTTCCAGAAGATGCTAGTCTTCGATAGGACTAGGCCTTCCCTCTATTCTGGCATTTCTGCAGCCCAGTCCACATATACAGCCTTCCTTTGATAATGTTGCATATGTAGTGTAGATCCTTGCTTGCGAGTACTTTGGATGAGTACTCACGGTTGCTTTGCTCCCCCTTTTCCCCCTTTCTTCTTTTTCCGGTTGGTGCAACCAGATGTTGGAGCCCAGGAATCAGATGCCACCGCCGATGCCTACTACTACGTGGAGACCGTCGACGACCAGGAGTAGTTAGGAGGCTCCTAGGCAGGAGGCCTTGCCTTTTCGATCGTTGCTACTTTTGTGCTAGCCTTCTTAAGGCAAACTTGTCTAACTTATGTCTGTACTCAGACATTGTTGCTTCCGCTGACTCTTGTGTATTCGAGCTTTTATATTCGAGCCCTCGAGGCCCCTGGCTTGTAATATAAAGCTTGTATTATTTTATTTTGTGTCTAGGGTTGTGTTGTGATATCTTCCCGTGAGTCCTTGATCTTGATCGTACACATTTGCGTGTATGATTAGTGTACGATTGAATCGAGGGCGTCACAAGTTGGTATCAGAGCCGACTGCCTGTAGGTAGCCCCCTTTCCAACTCCTTGGCCGAAGATGAGTCTAGTCACTACAAAAACCTTTACTAACATGGCTGTGTGTCTTACGGGCCCACGTCGCCAATTGGTTGGTATTAGGATCTTTTACTCCTCATCTATACTCTGGGACTCTGATCTCTCGTCTATTCGGGTTAAACATTTTACTAACTCTGACATTAGGTTCTCGTACCCACTTCCTCCCGGAAAGCCCCAACATTATCGATGATTGCCTGCTGCACCAGAAGATTTCGAAGATACTCTACGTTGTTCTCTCTAGACTTTGTGCCAATGCTTTCGCAATTCCCTACCACCGATAAGTCCCCATGAATAACAACCTTGCCGCTTTTACCTTCATCCCCAGTTCCTGATATTATTACTAGGTACCACTAGAACTCTCCGTTGTTCCGAGAATCCTTTGTGCCTTCTGCTTTGCGGCTTCTTTTTGCACTACGGGTAATTCCCTGAACCCGTTCATCCCCAGTTGTTCATTTGCTTTCCAAAGTACTTGGAAATACTATCTGATCTTCCAAAAATCCTTTGCAGCCTATTACTCTTGATTCTTCTTGCCTGTTTGCATTATGGTTAATTCCATATTTCTAGTAATCTCCGTTGACATCCTATGTCTCTATCATTTCGAGTCCCTTCATCCAATTTGTTGCGAATGCTCGAAATCCTCAATCAGATCCTAGTATTCATCCTTCTGGCTCAGACGTCACTCCGAACATGGGCTTGTTCTTGGCAAATGAAACCTTGATTGATTGTCGATCTATATCGATTCAACTCAATTATCTTTTGATCAGAGCTTCTGCTTCTGATCTTCTGATATGAAAATCATAATTCCTTTGTATTCAAGCTTTGAGGTTATCCAGATATATCTATAATCCGATGCGTTGCATTCTTTCCTTCTTCTGATTGAGTACTGATACTCACATCAGATCCATTAAGGACCGCTGAATCCTTTGTTGGATTATTATCCGGCAGTTTCCTTCATATTCAAAATTTTGTGCGCTCTTTCCCAGATACATAATGCCTTTGGTAATTGTATCCTTTCCTTTTGTCAACCATGCTCTGCTTTCGAGCTTGTGTTGCTTACTTCTGAAGTTTGTGGAATAGGTTCCTAAGATGCCCCTATGGGTTGAACCTATGCCTCCCATAATCCGTTTGATCCCGAGAGTTTTAACGAGTCTTACTCTTCTGGTGTTTTGCCAGATAACATTTCAACACTACAACTTCATTGAACGCGAGAAGTGAATGAAAGGTTATGCATTGGAGAAGTGGGAGTCGACCTTGAACCTTTGTGTTCATGCCCATGGACACGATGTAGATCCAATCATGGAAGCTTCTTGTAATAATAACTTTTTCCTTGATATATTATCCTATGGTATCGGTGAATTGATCCTTTGCAAACGTGGTTCCGACCATATTTTCCTCCTTGATTCCATTTACTGGATAAGTTAAAATACTTATCGTCTGCAAATCATTTCCCCCGTCCAACCTCTACTCCGATTTACCTTCCGACATTACACCTAGTACTTGATACTGGGAAGTTTTATACCCCATCACATCATTCCTAGCCTGATCGGCTATATTTTTATTGTGTCAACTTTTAACTATGCTACCTGGTCCTTATTCCCGGAGCACAACTTTTCGACGATGAGCGAAGCTTACGTCGATCTTCCTCATCTTATCTTTTCGCCTTGAACAGCAAGCTTGCTTTCGAGTTTGTGTCGTACCCATGGTTCCAATAACTTTTCACTTCATCATTCCTTTGACTTGATGTCATCGCCGATCGATTACATCTTCCTGAAATCTCTCGACAATTGTGTCGTGCTCGTCAACATTTTGAGCCCTTCCAACATATCAATCGATTTCGGATAAGAAATACCATCCTTGACCTTCGATGATTTGAGTTGTCATCGACAACCCCTTGTCTTCTTTCCAACACATATTTGATCATGTCTTGGTTATACCTATTGGGGAACGTAGTAATTTCAAAAAAAAATCCTACGCACACGCAAGATCATGGTGATGCATAGCAACGAGATGGGAGAGTGTATGTCCACGTACCCTCGTAGACCGTAAGCGGAAGCGTTATGACAATGCGGTTGATGTAGTCGCACGTCTTCACGATCCGACCGATCCGAGTACCGAACGTACGGCACCTCCGAGTTCAGCACACGTTCAGCTCGATGACGATCCCCGGACTCCGATCCAGCAAAGTGTCGGGGATGAGTTCCGTCAGCACGACGGCGTGGTGACGATCTTGATGTTCTACCGTCGCAGGGCTTCGCCTAAACTCCGCGATGATATGACCGAGGTGGAATATGGTGGAGGGGGGCACCGCACACGGCTGAGGAACGATCACGAAGATCAACTTGTGTGTCTATGGGGTGCCCCTGCCCCCGTATATAAAGGAGTGGAGGAGGGGGAGGGCCGGCCCTCTCTATGGCGCGCCCTAGGGGAGTCCTACTCCCACCGGGAGTAGGATTCCCCCATTCCTAGTAGAACTAGGAGCCCTTCCAAGTAGTAGGAGTAGGAGGCAGGGAAAGGGAAGGGAAAAGGAGAAGGAAGGAAGGGGGCGCCCCCCCTCCCTAGTCCAATTCGGAGCAGCTCATGGGGAGGGGTGTGGCCACCCTTTGAGGCCTTTCTCTCCTTTCCCGTATGGCCCATTAAGGCCCAATACGAATTCCCGTAACTCCCCGGTACTCCCGAAAATACCCGAATCACTCGGAACCTTTCCGATGTCCGAATTGTTGGGTTTCGTAGTAATTTCAAAAAATTTCCTACGCGCACACAGGATCATGTGATGCATAGCAACGAGGGGAGAGTGTTGTCTACGTACCCAACGCAGACCGACTGCGGAAGCGATGACACGACGTAGAGGAAGTAGCCGTACGTCTTCACGATCCAACCGATCAAGCACCGAAACTACGGCACCTCCGAGTTCGAGCACACGTTCAGCCCGATGACGATCCCCGGACTCCGATCCAGCAAAGTGTCGGGGAAGAGTTTCGTCAGCACGACGGCGTGGTGACGATCTTGATGAACTACAGCAGCAGGGCTTCGCCTAAACTCCGCTACAGTATTATCGAGGAATATGGTGGCAGGGGGCACCGCACACGGCTAAGGAATCGATCACGTGGATCAACTTGTGTCAACTTGTGTGTTTAGAGGTGCCCCTGCCTCCGTATATAAAGGAGCCAAGGGGGGGAGGAGGCGCCGGCCAGGAGGAGGTGGCGCAGGAGGAGTCCTACTCCTACCGGGAGTAGGACTCCCCTCCAATCCTATTCCAACTAGGATTCCCAAGGGGGAAAGAGGGAGAGGGGTGGCCGGCCACCTCTCCTAGTCCTAATAGGACTAGGGGAAGGGGGGAGGCGCGCAGCCCCCTTGGGCTGCCCCTTTCTCCTTTCCACTAAGGCCCATGATGGCCCATATGGCTCCCGGGGGGTTCCGGTAACCCGGTAAAATCCCGATTTCACCCGGAACACTTCCGATGTCCAAACATAGACTTCCAATATATCAATCTTTATGTCTCGACCATTTCGAGACTCCTCGTCATGTCCGTGATCACATCCGGGACTCCGAACAACCTTCGGTACATCAAAATGCATAAACTCATAATATAACTGTCATCGTAACCTTAAGCGTGCGGACCCTACGGGTTCGAGAACAATGTAGACATGACCGAGACACGTCTCTGGTCAATAACCAATAGCGGGACCTGGATGCCCATATTGGCTCCTACATATTCTACGAAGATCTTTATCGGTCAGACCGCATAACAACATACGTTGTTCCCTTTGTCATCGGTATGTTACTTGCCCGAGATTCGATCGTCGGTATCCAATACCTAGTTCAATCTCGTTACCGGCAAGTCTCTTTACTCGTTCTATAATACATCATCTCACAACTAACATATTAGTTGTAATGCTTGCAAGGCTTATGTGATGTGTATTACCGAGAGGGCCCAGAGATACCTCTCCGACAATCGGGGTGACAAATCCTAATCTCGAAATACGCCAACCCAACATCGACCATTGGAGACACCTGTAGTACTCCTTTATAATCACCCAGTTACGTTGTGACGTTTGGTAGTACCCAAAGTGTTCCTCCGGTAAATGGGAGTTGCATAATCTCATAGTCATAGGAACATGTATAAGTCATGAAGAAAGCAATAGCAACATACTAAACGATCGGGTGCTAAGCTAATGGAATGGGTCATGTCAATCAGATCATTCTACTAATGATGTGACCTCGTTAATCAAATAACAACTCATTGTTCATGGTTAGGAAACATAACCATCTTTGATTAACGAGCTAGTCAAGTAGAGGCATACTAGTGACACTCTGTTTGTCTATGTATTCACACATGTATTATGTTTCCGGTAAATACAATTCTAGCATGAATAATAAACATTTATCATGATTATAAGGAAATAAATAATAACTTTATTATTGCCTCTAGGGCATATTTCCTTCAGTCTCCCACTTGCACTAGAGTCAATAATCTAGATTACACTGTAATGAATCTAACACCCATGGAGCTTTGGTGCTGATCATGTTTTGCTCGTGGAAGAGGCTTAGTCAACGGGTCTGCAATATTCAGATCCGTATGTATCTTGCAAATCTCTATGTCTCCCACCTGGACTAGATCCCAGATGGAGTTGAAGCGTCTCTTGATGTGTTTGGTCCTTTTGTGAAATCTGGATTCCTTTGCCAAGGCAATTGCACCAGTATTGTCACAAAAGATTTTCATTGGACCCGATGCACTAGGTATGACACCTAGATCGGATATGAACTCCTTCATCCAGACTCCTTCATTTGCTGCTTCCGAAGCAGCTATGTATTCCGCTTCACATGTAGATCCCGCTACGACGCTTTGTTTAGAACTGCACCAACTGACAGCTCCACCGTTTAATGTAAACACGTATCCGGTTTGCGATTTAGAATCGTCCGGATCAGTGTCAAAGCTTGCATCAACGTAACCTTTTACGATGAGCTCTTTGTCACTTCCATATACGAGAAACATATCCTTAGTCCTTTTCAGGTATTTCAGGATGTTCTTGACCGCTGTCCAGTGATCCATTCCTGGATTACTTTGGTACCTCCCTGCTAAACTTATAACAAGGCACACATCAGGTCTGGTACACAGCATTGCATACATGATAGAGCCTATGGCTGATGCATAGGGAACATCTTTCATATTCTCTCTATCTTCTGCAGTGGTCGGGCATTGAGTTTTACTCAATTTCACACCTTGTAACACATGCAAGAACCCTTTCTTTGCTTGATCCATTTTGAACTTCTTCAAAATTTTGTCAAGGTATGTGCTTTGTGAAAGTCCAATTAAGCGTCTTGATCTATCTCTATAGATCTTAATGCCTAATATGTAAGCAGCTTCACCGAGGTCTTTCATTGAAAAACTTTTATTCAAGTATCCCTTTATGCTATCCAGAAATTCTATATCATTTCCAATCAGTAATATGTCATCCACATATAATATCAGAAATGCTACAGAGCTCCCACTCACTTTCTTGTAAATACAGGCTTCTCCGAAAGTCTGTATAAAACCAAATGCTTTGATCACACTATCAAAACGTTTATTCCAACTCCGAGAGGCTTGCACCAGTCCATAAATGGATCGCTGGAGCTTGCACACTTTGTTAGCTCCCTTTGGATCGACAAAACCTTCTGGTTGCATCATATACAACTCTTCTTCCAGAAATCCATTCAGGAATGCAGTTTTGACATCCATTTGCCAAATTTCATAATCATAAAATGTGGCAATTGCTAACATGATTCGGACGGACTTAAGCATCGCTACGGGTGAGAAGGTCTCATCGTAGTCAATTCCTTGAACTTGCCGAAAACCTTTTGCGACAAGTCGAGCTTTGTAGACAGTAACATTACCATCAGCGTCAGTCTTCTTCTTAAAAATCCATTTATTCTCAATTGCTTGCCGATCATCGGGCAAGTCAACCAAAGTCCATACTTTGTTCTCATACATGGATCTCATCTCAGATTTCATGGCTTCAAGCCACTTTGCGGAATCTGGGCTCACCATCGCTTCTTCATAGTTCGTAGGTTCATCATGATCTAGTAGCATGACCTCCAGAACAGGATTACCGTACCACTCTGGTGCGGATCTTACTCTGGTTGATCTACGCGGTTCAGTAGTATCTTGATCTGAAGTTTCATGATCATTATCATTGGCTTCCTCACTAACTGGTGTAGGTGTCACTGAAACAGTTTTCTGTGATGAACTACTTTCCAGTAAGGGAGCAGGTACAGTTACCTCGTCAAGTTCTACTTTCCTCCCACTCACTTCTTTCGAGAGAAACTCCTTCTCTAGAAATGATCCATTCTTAGCAACAAATGTTTTGCCTTCGGATCTGTGATAGAAGGTGTACCCAACAGTTTCCTTTGGGTATCCTATGAATACACATTTCTCCGATTTGGGTTCGAGCTTATCAGGTTGAAGCTTTTCACATAAGCATCGCAGCCCCAAACTTTAAGAAACGACAACTTTGGTTTCTTGCCAAACCACAGTTCATAAGGCGTCGTCTCAACGGATTTTGATGGTGCCCTATTTAACGTGAATGCGGCCGTCTCTAAAGCATAACCCCAAAATGATAGCGGTAAATTAGTAAGAGACATCATAGATCGTACCATATCTAATAAAGTACGATTACGACATTCGGACACACCATTACGCTGTGGTGTTCCGGGTGGCGTGAGTTGCGAAACTATTCCACAGTTTTTCAAATGTACACCAAACTCGTAACTCAAATATTCTCCTCCACGATCAGATCGTAGAAACTTTATTTTCTTGTTACGATGATTTTCAACTTCACTCTGAAATTCTTTGAACTTTTCAAATGTTTCAGACTTATGTTTCATTAAGTAAATATACCCATATCTGCTTAAATCATCTGTGAAGGTGAGAAAATAACGATATCCGCCACGAGCCTCAATATTCATCGGGCCACATACATCAGTATGTATGATTTCCAACAAATCTGTTGCTCTCTCCATAGTACCGGAGAACGGTGTTTTAGTCATCTTGCCCATGAGGCACGGTTCGCAAGTACCAAGTGATTCATAATCAAGTGGTTCCAAAAGTCCATTAGTATGGAGTCTCTTCATGCGTTTTACACCGATATGACCTAAACGACAGTGCCACAAATAAGTTGCACTTTCATTATCAACTCTGCATCTTTTGGTTTCAACATTATGAATATGTGTATTACTACTATCGAGATTTAGTAAGAATAGACCACTCTTCAAGGGTGCATGACCATAAAAGATATTACTCATATAAATAGAACAACCATTATTCTCTGATTTAAATGAATAACCGTCTCGCATTAAACAAGATCCAGATATAATGTTCATGCTCAACGCTGGCACCAAATAACAATTATTTAGGTCTAATATTAATCCCGAAGGTAGATGTAGAGGTAGCGTGCCGACTGCGATCACATCGACTTTGGAACCGTTTCCCACGCGCATCGTCACCTCGTCCTTTGCCAGTGCCCGCTTATTCTGTAGTCCCTGTTTCGAGTTGCAAATATTAGCAACAGAACCAGTATCAAATACCCAGGTGCTACTGCGAGCTCTAGTAAGGTACACATCAATAACATGTATATCACATATACCTTTGTTCACCTTGCCATCCTTCTTATCCGCCAAATACTTGGGGCAGTTTCGCTTCCATTGACCAGTCTGCTTGCAGTAGAAGCACTCAGTTTTAGGCTTAGGTCCAGACTTGGGTTTCTTCTCTTGAGCAGCAACTTGCTTGCCGTTCTTTTTGAAGTTCCCCTTTTTCTTCCCTTTGCCCTTTTTCTTGAAACTAGTGGTCTTGTTAACCATCAACACTTGATGCTCCTTCTTGATTTCTACCTCCGCAGCTTTCAGCATTGCGAAGAGCTCGGGAATAGTTTTGTTCATCCCTTGCATATTATAGTTCATTACGAAGCTCTTGTAGCTTGGTGGCGGTGATTGGAGAATTCTGTCGATGACGCAATCATCCGGAAGATTAACTCCCAATTGAATCAAGTGATTATTATACCCAGACATTTTGAGTATATGCTCACTGACAGAACTGTTCTCCTCCATCTTGCAGCTATAGAACTTATTGGAGACTTCATATCTCTCAATCCGGGCATTTGCTTGAAATATTAACTTCAACTCCTGGAACATCTCATATGCTCCATGACGTTCAAAACGTCGTTGAAGTCCCGATTCTAAGCCGTAAAGCATGGCACACTGAACTATCGAGTAGTCATCAGCTTTGCTCTGCCAGACGTTCATAACATCTGGCGTTGCTCCAGCAGCAGGCCTGGCACCCAGCGGTGCTTCCAGGACGTAATTCTTCTGTGCAGCAATGAGGATAATCCTCAAGTTACGGACCCAGTCCGTGTAATTGCTACCATCATCTTTCAACTTTGCTTTCTCAAGGAGCGCATTAAAATTCAACGGAACAACAGCACGAGCCATCTATCTACAATCAACATAAACAAGCAAGATACTATCAGGTACTAAGTTCATGATAAATTTAAGTTCAATTAATCATATTACTTAAGAACTCCCACTTAGATAGACATCCCTCTAATCCTCTAAGTGATTACGTGATCCAAATCAACTAAACCATAACCGATCATCACGTGAGATGGAGTAGTTTTCAATGGTGAACATCGTTATGTTGATCATATCTACTATATGATTCACGCTCGACCTTTCGGTCTCCGTGTTCCGAGGCCATATCTGCATATGCTAGGCTCGTCAAGTTTAACCTGAGTATTCTGCGTGTGCAAAAACTGGCTTGCACCCGTTGTAGATGGACGTAGAGCTTATCACACCCGATCATCACGTGGTGTCTGGGCACGACGAACTTTGGCAACGGTGCATACTCAGGGAGAACACTTCTTGATAATTTAATGAGAGATCATCTTATAATGCTACCGTCAATCAAAGCAAGATAAGATGCATAAAAAGATAAACATCACATGCAATCAATATAAGTGATATGATATGGCCATCATCATCTCGTGCTTGTGATCTCCATCTCCGAAGCACCGTCATGATCACCATCATCACCGGCGCGACACCTTGATCTCCATCGTAGCATCGTTGTCGTCTCGCCAATCTTATGCTTTCACGACTATCACTACCGTTTAGTAATAAAGTTAAGCATTACGTCGCGATTGCATTGCATACAATAAAGCGACAACCATATGGCTCCTGCCAGTTGTCGATAACTTGGTTACAAAACATGATCATCTCATACAATAAAATTCAGCATCATGCCTTGACCATATCACATCACAACATGCCCTGCAAAAACAAGTTAGACGTCCTCTACTTTGTTGTTGCATTTTTTACGTGGCTGCTACGGGCTTAAGTAAGAACCAATCTCACCTACGCATCAAAACCACAACGATAGTTTGTCAAATAGACTCCGTTTTAACCTTCGCAAGGACCGGGCGTAGCCATACTTGGTTCAACTAAAGTTGGAGAGACAGTCGCCCGCAAGCCATCTCTGTGCAAAAGCACGTCGAGGGAACCGGTCTCGCGTAAGCGTACGCGTAAGGTTGGTCTGGGTCGTCTCGTCCAACAATACCGCCGAACCAAAATATGACATGCTGGTAGGCAGTATGACTTGTATCGTCCACAACTCACTTGTGTTCTACTCGTGCATATAACATCAACATCAATAACCAGGCTCTGATACCACTGTTGGGATTCGTAGTAATTTCAAAAAATTTCCTACGCGCACACAGGATCATGTGATGCATAGCAACGAGAGAAGAGTGTTGTCTACGTACCCAACGCAGACCGACTGCGGAAGCGATGACACGACGTAGAGGAAGTAGTCGTACGTCTTCACGATCCAACCGATCAAGCACCGAAACTACGGCACCTCCGAGTTCGAGCACACGTTCAGCTCGATGACGATCCCCGGACTCCGATCCAGCAAAGTGTCGGGGAAGAGTTTCGTCAGCACGACGGCGTGGTGACGATCTTGATGAACTACAGCAGCAGGGCTTCGCCTAAACTCCGCTACAGTATTATCGAGGAATATGGTGGCAGGGGGCACCGCACACGGCTAAGGAATCGATCACGTGGATCAACTTGTGTCAACTTGTGTGTTTAGAGGTGCCCCTGCCTCCGTATATAAAGGAGGAGAGGAGGGGAGGCTGGCCGGCCAAGGGGGGGAGGCGCAGGAGAGTCCTACTCCCTCTGGGAGTAGGATTCCCCCTCCAATCCTAGTCCAACTAGGATTCCTCGGAGGGGAAAAGAGGAGGAGGGGGCCGGCCACCTCTCCTAGTCCTAATAGGACTAGGGGAAGGGGGGGCGCGCAGCCCAACTAGGGCAGCCCCTTCTCTTTTTTCCACTAAGGCCCACTATGGCCCAAATAGCTCCCGGGGGGTTCCGGTAACCCTCCCGGTATTCCGGTAAAATCCCGATTTCACCCGGAACACTTCCGATATCCAAATATAGGCTTCCAATATATCAATCTTTACGTCTCGACCATTTCGAGACTCCTCGTCATGTCCGTGATCACATCCGGGACTCCGAACAACCTTCGGTACATCAAAATGCATAAACTCATAATATAACTGTCATCGTAACCTTAAGCGTGCGGACCCTACGGGTTCGAGAACAATGTAGACATGACCGAGACACGTCTCCGGTCAATAACCAATAGCGGGACCTGGATGCCCATATTGGCTCCTACATATTCTACGAAGATCTTTATCGGTCAGACCGCATAACAACATACGTTGTTCCCTTTGTCATCGGTATGTTACTTGCCCGAGATTCGATCGTCAGTATCCAATACCTAGTTCAATCTCGTTACCGGCAAGTCTCTTTACTCGTTCCGTAATACATCATCTCACAACTAACATATTAGTTGTAATGCTTGCAAGGCTTTATGTGATGTGTATTACCGAGAGGGCCCAGAGATACCTCTCCGACAATCGGAGTGACAAATCCTAATCTCGAAATACGCCAACCCAACATCGACCATTGGAGACACCTGTAGTACTCCTTTATAATCACCCAGTTACGTTGTGACGTTTGGTAGTACCCAAAGTGTTCCTCCGGTAAACGGGAGTTGCATAATCTCATAGTCATAGGAACATGTATAAGTCATGAAGAAAGCAATAGCAACATACTAAACGATCGGGTGCTAAGCTAATGGAATGGGTCATGTCAATCAGATCATTCTACTAATGATGTGACCTCGTTAATCAAATAACAACTCATTGTTCATGGTTAGGAAACATAACCATCTTTGATTAACGAGCTAGTCAAGTAGAGGCATACTAGTGACACTCTGTTTGTCTATGTATTCACACATGTATTATGTTTCCGGTAAATACAATTCTAGCATGAATAATAAACATTTATCATGATTATAAGGAAATAAATAATAACTTTATTATTGCCTCTAGGGCATATTTCCTTCACGAATATAGTCGTCCAATATATCGATCTTTATGTCTCGACCATTTCGAGACTCCTCGTCATGTCCCCGATCTCATCCGGGACTCCGAACTCCTTCGTACATCAATACTCATAAACTCATAATAAAACTGTCATCGAAACCTTAAGCATGCGGACCCTACGGGTTCGAGAACTATGTAGACATGACCGAGACACGTCTCCGGTCAATAACCAATAGGGGAACCTGGATGCTCATATTGACTCCTACATATTCTACGAAGATCTTTATCGGTCAAACCGCATAACAACATACTTGTTCCCTTTGTCATCGGTATGTTACTTGCCCGAGATTCGATCGTCGGTATCTCAATACCTAGTTCAATCTCGTTACTGGCAAGTCTCTTTACTCGTTCTGTAATACATCATCCCGCAACTAACTCATTAGTTGCAATGCTTGCAAGGCTTAAGTGATGTGCATTACCGAGAGGGCCCAGAGATACCTCTCCGACAATCGGAGTGACAAATCCTAATCTCGAAATACGCCAACCCAACATGTACCTTTGGAGACACCTGTAGAGCTCCTTTATAATCACCCAGTTACGTTGTGACGTTTGGTAGCACACAAAGTGTTTCTCCGGTAAACGGGAGTTGCATAATCTCATAGTCATAGGAACATGTATAAGTCATGAAGAAAGCAATAGCAACATACTAAACGATCAAGTGCTAAGCTAACGGAATGGGTCAAGTCAATCACATCATTCTCCTAATGATGTGATCCCGTTAATCAAATGACAACTCATGTCTATGGTTAGGAAACATAACCATCTTTGATTAATGAGCTAGTCAAGTAGAGGCATACTAGTGACACTATGTTTGTCTATGTATTCACACATGTATTATGTTTCCGGTTAATACAATTCTAGCATGAATAATAAACATTTATCATGAAATAAGGAAATAAATAATAACTTTATTATTGCCTCTAGGGCATATTTCCTTCAGTCTCCCACTTGCACTAGAGTCAATAATCTATTTCACATCACCATGTGATTTAACACCAATCCACATCTGTATGTGGTTAACACCCATAGTTCACATCGTCATGTGACCAACACCCGAAGGGTTTACTAGAGTCAATAATCTAGCTCACATCGATATGTGATTAACACCCAAAGAGTACTAAGGTATGATCATGTTTTACTCGTGAGAGAAGCTTAGTCAACGGGTCTGTCACATTTAGAGCCGTATGTATTTTGCAAATATTCTATGTCTACAATGCTCCGCACGGAGCTACTCTAGCTAATTGCTCCCACTTTCAATATGTATCCAGATTGAGACTTAGAGTCATCTGGATCGGTGTAAAAAGCTTGCATCGATGTAACTCTTTACGACGGGCTCTTTTATCACCTCCATAATCGAGAAATATTTCCTTAGTCCTCACTAAGGATGTTCTTGACCAATGTCCAGTAATCTACTCCTAGATCACTATTGTACTCCCTTGTCAAAATCAGAGCAAGGTATACAATAGGTCTGGTACATAGCATAGCATACTTTATAGAACCTATGACTGAGGCATGGGGAATGACTTTCATTCTCTTTTCTATTTTCTGCTATGGTCGGGATTTGAGTCTTACTCAATTTCACACCTTTGCAACACAGGCAAGAACCTTTTCTTTGACTATTCCATTTTGAACTACTTCAAATTTTTGACAAGGTATGTACTTATTGAAAAAACTTATCAAGCGTCTTGATCTATCTCAATAGATCATGATGCTCAATATGTAAGTAGCTTTACTGAGGTCTTTCTTTTAAAGAACTCCTTTCAAATACTCCTTTATGCTTTCCAGAAAAATTCTACATCATTTCTGATCAACAATATGTTACTCACACATATTTACGAGAAAGGCGGTAGTGCTCCCACTCACTTTATTGTAAATACAGGCTTCACCGCAAGTCTGTATAAAACTATATGCTTTGATCAACTTATCAAAGCGTATATTCCAACTCCGAGGTGCTTGCACCAGTCCATAGATGGATTGCTGGAGCTTGCACATTTTGTTAGCACCTTTAGGATTGACAAAACCTTCTGGTTGCATCATATACAACTCTTCTTTAAGAAAACCATTAAGGAATGCAGTTTTAACATCAATTTGCCAGATTTCATAAAATGTGGCAATTGCTAACATGATTCAGACAGACTTAAGCATCGCTACAGTTGAGAAAATCTCATTGTAGTCAACACTTTGAACTTGTCGAAAACCTTTTTATGACAAGTCGAGCTTTGTAGATAGTAACACTACTATCAGCATCTGTCTTCCTCTTGAAGATCCATTTATATAATATGGCTTGCCGATCATCGGGCAACTCCATCAAAGTCCGCACTTTGTTCTCATACATGGATCCCATCTCAGATTTCATGGCCTCAAGCCATTTCACGGAATCTGGGGTCATCATCGCTTCCTCATAGTTCGTAGGTTTATCATGGTCTAGTAACATGACTTCTAGAATAGGATTACCGTACCACTCTGGTGCGGATCTCACTCTGGTTTACCTACGAGGTTCGGTAGTAACTTGATCTGAAGTTACATGATCATCATCATTAGCTTCCTCACTAATTGGTGTAGGAATCACTGGAACTGATTTCTGTGATGAACTACTTTCCAATTCGGGAGAAGGTACAAATTACCTTATCAAGCTCTACTTTCCTCCCACTCACTTCTTTCGAGAGAAACTCCTTCTCTAGAAAGGATCCATTCTTAGCAACGAATGTTTTGCCTTTAGATCTGTGATAGAAGGTGTACCCAACAATTTCCTTTGGGTATTCTACGAAGACGCACTTCTCCGATTTGGGTTTGAGCTTATCAGGTTGAAAACCTTTTTCATATAAGCATCGCAACTCCAAACTTTAAGAAACGACAGCTTAGGTTTACTGCTAAACCATAGTTCATACGGTGTCGTCTCAACGGATTTAGATGGTGCCCTATTAAACGTGAATGCAACTGTCTCTAATGCATAACCCCAAAACGATATTGGTAAATCGGTAAGAGACATCATTGATCGCACCATATCAAAATAAAGTACGGTTACGACGTTCGGACACACCATAACATTGTGGTGTTCCAGGTGGCGTGAGCTGTGAAACTATTCCACATTGTTTTAATTGAAGACCAAACTCGTAACTCAAATATTCATCTCCACGATCAGATTGCAGAAACTTTATTTTCTTGTTATGATGATTTTCCACTTCACTCTGAAATCCTTTGAACCTTTCAACTATTTCAGACTTATGTTTCATCAAGTAGATATACCCATATCTGCTCAAATCATCTGTGAAGGTCAGAAAATAACGATACCCGCCACGAGCCTTAATACTTATTGGTCTGCATACATCAGTATGTATTATTTCCAACAAGTTTGTTGCTCGTTCCATTGTTCCGAAGAACGGAGTTTTAGTCATCTCGCCCAAAGGCACGGTTCGCAAGCATCAAATGATTCATAACCAAGTGATTCTGAAAATCCATCTTTATGGAGTTTCTTCATGCGCTTTACACCGATATGACCCAAACGGCAGTGCCACAAATAAGTTGCACTATCATTATTAACTTTGCATCTTTTGGCATCAATATTATGAATATGTGTATCACTACGATCGAGATCCAATAAACTATTTTCATTGGGTGTATGACCATTGAAGGTTTTATTCATGTAAACAGAACAACAATTATTCTCTGACTTTAAATGAATAATCGTATTGCAATAAACATGATCAAATCATATTCATGCTCAACGCAAAAGCTAAATAACATTTATTTAGGTTTAACACTAATCCCGAAAGTATAGGGAGTGTGTGATGATGATCATATCAATCTTGGAACTACTTCCAACACTCATCGTCACTTCCCCTTCAACTAGTTTCTGTTTATTCTGTAACTCCTATTTCGAGTTACTAATCTTAGCAACTGAACAAGTATCAAATACTCAGGGCTACTATAAACACTAGTAAGCCACACATCCATAACCTGTATATCAAATATACCCTTGTTCACTTTGCCATCCTACTTATCCACCAAATATTCAGGGCATCTTCGCTTCCAGTGACCATTTCCTTTGCAGTGTAAGCACTCAGTTTCAGGCTTTGGTCCAGCTTTGGGCTTCTTCGCGGGAGTGACAACTTGCTTGCCATTCTACTTGAAGTTCCCTTTCTTTCCCTTTGCCCTTTTCTTGAAACTAGTGGTCTTGTCAATCATCAACACTTGATGCTCTTTCTTGATTTCTACCTTCATTGATTTCAATGTCACGAAGAGCTCGGGAATCGTTTTCGTTATCCCTTGCATACTATAGTTCATCACGAAGTTCTAGTAACTTGGTGATGGTGACTAGAGAACTCTGTCAATCACTATCTTATCTGCAAGATTAACTCCCACTTGATTCAAGTGATTGAAGAACCCAGACAATCTGAGCACATGCTCACTAGTTGAGCGATTCTCCTCCATCTTTTAGCTATAGAACTTGTTGGAGATTTCCTATCTCTCAACTCGGGTATTTGCTTAAAATATTAACTTCAATTCCTGGAACATCTCATATGGTCCATGACGTTCAAAACGTCTTTGAAGTCCCGATTCTAAGCCGTTAAGCATGATGCACTAAACTATCAAGTAGTCATCATATTGAGCTAGCCAAACGTTCATAACGTCTGCATCTGCTCCTGCAATAGGTCTGTCACCTAGCGGTGCATTAAGGACATAATTCTTCTGTGCAGCAATGAGGATAAACCTTAGATCACGGATCCAATCCGCATAATTGCTACTAACATTTTTCAACACAATTTTCTCTAGGAACATATCAAAAATAAACATATGAAAGTAACAACGCGAGCTATTGTTCTACAGCATAATTTGCAAAATACTACCAGGACTAAGTTCATGATAAATTTAAGTTCAATTAATCATATTACTTAAGAACTCCCACTTAGACAGACATCTCTCTAGTCATCTAAGTGATCACGTGATCCAAATCAACTAAACCATAACCGATCATCACGTGAGATGGAGTAGTTTTCAATGGTGAACATCACTATGTTGATCATATCTACTATATGATTCACGCTCGACCTTTCGGTCTCCATGTTCCGAGGCCATATCTGCATATGCTAGGCTCGTCAAGTTTAACCTGAGTATTCCACGTGTGCAAAACTGGCTTGCACCCGTTGTAGATGTACGTTGAGCTTATCACACCCGATCATCACGTGGTGTCTGGGCACGACGAATTTTGGCAACGGTGCATACTCAGGGAGAACACTTCTTGATAATTTAGTGAGAGATCATATTAAAATGCTACCGTCAATCAAAGCAAGATAAGATGCATAAAGGATAAACATCACATGCAATCAATATAAGTGATATGATATGGCCATCATCATCTTGTGCTTGTGATCTCCATCTCCGAAGCACCGTCATGATCACCATCGTCATCGGCGCGACACCTTGATCTCCATCGTAGCATCGTTGTTGTCTCGCCAACTATTTCTTCTACGACTATCGCTACCGCTTAGTGATAAAGTAAAGCAATTACAGGGCGTTTGCATTTCATACAATAAAGCGACAACCATATGGCTCCTGCCAGTTGCCGATAACTTGATTACAAAACATGATCATCTCATACAATAAAATATAGCATCACGTCTTGACCATATCACATCACAAGATGCCCTGCAAAAACAAGTTAGACGTCCTCTACTTTGCTGTTGCAAGTTTTACGTGGCTGCTACGGGCTGAGCAAGAACCGTTCTTACCTACGCATCAAAACCACAACGATAGTTCGTCAAGTTAGTGCTATTTTAACCTTCGCAAGGACCGGGCGTAGCCATACTCGGTTCAACTAAAGTTGGAGAAACTGACACCCGCCAGCCACCTGTGTGCAAAGCACATCGGTAGAACCAGTCTTGCGTAAGCATACGCGTAATGTCGGTCCGGGCCGCTTCGTCCAACAATACCGCCGAACCAAAGTATGACATGCTGGTAAGCAGTATGACTTGTATCGCCCACAACTCACTTGTGTTCTACTCGTGCATATAACATCAACGCATAAAACCTAGGCTCTGATACCACTGTTGGGGAACGTAGTAATTTCACAAAAAAAATCTACGCACACGCAAGATCATGGTGATGAATAACAACGAGATGGGAGAGTGTATGTCCACGTACCCTCGTAGACCGTAAGCGGAAGCGTTATGACAACGCGGTTGATGTAGTCGTACGTCTTCATGATCCGACCGATCCGAGTACCGAACGTACGGCACATCTGAGTTCAGCACACGTTCAGCTCGATGACGATCCCCGGACTCCGATCCAGCAAAGTGTCGGGGATGAGTTCCATCAGCACGACGGCGTGGTGACGATCTTGATGTTCTACCGTCACAGGGCTTCGCCTAAACTCCGCGATGATATGACCGAGGTGGAATATGATGGAGGGGGGCACCGCACACGGCTGAGGAACGATCACAAAGATCAACTTGTGTGTCTATGGGGTGCCCCTACCCCCGTATATAAAGAGTGGAGGAGGGGGAGGGCCGGCCCTCTCTATGGCGCACCCTAGGGGAGTCCTACTCCCACCGGGAGTAGGATTCCCCCTTTCCTAGTAGAACTAGGAGCCCTTCCAAGTAGTAGGAGTAGGAGGGAAGGAAAGGGAAGGGAAAATGAGAAGGAAGGAAGGGGGCGCCCCCCCCTAGTCCAATTCGGACCAGCTCATGGGGAGGGGTGCGGCCACCCTTTGAGGCCTTTCTCTCCTTTCCCGTATGGCCCATTAAGGCCCAATACGAATTCCCGTAACTCCCCGGTACTCCCGAAAATACCCGAATCACTCGGAACCTTTCCGATGTCCGAATATAGTCGTCCAATATATTGATCTTTATGTCTCGACCATTTCGAGACTCCTCGTCATGTCACCGATCTCATCCGGGACTCCGAACTCCTTCGGTACATCAAAACTCATAAACTCATAATACAACTGTCATCGAAACCTTAAGCGTGCGGACCCTACGGGTTCGAGAACTATGTAGACATGACCGAGACACGTCTCCGGTCAATAACCAATAGCGGAACCTAGATGCTCATATTGGCTCCTACATATTCTACGAAGATCTTTATCGGTCAAACTGCATAACAACATACGTTGTTCCCTTTGTCATCGGTATGTTACTTGCCCGAGATTCGATCGTCGGTATCCCAATACCTAGTTCAATATCGTTACCGGCAAGTCTCTTTACTCGTTCTGTAATACATCATCCCGCAACTAACTCATTAGTTGCAATGCTTGCAAGGCTTAAGTGATGTGCATTACCGAGAGGGCCCAGAGATACCTCTCCGACAATCGGAGTGACAAATCCTAATCTCGAAATACGCCAACCCAACATGTACCTTTGGAGACACCTGTAGAGCTCCTTTATAATCACCCAGTTATGTTGTGACGTTTGGTAGCACACAAAGTGTTCCTCCGGTAAACGGGAGTTGCATAATCTCATAGTCATAGGAACATGTATAAGTCATGAAGAAAGCAATAGCAACATACTAAACGATCAAGTGTTAAGCTAACGGAATGGGTCAAGTCAATCACATCATTCTCCTAATGATGTGATCCCGTTAATCAAATGACAACTCATGTCTATGGTTAGGAAACATAACCATCTTTGATTAATGAGCTAGTCAAGTAGAGGCATACTAGTGACACTATGTTTGTCTATGTATTCACACATGTATTATGTTTCCGGTTAATACAATTCTAGCATGAATAATAAACATTTATCATGAAATAAGGAAATAAATAATAACTTTATTATTGCCTCTAGGGCATATTTCCTTCAATACCTTGGACTCCTTGCTATTCCTGCAATTGTTCCTTGAGCATTTCTTGTGATCTTCAACTCAAACTGTTCCTTGAGTATTTCTTGTGATCTTCAACTCAAACCACTACTTGGAACACCATGTTAATGCTACCTCAAAGCATGACTGAGGTATTCTGAATATCAACAAGAACATTGGAAGCACATTGCCGAATGTTTCTTGATCTATTATCCAAACACCGTTGTATGGGTAATATCATGATTCTCATTGCCCCATTAACTAAATGGATAAGTACTTGATGTCCTGTCATGTATATCCTGCTCTGTTTGTCCTTGGGAAGGATATACCGCTGAAATATGTGTTTAAACAGATTTTTCCTTTCCATTGTTCTGTTTAATTTGATAATCATATTATCCTTTCCATTGTTTGGTTTAACTTGTCTTCATGTCTATATGATCTAAACAGTAATATTCTCCTCCTTATGTAAACACCTCGGTGTATAATTCTGTCAGCAAGTCCCTGTTACTATAGTTGATGACATTCCGGTAGCCACCGATGGACGAGAACTTTGCCTAATGGTCCGCCTCGTTCAACGAGCAGGAAAATAGTTCTCTCCGCCCCTTGCCCTTGATACCAATGTTGTTGGCAACATAACTGACAGTCTATCATCTGACATGCCTTGCTATCGGCCCCCTTTCTACTTTTAACCCACATGGTGGGCCCATAACCCACAGTTCCACACGATCGAAACCTGACTCTCCTGTATATCTTTGATTCCGAAATATTCTTGCATTTGGCTTCATATCATGTCACAAGCCACCTTCCGAGAGATGATCTATTCCCGATGGCCTGAACCCCTTTCTCTCACTCTGTTCAGGTATCAATCGTTTGTCCATTCGGTTGAAACTTCCTATTGAACCTTCATACTTTGCTCTCGATGTTTTATTAAGTTTCAACTCGAGAGATACCTCTGCCTTATTTCCTGAATTGTTCACCAGACAATTAACCCTATATGGATCAGTTCTCCCGAAGTTACTCTTTACTTCACCACTTAAATCTCGGGACGAGATTTCTTGTAGTGGAGGAGATTTGTAACACCCCAGTGTCATGCTACAGCAATCCCCTGTTAATGATGCCTTGTCATCATTGTTACTATTGCTAATCTTCACTTGATCTAAATCATCGATTCAAATTCAAATCCAATCTAAACTCAAAAACTCTTATTTGTCAGACAGGAGATCTAAAATGTTCATCTTGTGGCAAATAGTCATTTGTTAATATTGGTGGTGAACCAACATTTTTGCAAGGTGTTTAAATGGCCTAAAGCAATTAAATCAGTGGCTAAAACAATAGTTTAAATGCCTTTTTACTTTAAAAAATTTCAAACTATTTCAAAAGCCTCACAACCTTTTTGTGGCAGTGCTAACTATTGCAATGTAATTATGTGGCCAAGTCCCACATTTTACAAAATCCTTTTGGCAGCCCAAATATTACCGTGCTTTTTCTGTAAAAAGAAAAGAGCAAAGGTAAAAGAAAAGGAAAAACCCCCTGACCTCCCTAGGCCTTAGTCATCTGGGCGGCCCAACCCAGCAGCCCACCTCCCCCGGTCGCCTCCCTCCTCCCTGTTCACCCGACCCCGCGACCGCGCTCGCCGGTCGCCACCGAACCCTCTCCCCGTCCCCGTCAGGGAAGGGATAAGGGCGGCGCCCTGCGTCCCCTGGCCCCCTGGCCTCACTCCCCCTCGACGCCCCCTCCCAGATCCACTTCTACTCCCTCACCCCACCAGATCCCCTTCCCCACCTCACCCGAACACCACCATCGCCATGGCTGTGACCTAGCCACGGCCACCGTGCCCCTCTCGCCGTCCCACTGTGTCCCCGAGGATCACCGCCCTCTGCTACTTCTACTGGCTCATCGCGTAGGAGCTCGGAGCCACCAGCGCCCACGTCGTCACCGTCTTCCTCCTCTGCTCTGACGAGCTTCGCCGCCGATTCCGCCGCACCAAGCCCTCCTCGAGCACGCTTGAGCACATCTGCAGGAGCACTATGAGCCTGCGTTTCTTTCCCCTCTCCTCTGAGCTCGATCTCGAGCTCTAGCTCGCCTCACCATCGTCGCCGTATCTCGTCACCGCCGTCCATGTCACCGCCGCGCGCACAGCTACCGCAGCCCATGCTTGAGCACATCATCGTGCTCAGCATCACCGTAGGAACCCGGAGCGACCATCCATTGGTCCTACCGTGGCCAGCATAGCCGTTCCCCATCGCGTCCGACTCCGGCGTCCGCCAACCTCGACGCCGG
>LT934114.1:786990485-787007040 GCA_900231445.1 Triticum turgidum subsp. durum
CTCGTCGGCGCCGTTTCCAGCAGCTCCAGCTCCGGCCGGCCTCACCACGCTACGCGGCGGTCTCTCCCCGTTCGAACACGCCCGCCCGTGCTCATTTTGGCCGCCAGACGGCGAATCCCGACGCATGGCCGCACCTCCGCCTGGTCCGTACACGGCTGCCACCCCGGCTCGTCGCCGGTGTCCTTGCCGGCCGCCTCCGCTCGCTGTCGCCACCATCGGACCCGCGGCGAACTGGTCGTTCGAAAACAACCGGCCGCGCACCAAACGGCCGCCCGGAGCCGTATTCCGGCGAGATCCAGCGCATCTCCGCCGCGGGAGCGCTCGCCGGGGCTCCACCGGCGCGGCCGCCGACGTGGCCGACCCGGGGCCACCCCCAGGGCCACTGCCAGCGGGCCCCACGGGCCCAGTTGACCGGGTTGACCAAGTCAACTGGTGACTGGGCAGCCCCAGCCACCTGACGTGTGGGCCCCACCGCTTAATCCTCCTTTTAAAATGTTTTAATAACTAAAGCTAATTAGTTTAGCTAATTAGTCTATGACAGGTGGGGCCTTCCTGCTAAATAACTCTGTTTAATTAGTTTTAAACTTCTGTTAGTCCACTGTCTATGATAGGTGGGTCCCCCATGTCAGTTTTGACGAGTCAACCAGACTGTTGACTGCTGACGTCACACGTACGTCATGCTGACATCATAATACCTTTTCTGTTAATTTAGATAAATCCAGAAAATAGTTTAATCTTTGAAAATTAATAGAAAATCAACCGTAACTCGGATGAAAATGTTTTCTACATGAAAGTTGCTCAGAAAAATCCAACGAATCCGTATACGCAACCCGTTCGTCCGCCACACATCCCTAACCTATCGAACTCGCAACTTTCCCCCTCCGGTTCATCTGTCCGAAAACGCGAAACACCGGGAATACTTTCCCGGATGTTTCCCCCCTTCCCCGGTATCACCTAATACCGCGTTAGGGCATACCTAGCACCGCGTATTACCTTGTTATGTTTTGTGATGCTTTGTTTGCTTCGTATTTACTGTTTCTTCCCCCCTCTTCTTCTTCGATAGACCCCGAGACCGTTGCTGATGCCACTGAGTTCGACTACGCCGACGACGACCCCTCCTTGCCAGAGCAACCAGGCAAGCCCCCCCTTTGATCATCACGATATCGGCCATTCCTTTCTCTCATGCTTGCATTAGATTTTGCTACTGTTATTGTTTGCTCCTATTCTGATGCATAGCCTGCTTTTGTATCTGTTGTTGTACCTTACCTGCTTATCCTAAATTGCTTAGTATAGGTTGGTTAGTGATCCATCAGTGACCCCCACCTTGTCCTTGTTGCCCCTGCTTCATCTTTGAAGACCCGATCAACGGGACCGAAGACCAGGCCCCGGCACCGCACATCACTTTCCTCTTAGTTGCTCAACACTACTGGGTTACTATCGAGTACCGAGGGTGAACCTCTTCAGCACTTCTGATGTTAACCCTGTAGTGTAGTCATTCGGTCATGGTCATCGAGGGTGATTTCCTCCTTAACCACTTCCGATACGACTCTGTCGTGCAACCCCTCAAGTGTGAACCTCGGGGGTGATTCCTCTTACGTTCACCTTGATGATTACATCTAGTGGAATTCATCAGGGGTGATTCCTTGGGTTTTCCCCTTGATGTTTGGACACACGGATACTTGGACTTTACCTCTGTTACTTGGAAAGACGGGTCGACCCTGAGGGGTGCCCGCGCGAGCTTAATTGTGAGTGATGTGGAGTCGGGTTGACCTGGAGGGTGCCCGCGAGATAATTAGGAGGCGTGACCGGGCATTCCTAGCCCTTGCCGCTAGTCCTCGAGACGGGGCAACGGGATCACATCTTTCGTGAGTCTCTGCTTGTTACCGCGCGTTCCTAATCCACTATGATTTGGATATTTGATCCGAGGGGCCTCTGGCCTGATAGCACTAACCATCACGTGGGCATAGTATGGGCATTCTGCGTCGTATACATCAGCCGAAGCTTAATAGATGTCAGCGACTGAGCGACGCGCGCCGGGTTGGACTGCATAAGCACCTGCCTTGTTGAAGGAGGTAGCTAGGTCTGCTCACCGGCCGCCCTCGCAACGTGCAGGAGTTCCCGGGGAGATGGCCCATGACCCCTGGGCGCATAGGTTTAGTCCGGCGTGCTAGCCTCTCTATTAAGTCTAGGTCGGGTTGCAGCGTATTGTTTGGCTGAGGCCGGGCATGACCCAGGAAAGTGTGTCCGGCCGGAGTTAATCAAGCGTGGTGGGTAAGTTGGTGCACCCCTGCACGGAAGAAAACAACTATCGATAGCCTGTCCTACGGTAACAGACACTTGGAGTTGTATCCCGATCGATACAACTAGAACTGGATACTTGTGATGAGAATAGGATGGTGATGAGAACTGGATTGTGATGATAACTGGATAGTATGGCTCTGGGATTTCTTTCTCACAGGGAGTCGAGAAAGGATCTCCGGCCGAGGTTGATAACACTACTACTACTTTACGTTATGCTACTCTACTCCCTCCTGTTTGCTGCAAGATGGTGGTTTCCAGAAGATGCTAGTCTTTGATAGGACTAGGCCTTCCCTCTATTCTGGCATTTCTGCAGCCCAGTCCACATATACAACCTTCCTTTAATAATGTTGCATATGTAGTGTAGATCCTTGCTTGTGAGTACCTTCGGATGAGTACTCACGGTTGCTTTGCTCCCCCTTTCCCCCCTTTCTTCTTTTTCCGGTTGGTGCAACTAGATGTTGGAGCCCAGGAATCAGATGCCACCGCCGATGCCTACTACTATGTGGAGACCGTCAACGACCAAGAGTAGTTAGGAGGCTCCCAGGCAGGAGGCCTTGCCTTTTCGATCGTTGCTACTTTTGTGCTAGCCTTCTTAAGGCAAACTTGTCTAACTTATGTCTGTACTCAGACATTGTTGCTTCCGCTGACTCTTGTGTATTTGAGCTTTTGTATTCGAGCCGAGGTTGATAACGGTCGGTGTCAAAACTGGCGGATCTCGGGTAGGGGGTCCCGAACTGTGCGTCTAGGCGGATGGTAACAGGAGACAAGGGACACGATGTTTTTACCCAGGATCGGGCCCTCTCGATGGAGGTAAAACCCTACTCCTGCTTGATTAATATTGATGATATGGGTAGTACAAGAGTGGATCTACCACGAGATCAGAGAGGCTAAACCCTAGAAGCTAGCCTATGGTATGATTGTTGTTCGTCCTATGCACTAAAACCCTCCGGTTTATATAGACACCGGATAGGGTTAGGGTTACACGGAGTCGGTTACATCGGTAGGAGATCTACATATCCGTATCGCCAAGCTTGCCTTCCACGCCAAGGAAAGTCCCATCCGGACACGGGACGAAGTCTTCAATTTTGTATCTTCATAGTCCAGGAGTCCGGCCAAAGATGATAGTTCGGCTATCCGGACACCCCCTAGTCCAGGACTCCCTCAGTAGCCCCTGAACCAGGCTTCAATGACGACGAGTCCGGCGTGCATATTGTCTTCGGCATTGCAAGGCGGGTTCCTCCTCCGAATACTTTATAGAAGATTTTGAACACAAGGACAGTGTCCGGCTCTGCAAAATAATTTCCACATAACTCCATAGAGAGAATAATATTTACACAAAATCAATCTGCTGACGTACTCCGCGACGTGCCATCACGCCACGGCCAAGTCTTCGTTCGAATCGTTTTTACTGTACTGCCTCAGCGCGTTTAGCGAGGCGATTTCCTTGGCACGTCTTGTCAAAGCAGAGATCGTGTCCCCTTATTCCGGGATTCTCATCAATACGGACGTGGGTAACCCAACCGCGCCATTGATTACGGCGCTTGGAAGATAAGAGAGTTTTACCAGGCTGGTGGGGGGCGCTTAGTTGCATCTGTCCATATAAGGGGATAAGGATCCACCTTTTTACCTACGCCTTCTTCCTCCTTTGCTCATCCATTTCCGCGCACTCAAGTTCCAGTGCCCGAGTCCGCACATCTCTCCTCAACCTTCTCCAGCCATGTCCGGAGCGGGAGGCAAGTGGATGGCCTCCTCCGTCACGGAGGGGCACATCACAAGACTGCGGGAGGCCGGATACTTGTCCGGCGACATCACATGTCGGCTCCCCACCAAGGGGCAGCTCATCCCCACCCCCAGGCCCCATGAGAGGGTGGTGTTCCTCACCCATTTCCTCCGCGGACTAGGTTTTCCACTTCACCCATTTGTCCGGGGGCTCATGTTCTACTACGGCCTGGATTTCCACGATCTGGCCCCAAACTTCATCCTCAATATCTCGACGTTTATCGTCGTGTGCAAGGCCTTCCTCTGCATCCAGCCCCACTTCGGCTTATGGTTGAAGACCTTTAGCATCAAGCCGAAGATAGTGGGCGGCCGACAAGCGGAGTGCGGAGGCGCCATGGCGGGCAGGATGCCCAACGTCACATGGCTTGAGGGCTCCTTCGTGGAGACCATAAAGGGGTGGCAATCGGGGTGGTTCTACATCACCGAGCCGCGCGACCCCAAATGGGCGGCGGCACCCGAATTCAGATCTGGCTGCCCCACCCGGCTCACATCATGGAAAGAGACGGGCCTGACGTGGGGTGATTCGGAAGAGCTGGCCGGACTCCAAACCAGTGTCGGAAACCTGGTGGACAAGAACCTCAAGCTTGTCAATGTAGTCCAGGTTATGCTCATCCGCCGGATTCTCCCATGCCAGCAACGGGCCTTTAATTTGTGGGAGTTCGATCCGGCACAGCACCGGACCTTGAGCCAGCTCTTCGACACTACGTACGAAGATGCCTAGAAGGTGCTGTCCAAGGGCGCCGAAGCTCCCGCATCCGCTACCGAAGATCGCGGATTCCGCTCGCAGCGTCAAGCCAGCGAGGTAAGTTATTTTTCCCTTTATGGGACTCTTTTTTCATAGTTTGACTCTATGCGGGATCTAAAACTCCCTAACCTTTGACAGGACTGGCTGAAGACGTCCGGACAGATTAACTGTCTGGCTCCTTTGCCAGAAGACCCAGCGGACGCCCGCTTGACGGGGCTATTGGTTCCAGCACCTCACGTGGTGTCGGAGAAGAAGGCCAAGAAGGAGGCCACGGGAACTCGAAGGAGCTCCCGGCACCAGGTGGTGTCAGATTCTGAAACAGAATCCTCTCCTGAGGAGGAGGAAAAATAAGCCTCTCCCCCAGCGGGGGAAGGGAAGAAAAGGAAGGCCGCCCCGACTGGGGAGGCCGGAGGGTCCAAGAAAGGAAGAACCCTTCCTCCGGACGTCTCCACCAACGCCAACAACGGCGAGGAGGAGTGGCCCTCGAGGGCCAAGCCCTTGGCGAGATCGTAAGTGTCCGGATACCCATGGTTTTTTCTTATTTACTGCATAGTGTTCTCTAATGCCGAACAATCATGCAGCCCGCCCAAGGGCGAGCTTGCCGCTTCGTCAAGCGGGTCCCTGAATTCGTCCGAAGTGGAGAGCACTTCTCTTCCGGCCGCCTCATTGCCTCGCGCTGCCGACGAAGCCGAGGTGGGGCCCCAAGAGGGGCCTGGTCAAGAGGAGGTGGCGCGGGAGGCGCCACAAGGTAGCCTCCCGGACTCCAGGCGTGAGGGGAACAAGACCCCCAGGGGCTCTAAGCCCGACCCTTGTCCGGACTCCATACCGGAACCTTCAGCGGTTCCAAAGTCCGGCAAGCGGCCCCTTCATAAGAAGGGTAAGACGCCGGTGTCCTTCGTCCAACCGGAGGCACCGGACAGCTTACTGGAGGCGCTTAACAGCGCCTCCATCGAGGAGGAGCACCGCACTGTTATGAGTGCGGTGATCCAGAAAGTTCAGTCCGCCAAGAGCGGGCTGACTGAAGCCTGCAACAACCTTCTAACAGGCTTTGAGCTAAGTTTTCAATATATGCAAGAAGATTACCGCATAGACAGTAGCCCCTGATGCTTAGTTCGGTGTTCGGAAAGAAAAGTCGGACTAAGGATCTAAAAAGATATACGCAGGAGTCTAACATAATTATGTCAATATGGGAATGCAGGCTGCCCTGCTGACCTCTGCCGCACTGACTGTGGAGGTCAATGTATTAAAGGAGAGCCTCGAGCGGTCCGAGAACGAGCTCGGCCAAGCCAAGAAGCAGCTTGAGGACAAGGAAGGTAAGTAATACCTTATTAAAGTAAGACCTTATAGAAAGGAGTTGGTTGCAAAAAAGACAGGAATACCATGGGTATTGTAGGGGCCACGAACGAGGTGGCGACCCTAAAGGAAGCGGTAACCGCGGCCGAAAACAAAGCGGCCGCGGAGCGCACCGAGCGAGAGAAGGGGGAGGCGCAGCTGGTGGAGGTACGGCAAGAGCTCTAGGCTCTCGTGAAAAAACACGAGGGTTTGGAGCGTGACTCAAAGACCCGAGAGTCCGAGCTTGCCTCGGCTCTTGAGAGTGCCAAAGCCGCTAAGGCAGAAGCCCAAAAATCCCTCCAGGAAATTGAGGCGATGAAGAAGATAGCGGCGGGTAAGGCATTCTTTATGCAAAGCAAGAATGTAAAAGTCAATTATCTGTTACTTACCCGAATCTGGAGCTCTCCAGGAGCCTTCGCAGATCTGCCCCACAGTGTATCTGATGCCGCCACTTTCTACCGAGCCGAAGAGAGGAGTTCGACAGAGAAGGTGTTTTGGTCTCAGTATGCTGAGGCCGAACATCCGATGCCCTTGAGCGACCAACTGAAGCAATTGGTCGAGCTCCACAAGGTCGCCGGACAGGCCATGAAGGGCCTTATAGCTCGACTGTGGCCAAATGAGGCCATGCCTGGGAGCTACTTCGGGCTAGTGCGGTGGCTGGTGGACGCCTGTCCATGGATCGAAGTAATCAAGCGCTCTGTCTGCATCGAAGGTGCCCGTAGGGCCCTTGCCCGTGCTAAGGTGCACTGGGGCCAGCTGGATGATGAGAAGCTTGTGAAGGACGGACCACCAGTGGGCAAGGAGCATCGCAAGACCGAAATGTATTATGAGGGCATCCTGGAGGGTGCCCGCCTGATAGCGGGCGAATGCTCCAAAGATGTAATTTTTGAATAGACTCGCATTTGTTATCCTGTATGCTGAAAACTTGTTCATATGCGCTAAGCAACGCTTGTGAATTTAAAATATTACCTTCTGTGCGGCCGTTTATCAAATCTGAGAGATGGCAAGTCATTGGCTTCAGCCCCCAAGCCACGAGTGCTGGGGTGTTCGGGATAAACTTGAGCGCTCTTGTTCCCATTCTTGGGTCCTACGAGGGAGGCGCTCAACGCAACGAACCAGGCAACCGGACTTATAGTGCTTGAACACTCTCACTTAGCCATAGAATTCTATAATTTTAAATTTCGGCGAAGCCCCTAGTATTCGGAAGACCGAGTTCGGGGCGCTATCCACGCCTTGGCCGGACAGAGCCGGCTCCTCGCTCTAAGTGGCATAAGTCTTTAGGGACCCGAAAAAACCTCTCGAACAGCGACCAGCTCTCGCCTTATCATGACGGTCAGTTTTAGCTTTCTCCACTAAGGTGCTCAACCCAGCTCAACCGGGGCACAATCGCAGTGGTTCTCCCAGTGCTACCTTAGCCGATATAACGGAACGTAAGGTACCAAAACATGGGAGCCGGGCAAACCCAACTATTGACCCAAGACATGATTCGGAGCCGATGCATATAATGCTATAAGTTCGGGGTGCCGCACTTGTGAAAGTGTTCGGACTTATCACACCATTCTGTGGGGTACTTAAGCCCCTGGTGTATTGGCCGTACCAAAGTGTACGGGTGCAACATGTCATAGATGAACATATATAGAAAAAAGGGAATGCAATAATAAGCAAAAGCTATGTATTGTTTTATTCAAGAAGATACTGCAATGAAAGCAGAACGATACAAATAGTGCGGTAAGCAAGGGATGGGACTATTTAACATGTCCCCCTCCAGGGGTAAGCTGCGGGGTGGTATGTAAAACAGGTATAATGCTCGTAGTAGAGACCACCTGGACACTCGACGTAGCTTTCTGCTTCCCTGGCTGTTGCATCGTGAGTTCGGCAATTCTACTGCCGGACAGGGCTTCTGGAAGACGGAGTCCTGAAAGTAAGAGAAAAGAAAAAAAAGGAATGACACAATCGGGAGCCCCTGGTGCGGTTGAGCCACACTCTGGGCGTGCCGTGGTCGTGCCCCTCCCCTTATGCCCATGGTATCTCCAGAGCGTAGTTATGTACGTGTAGTACTGGCTTCGCGATTTCGCGAGGGCTGGGGTTGGGGCCGCGTTGCTACGCTTGCTCGGATAGTGCCAGGCGGTCTTGTTGTAGGTTACTCCGGGCGCGCTTGACGGTGTCCGGACGTTTAATGGCCGGACTCGAGAATTGCCTTAAGAGGCTGCTTTGCACTTCCGCCGGTAGGGCCGCCTTATGCTCCTCCGTTCGGAGAGAGCATTCAGTTTTTCCATTGACCGTAATTACTCCTCGAGGGCCTGGCATCTTGAGCTTGAGATATGCGTAGTGCGGCACTGCATTGAACTTTGCAAATGCGGTTCCCCCAAGCAGTGCATGATAGCCGCTGCGGAACGGGACTATGTCGAAGATTAACTCTTCGCTTCGGAAGTTATCCGGGGATCCGAAGACCACTTCAAGTGTAACGGAGCCTGTACAGTTGGCCTCTACACCTGGAATGACGCCTTTAAAGGTCGTCTTTGTGGGTTCAATCCTTGAGGGGTCTATACCCATTTTGCGCACTCTATCCTGGTAAAGCAGGTTCAGGCTGCTGCCGCCGTCCATCAGGACTCTAGTGAGGTGGAATCCGTCAATGATCGGGTCAAGAACCAATGCGGCAAATCCGCCGTGTCGGATGCTAGTGGGGTGGTCCCTTCGATCAAAAGTGATCGGGCAGGAGGACCACGGGTTGAACTTTGGGGCGACTGGCTCCATCGCATATACGTCCCTTAGTGCACGCTTCCGCTCCCTTTTGGGTATGTGGGTTGCGTATATCATGTTCACCGTCCGCACTTGTGGGGGAAAGCCCTTCTGTCCTCTATTGTTCGGCGGCCGGGGCTCCTCCTCGTCATCGCTATGCAGCCCCTTGTCATTGAGTTCGGCATTTAACTTGCCTGCCTGCTTGAACACCCAGTAATCTCTGTTGGTGTGGTTGGCTGGTTTTTCGGGAGTGCCATGTATCTGGCACAAGCGATTGAGTATTCGGTCCAAGTTGGACGGGCCCTGGGTATTTCTTTTGAATGGCTTCTTCCGCTGATCGGGTTTAGAGCCTCTGAATCCGGCATTTACTGTCGTATCTTCATCATTGTCACCGTTAATGCGGCATTTATTCTTCTTGCGACGCGACCTGCCATTGCTGTCCTTGGTATCCGAACTACCAGGGTGTTTGGCCAAGTTGTTGCTTCGAGCTAGCCAGGTGTCCTCTCCCGCGCAGAAGCGGGTCATGAGTGATGTGAGGGCTGCCATGGATTTCGGCTTTTCGTGTCCTAGGTGCCGGGCAAGCCACTCGTCGCGGATGTTGTGTTTGAAGGCTGCAAGGGCCTCTGCATCCGGACAGTCAACGATTTGATTTTTCTTGGTTAAGAACCGTGTCCAGAATTGTCTGGCCGATTCATCTGGCTGCTGAATTATATGGCTAAGGTCATCGGCGTCTGGTGGTCGCACATATGTGCCCTGGAAGTTATCGAGGAATGCGGCTTCCAGGTCTTCCCAACAACCAATTGATTCTGCTGGCAAGCTGTTGAGCCAATGCCGAGCTGGTCCTTTAAGCTTGAGTGGGAGGTATTTGATGGCGTGTAGATCATCACCGCGAGCCATGTGGATATGGAGGAGATAGTCCTCGATCCAGACCGCAGGATCTGTGGTACCATCGTATGATTCGATGTTTACGCGTTTGAAGCCCTCTGGGATTTGATGATCCATTACTTCATCTGTGAAGCATAGTGGGTGTGCGGCGCCTCTGTATTGGGCTATATCACGACGTAGCTCATATGAGCTTTGTCTACTGTGTTCGGCCCGGCCGGGGTTGCTATATCCGGCGTGACGGTAATCATCCCGAGTCGTTGGGCGCCCACGCGATCTGTAGATCGATCTTGTTTGCTTTGCCTTATCCTCCAGTATATCTCGCAGGTCCGGCGCATTCTCCCGTGCCTTGGTACTTTTTGAGCGGCGTCGGGCGTGGCTTGAGCGGAGGGCCGAGAGGCTTCTCTGTCGCGGCCACGGGGTGGCCGGTCTGCCATGTCATGCGCTGGTGATGCGGGTGCTTCCTCCTCTGATCGAGGCAACGGCCTGCGTTTGGGGTAGCTTTTGGAGGGGCGTTCGAGTTCGTACTCTTCGGCTGCAAGGACTTCAGTCCATCTGTCAGCTAGCAAGTCTTGGTCAGCTCTAAGCTGCTGCTGCTTTTTCTTGAGGCTGCTCGCCGTGGCCATAAGCCTGCATTTGAAACGCTCCTGTTTGGCGGGGTCCTCAGGCACGACAAATTCGTCGTCGTCGAGGCTTGCCTCATCTTCGGAGGGAGGCATATAATTATCGTCCTCTACCTCTCTGTCTGCCGCTCTATCATGAGGGCTGGCTTCTCCCTCCTCCTGTGCTGAATCCTGCTGGAGGGGGTTGTCTTCGGCACTGTCCGGGGTGTTATTATCTCCCATGCCGGAATCGCCGTTTTTGCTGTGGCGGGATTTAGAGCGGCGCCGCTGATGTCGGCGCTTGGGTTGTTGCTTGGAGGGGTCATCCTCCGCTGTTCCATCACCATTCCCATCTTTTGGGATGTCCACCATGTATATGTCATACGACGAGGTGGCCTTCCAGTGCCCCGTGGGCGCTGGCTCTTGATCGTCTCCGGCACTGTCGTCCATACCGTCGATGTCTTCGGAGTCAAAGTCGAGCATGTCGGTTAAATCATCGACAGTGGCTACAAAATGGGTGGTGGGTGGGCGTTGAATTTCTTCGTCGTCCGAATCCCAACCTTCCTGACCGTAGTTCGGCCAGGGATCCCCTGACAAAGAGAGAGACTTTAGTGAGTTCAGGATATCGCCAAAGGGCGAGTGCTGAAAGATGTCTGCGGTGGTGAACTCCATAACCGGCGCCCAGTCGGATTCGACTGGTAGGGGCGCAGGAGGTTCGGAGTCCGGAGAGGAGTCCGGCACCTCGGAGTCACGGGCTCTGCAAAGGACAGGGATGGTGTTCGGCTCAATCGCCGTAGATATCGTAGCCCCCGAGGCGGTGTCCAGCCACTCGTCCTCGATCGGCGAAATCGGCTCCGAACTAAGGGTCGGAGGAGACGCTGGTGCGGCCTCCAGGACACTGTTCGGCGGCAGAGCTAGATCATACCCATTGAGATAGTGCGGCGCGCTTGGCTGTGGCTCGAGTCCGTCGAAGATCAAGTCTCCGCGGATGTCAGCCGTGTAGTTCAAACTTCCAAATCTGACCTGATGGCCAGGGGCGTAGCTTTCGATCTGCTCCAGATGGCCAAGTGAATTGGCCCGCAGTGCAAAGCCGCCGAATACGAAGATCTGTCCAGGGAGAAGAGTCTCACCCTGGACCACGTCGTTGTTGATGATCGAAGGAGCCATCGGGCCTAAAGGTGACGACACAGAGGAACTCTCAATGAAAGCACCAATGTCGGTGTCAAAACCGGCGGATCTCGGGTAAGGGGTCCCGAACTGTGCGTCTAGGCGGATGGTAACAGGAGACAAGGGACACGATGTTTTTACCCAGGTTCGGGCCCTCTCGATGGAGGTAAAACCCTACTCCTGCTTGATTAATATTGATGATATGGGTAGTACAAGAGTGGATCTACCACGAGATCAGAGAGGCTAAACCCTAGAAGCTAGCCTATGGTATGATTGTTGTTCGTCCTATGGACTAAAACCCTCCGGTTTATATAGACACCGGATAGGGTTAGGGTTACACAGAGTCGGTTACATCGGTAGGAGATCTACATATCCGTATCGCCAAGCTTGCCTTCCACGCCAAGGAAAGTCCCATCCAGACACGGGACGAAGTCTTCAATCTTGTATCTTCATAGTCCAGGAGTCCGGCCAAAGATGATAGTTCGGCTATCCGGACACCCCCTAGTCCAGGACTCCCTCAGTATTCGGTCCAAGTTTGATAACACTACTACTACTTTACGTTATGCTACTCTACTCCCTCCTGTTTGCTGCAAGATGGTGGTTTCTACAAGATGCTAGTCTTCGATAGGACTAGGCCTTCCCTCTATTCTGGCATTTCTGCAGGCCAGTCCACATATACAGCCTTCCTTTGATAATGTTGCATATGTAGTGTAGATCCTTGCTTGCGAGTACTTTGGATGAGTACTCACGGTTGCTTTGCTCCCCCTTTTGCCCCTTTCTTCTTTTTCCGGTTGGTGCAACCAGATGTTGGAGCCCAGGAATCAGATGCCACCGCCGATGCCTACTACTACGTGGAGACCGTCGACGACCAGGAGTAGTTAGGAGGCTCCCAGGTAGGAGGCCTTGCCTTTTCGATCGTTGCTACTTTTGTGCTAGCCTTCTTAAGGCAAACTTGTCTAACTTATGTCTGTACTCAGACATTGTTGCTTCCGCTGACTCTTGTGTATTCGAGTCCTCGAGGCCCCTGGCTTGTAATATAAAGCTTGTATTATTTTATTTTGTGTCTAGAGTTGTGTTGTGATATCTTCCCGTGAGTCCTTGATCTTGATCGTACACATTTGCGTGTATGATTAGTGTACGATTGAATCGAGGGCGTCACAACACCCAACATGTTCCTTATTTGATGCCAAAACAGCTTGGCCCATGTACAATCGAACAAAGCATGATTGATTGTTTCTTTACATCCACAGGCCTCGCAAAAGTTGATTTGTTCAATATGTCTTTCCTTTAGAATAGATGGGCATGGGATAAACTTCCTAATCACAGGCCACCAAAAATTACGTACCTTTGGGGGTACATGCATCTTCCAAAGCTTCTTTCAAAATGTTCTATCATCTCCTCCTGAGCTAGCTGGATTATTTGTTTGCTGCCGAGCAGCAAGCATTGCTCTGTAAGCTGACCGGACACTGAAATTTCCACTTCTCTCTAAATGCCGTGCCCAGTTATCTTGTTCCATCCTTCCCAAAGAAAGCATTTGCACAGCGGCCGCATCAATAGGAAGAAAATTATTCTGTAAAACCTCTCTATCCCAATCTTCATTGTACAGGTTGATCAAGTCCTCAATCATATTCACATTCGAGTTCTGAAGACGTAAAAGGGGTTTAAAGCCCAAGTTTGAGGGGATCCAGGGGTCCTCCCAAACTCTAGTATCGCTACCATCACCAATAAATTTGATCAGACCATGATTCAGAGCTTCCCGTCCATACATAATTGCCCTCCACGTATGCGATGCATTCTTTTTCCTTGTTGCTGCCATAAACTCACCATCATGAAAATACTTGCCTTTGATCACCCTCTCGCAGAGTGAATCCGGTTGTGTGAGAAGCCGCCAACCCTGTTTAGCAAACATTGCTTGATTGAACAACTCAAGGTCTTTAAAGCCCATACCGCCCACAGATTTGGGAGTGGCAATATCCTTCCATTCCTTCCAATGCATTTTACTTGTATTTTCATTTCCTCCCCACCAAAACCTGGCAATGGCACTTGTGTTCTTTTTGCACATATTTTTGGAGAGACGGAAACAAGTCATAGAATAGGTTGGAATGGCTTGAAGTATTGCCTTGATTAAGACTTCCCTGCCAGCGCTATTTAGGAGCTTGAAGTATTGGCTTGAAGTATTGAAGTATTTAGCTAGTTTCTCAACTCATCAACGATGTTTTACGAACATATGGAATAAGCAATTTCATTGCACCAGATGTTGAAGCTATAATGAATATCAGAGATGCTACACTTCCGGACATGTGCTATGGATTTATTGGTACGGACTGAAGTGTAGCTTTATGGTTTGGAGATTAGGAGGGGAAAGGGGGCTGAGATTGGTGGAGTCGTCTTCCGTGAAAACAATCCGTAGGAAGCTTCCGTAAGTGTAGCATTTTCGAATGATTATACCACTCACCTCAAAGATTCAGTATGATTTTCGGCATGAGACAAGAGGGGCGTTTTATCGGTCCGCTCAACATATAGATTGATCACCGCGATTAAATATCACAGAGAGGATTGGCTAGAGAATCGGACCGCACAACCAAATCACAGAGCGAACAAGACATATTGATCACAACTCTGGAAAGTTAAAGTCCCTTTGAAAGTTAGGGTGTTTGCATGGAGATTACCACATACATCCTTACCAAGAAGAATTGCAAGGCATGAACGCATCATGGCAACTTCTTCAGCTTGCTCCATTTTTGAAAACATTACTAAGAATAGAATATTTTGAGTAAATGTAATCAAACTATATATGATATGGTGAGATCAAAGATGACATTAGTCAATTTGCCAAGTACTTTTTAATGTAATGCTTTAGAGACTATGGCTTTTACACTGAAAAAAAGTGCCATCAAATCTATTGAAACGACACAATATAAGATATGGAATAGTATGCCAAAACCGTTTGGTCTTTTCTTAACATTTGAGAATAAAAGACATAAGTAAAATGTTTATGAATTTATTCTCAAATCAGAGAAGTGCTACTTTGTAGGTTATCCCAAGTTATTGGGTATTCCTCTATCACAACGCCGAGGTGAATTGTGTTTGCCACAAAGTATGATAAATTTTGAAGAAATTGTTTTCTGCAAAAGAGTGAGTGGGAAGACAATGCAACTCGACGAGATTACAAAATCTTCATAATCAAATCAAAGGAAAGAAAACACTGGAAGTGGTTCCAGAATTTTCTACTGTGATTGATGCGAAACTCTCTACATGAGATATAGAGATCTTTCTTACTAATATTCTCAATAAACACGGATGGTCGTTTTGGACCATTTTAAATCGGTTCTAACATGCCCGGCCTGCTGGCCAAGTCTACGTGACACTAAGAGTCAACAACATTTGCGTTGACCGTTTGGTCACATGTGAGGCCCACTCTTCAGAGTTAATACTACTCTCTTATACCATTCTTCATTGTGGCATTTCCTCGAACGGCTTGCGCGCACAGGGTGTCAAGGGGGAGTACGTCGTGCACCGGCTGGAGCACCACGCCATGTTCACCAGCCGGACCCTCTGGCCATGTGGCGCATTCCATCGTATTCCCTCCGTTCCTAAATATTTGTTTTTTTAGATATTTCAACAAGTAACTACATATGAAGCAAAATGAGTGACTCTGCATTTTAAAATATGTCTATGTACATTTGTATATGGTAGTCCATTTGAAATCTTTAGAAAAACAAATATTTAGAAACGGAGGGAGTACATGGCATCACCTCCGCTGCTCCCGCGAGCTATGCATGTCTCCCCTCCATCCCAGGCGGGACTTGCACTTCCTCAGCTTCTCGACGAGTTGGCCACGCGTTCCGGCTGCACATGCATGGAGGAGAGCGAGGTTCCTCCTCTTGTGCTATCCACGAGTTCACCATGCCCAAACTCATGGCGCGGGACGCGGGGAGCTAGGAACGTGGCGGGCCGCTTGAAAGGAGAGGCTGAGGGCGACTCTATGCCGGCCATGGACGGCGCCTTCTCTCCCTCTTGTCAGCACAGCGCACGCATCGATGGAGCTCTTCAAGGGCGGGTCTCCCACACATGGCGTCGTCCGTTCCGGCCGGCCACCATGGCCAGCTTGACCTGCACATGAGCGCACACACACGAGCAGGCACACTCACGCATGGTACTCCATACCACGCAATACACGGGGACTTTTTCACTGTTCTGACCCATACGCTAAAGTTTCACACGATTTAACCCATGTTTGAAAGTTTTTTCAGATCTGACCTATTTCGAAACGCCATCAACCATGACCTATTTCGAAACGCCATCAACCATACGCTAAAGTTTTTTCGCCCCCGACCCTAGACGCCAATGATCTTGGCGTCTACCTAGCTAGCTGTGTTCGTTTATTACCTGAAAAAAAAAGCTGTGTTCGTTTGTAGCACTATGCATGCATACAATTTTTAACAAGAGCAGATGACACGTGGGTACCAAAGTCCAGCAAGAAGGCACATAGCCATGCAGCGAGACTCATCAGCACCGACCTGCAAGGAAATGCAACTAACTACGATCTAGTTGGCAGGCTATGTACATCCAGTGCATCGATGCATGCAAGTGTACTTGGGCATGGGCTAAGAAGTGAAGTAGTTGGACCCTCAAAAAAAAAGTGAAGTAGTTCATCACCTCCTTGGTTAGCATAAAAAAAGCCTACTAATGAGTAGCATGCACGGGTCATAAGGGCAACTCGCGCTGACCCATTCCGTCTGCGCCTGTCTGTTTGAATCAAAAGGAAGAAAATGCCGGCCCAACACGCCGACCCAAACCCAATTCACGTCCGCGCGCTGTCCGTCTAGATGCATTTCTAGCCTAAATTTATGCCTGATTTGTGTTCATACGGACAACGCGTCCATCTCGTGTCTGCCTCAGGCCCACTTGTCGGCCGCCCAACCATCACCGCGGTGAAATTTAATGCCGCCCACCTAACTTGGGCCTGCATGGCAGCCAGTGAAAAGCATCCAGAGTCCACGCTCTT
>LT934114.1:787014758-787082758 GCA_900231445.1 Triticum turgidum subsp. durum
CGCCGCTGCGGGACGGGGAGGAGGTGGCGGCGGCGAGGAGCCGGGGAAGGAGGAGTGCGGGTTAGGGTTTGGGAGGGATGGGATCGGGGGTGGGTGGGAGACGAGAGGGGGTGTGGGAGGGATGGGATCGGGGTGGGTGGGTCTGTGGGGTTTCCCCTTTTCATTTTCTTTTTTCTTTTTTGTTCTCTATAGATAAATGGATGGATGGATGTGGGATGATGGATGAATGGATGGGCGCCATGTCATCAATCCGTGTCAAACCAACTCCACCAATGGGAATGAAGTATATGTGATTTGTGTATTTTATTTTGTTTTTCTTCTACTTTTGCACATGAAAAATTAAAAAAAATGGTCTCACATTGTGAACAAGTTTGTATCTTGAATGACCAAAAATGTTGAGTAAGGAATTTTTCATTTTCTTTGCACGAAAAAATCATTTTCCATTTTTCGAATGCCCAAAATGCGGTTTTTTTGTGAAGAACCTACCAAATAATTGTTGCAAAACTGGACCAAAACAATTTTCTAAAATAGTAGACCATATTTAATTCACAATTAACCAAATGGAAGGGTGTCAAAATCTTTTATCCACCTCTCGTGAAAAAGACAAAATTCTGCCGATTCAGCTGGAAGCGGGTCAAATTTGAACTGTAGGTGCCTCATAGTTTGCTATTTATTTTTTCCAAAAATCATTTCTAGGTACATAAGTACCTATTTAATCAGAGAAACACCAAAAATATTCCAAGATTCAACCACTAGCTAGGAACGGTCATTCCCGCCGTTTTGACCGCATTTTGAAACGGGCATAAAAAATTCAAAAAAAATCAAAAAATTGGGAAACCTTCGCATTGTGTCATCATATGTGTCCAAGTTCCTAGGAAAAATAACAAACTTGTAATACGGCAATTATTATAAAAAAAGTGTTCTCGGAAACGAGCTATCATGTGTGGAGATCAATGGCTTTCAAGCCAAATGATCAATCTTATGGCCACATTCATGGCATAGTTTGTTCAAATGATCTCATATTGTGCACAAGAGTGCATATTGGAATGGAAAACAATGTTGCCTAAGGAAGTTTTCATTTTCTTTGGACGAAAAAACCATTTTTCATTTTTCGAGTGCCCGAAAGGAGGTTTTTTTGTGAAGGACCTCCCAAATAATTGTTACAAAATTGGACCAAATCATTTTTCTAAAATACTAGGCCATATTTAACGCACAATTGACAAAATGGTTGGGTGTCAAAAGTTTTGATCCACCTCTGGTTAAAAAGACAAATTCCTGCCGATTCAGTTGGAAGCGGGTCAAATTTGAACTGTAGGTGCCTCATAGTTTGCTATTTATTTTTTCCAAAAATCATTTCTAGGTACATAAGTACCTATTTAATTAGAGAAACGCCAAAAAAATTCCAAGATTCAACCACTAGCTAGGAACGGTCAAGCCCGCCGTTTTGACCGCATTTTGAAACGGGCATAAAAAATTCAACAAAAATCAAAAAATTGGGAAACCTTCGCATTGTGTCATTATATGTGGCCAAGTTCCTAGGAAAAATAACAAACTTGTAATACGGCAATTATTTTTAAAAAGTGTTCTAAAAAACGAGCTATCATGTGTGGAGATCAGTGGCTTTCAAGCCAAATGATCAATCTTATGGCCACATTCATGGCATAGTTTGTTCAAATGATCTCATAATGTGCACAAGGGTGCATATTGGAATGGCAAACAATGTTGCCTAAGGAAGTTTTCATTTTCTTTGGACGAAAAAACCATTTTTCATTTTTCGAGTGCCCGAAAGAAGGTTTTTTTGTGAAGGACCTCCCAAATAATTGTTGCAAAATTGGACCAAATCATTTTTCTAAAATACTAGGCCATATTTAATGCACAATTGACAAAATGGTTGGGTGTCAAAAGTTTGATCCACCTCTGGTTAAAAAGACAAATTCCTGCCGATTCAGTTGGAAGCAGGTCAAATTTGAACTGTAGGTGCCTCATAGTTTGCTATTTATTTTTTCCAAAAATCATTTCTAGGTACATAAGTAACTATTTAATTAGAGAAACGCCAAAAAAATTCCAAGATTCAACCACTAGCTAGGAACGGTCAAGCCCGCCATTTTGACCACATTTTAAACCGGCATAAAAAATTCAACAAAAATCAAAAAATTGGGAAACCTTCGCATTGTGTCATTATATGTGGCCAAGTTCCTAGGAAAAATAACAAACTTGTAATACGGCAATTATTTTTAAAAAGTGTTCTCAGAAACGAGCTATCATGTGTGGAGATCAATGGCTTTCAAGCCAAATGATCAATCTTATTGCCACATTCATGGTATAGTTTGTTCAAATGATCTCATACTGTGCACAAGGGTGCATATTGGAATGGCAAACAATGTTGCCTAAGGAAGTTTTCATTTTCTTTGGACGAAAAAACCATTTTTCATTTTTCGAGTGCCCGAAAGGAGGTTTTTTTGTGAAGGACCTCCCAAATAATTGTTGCAAAATTGGACCAAATCATTTTTCTAAAATACTAGGCCATATTTAATGCATAATTGACAAAATGGTTGGGTGTCAAAAGTTTTGATCCACCTCTAGTTAAAAAGACAAATTCCTGCCGATTCAGCTGAAAGCGGGTCAAATTTGAACTATAGGTGCCTCATAGTTTGCTATTTATTTTTTCCAAAAATCATTTCTAGGTACATAAGTACCTATTTAATCAGAGAAACGCAAAAAAAATTCCAAGATTCAACCACTAGCTAGGAACGGTCAAGCCCGCCGTTTTGACCGCATTTTGAAACGGGCATAAAAAATTCAACAAAAATCAAAAAATTGGGAAACCTTCGCATTGTGTCATTATATGTGGCCAAGTTCCTAGGAAAAATAACAAACTTGTAATACGGCAATTATTTTTAAAAAGTGTTCTCAGAAACGAGCTATCACGTGTGGAGATCAATGGCTTTCAAGCCAAATGATCAATCTTATGGCCACATTCATGGCATAGTTTGTTCAAATGATCTCATATTGTGCACAAGGGTACATATTGGAATTCCAAACAATGTTGCCTAAGGAAGTTTTCATTTTCTTTGGACGAAAAAACCATTTTCCATTTTCCGAGTGCCCAAAAGGAGTTTTTTTTGTGAAGGAACTACCAAATAATTGTTGCAAAAATGGACCAAATCAATTTTATAAAATACTAGGCCATATATAATGCACAATTGACAAAATGGTTGGGTGAAAAAAGTTTTGATCCACCTTTGGTGAAAAAGACAAATTGCCGCCGATTAAGTTGGAAATGGGTCAAATTTGAACTGCAGCTGCCTCATAGTTTGCTCTTTATTTTTTCCAAAAATCATTTCTAGGTAAATAAGTATCTATTTAATCAGAAATACATGATTTGATGGCGAGGCATCAAGGTTTGGACGGTGGCCGAGGGCCCCAACTCTAGAGCGTGTAAGCTCGCATGCCCGCCGCGTGGTCACCGCGTGACCGTAGCGTTGCCATGTATTCTGGGCGGCCTAGGCATGTCTAGTGGGTTGGGCACTCCCCAGTTAGGTGCTAGGAAGAAAATCACAACATAAGATTCTCACGAGGAGACCGATCGATGCTCAAACATGAATAAGCAGCCAAGTGTTTGATTAGCGGTATGGGAAATGTACATGGCTAATGGGCGTGAGTTTTGGCTGAGGATGATTAGTTACTAAGAAGACCGTCTTCACAAATTTTCAGCTCAAAAGGAGGAGCCTAGGTGGTACTTGCTTTGCAAACCACCACACTGGACATAAATACAAATGTTGAAGCTCGGCTCAAAATATGAATGGATTGAGCTGGCATTTGGTGGAGGATGGTTATTTGGGTATAGGAAAGCACTGTAGAAAATGGATATTATTTGGACATGCCAAAGTGGTACTTCCTTCACAAACTGTTACTCTGAACAGAATAGGAAAATGAATATTTTTGAATTATTTTTGAACTAGGCAAGGAAGGTTTTTACATATTTGACGAAGATATGACCCAAAGAATTTATGAGATTTTTTTGGGAATTTTGGGAATGACAGAAATATAGGTTGCTTCACAAACTAGGGCAAAAACTGCCACATGGACATGACACATAGGCAAAACTGATGAGGTGGTGCCTAGTCATAGCAACCCACCACAATTTACAAGGCTATGACCATCTATATTGGTCGTTAACAACTAGAAATAAGGCAGCGGACTAGCGCCATTTGCTTTATGACCTTTTCGTGTGAGGAAATTACGACCTTTCTGACCAAAATGGTCGCAATGGTTTAGGGTTTGGAGCCCGCCGAACAGCTTTTGACCAATTTGTCTGAAATGGTCATAAATTTATAACCAATTCTTCGAGGGTCACTGACAGAAGGTCATAAGTTGACATATTTCTTGTAGTGAGGGCATCGCAGGCTAAGCCTGCGGGCCGCAGCGGCGGCGGCGGCAATCTTCCTTGGCCGGCGATCGGATCTGGGTGGCGGCGACCTACTCCGGCTGATTCAAGGGCGGTGGCGCAGGCCGGTGGCGACCAGGGTTGTCGTGCTGGCGGCGGCGACGAAGAGATCACGTCGGCGGCTATGGTGTCCGATCTGGATCCCTTTCGGATCTGGATGGTGGTTCCTCGAGCCATCGTGCGCATGCTTGTTCCGGCGCGGCAAGCGACCTCTGGACTAGGCACGCGACACGAGGACGTCGGGGGCTCCAGCCCTGGGCGTGGTGGTGGTGGCCATCTTCTTCGCCGGAGGTGGTCGGCTAGATGGTTGTGGATTCTCGCATCCAGTCCCGGCGTAGAGTGGGGAGACGAGGCTGCCGGTGAAAACCGTGCTATGGCTTGGGTCATGGTCGGCGATGGCGGCGTTTTCGCGTCGTTATCTTGTTGAAGACATCGCCTCTGCAGCTTCTGGCGACTTGCTTGCGCTGCTCTGGGTGAAAACCTAGACCCAGAGTTTTTGGATCGGATGATGGCGGTGCTTTTGGCGTCATTTTCCCTCATGGTGGCATCGTTTTCTGAGCAGCGGCTGGATGCAGGACCAGAGGATGGATTCTTTGGTGGAGCGGTGCAGCATCTCACACATTGATGGCGGCGGGTCTCGACGACATGGCGCTGTGGTGACTCTGCGTTCGATGCGCGGAGATGGACTCGCGCAGGAGGGTGACGCGGTCTGGCGTCGTGGTGGCGTCGACGGCAGCTAGACCAGACAAGTTAGATGTAGCAGTACAGCTCTGAAGATGGATTGGTGGCAGGTGGCTGCGGCGGCCTCAGACCCGACAGGCGTCCTGGTTGAGAAGTGCGCCGGACTGGTAGGTGACCCATACCCAGCAGGCGTCCTGATTGGGACCTTAGGTCTTAGATGTTAGGTTTGGCTGCGAGGTCTGTTTGATACTAGGCCCAGACTATCAGCATCCCTTCATCACTTGGATAGGAGTAGCGACACTTTTGTTGCCTAGACGGTGGCTTCAGTCTTACTGTGTTGTATGACTTTGTATGGTCTTGTGTGAATAATTAATAAAATGGATGCATGCATCGTCCAGATGCAGAGGCCGGGGGTCCTCCTCCATTTCAAAAAGAAAAAAAAGGTAAGAAACAATGGTATCAATCACGAATGAAACAAAGAAGCAAAATGTTTATTGATTTGAACTGGCACTTGGATCTGAACCAGTCACATGATATGCTGATAGGTGGCCACAGGTCCATAGACATGATCGATCGAGAGATCCAGCAGCAAACTAACTTAAATTGATTGATGGAGATTAATAGAGAGGATATGTTGTTGACTGAAGCGGAAATGAGCTACTTGACATTTGACAACTGCAAATTCGAAAAATAAAAGGGTAGGCTTGGCAGTTAGTGTTATGCGGAAATAGTGAAATGCATCTACTCACTTCGTTCCTAAATATAAGCACTTTTAGATATTCCAATACAGATTATATACGAATATATATAGACGTATTTTAAAGTGTAGGTTCACTCATTTTTGCTTCGTATGTGGACCATATTGAAATCTCTAAAAATGCTTATGTTTAGAAACGGAGGAGTACGAGTTATGTGACTTGTTTATCAGACTCACTTTGGCCATTTGTATTTAGAAAAGGGCAACTTTGACTATTATTACTTGCTAAAAGAATGCAATATTGGTTGATCTTGGGTGTCTTCAGGGCCAATATTGGTTGTCTGACAGTTTTTATTGAGACAATTTGCCCAAGCACCGACCTTGGTTCCTATTTGACGCCTTAAGTGCCCGTTTTTAGCCATTTGGTAACCTGACGCACAACCCCCATCTCAATGGTCCCTCCACATGACGAAGAGGTCGCGACTAGTCTCTGACAGGACCAAAGCCATATAGACACATATCCAAGGTGCAAGAATTGTGCGGACAGTACACACACAAGAGGAGAAAAATTAGATGTGTTCTTTGTGTGTCTTTATGTTGGATCATTTGATCGCTGACGGTTTCTGTCATGGTTTGTTGGTACATTGGGGACTTAGGGTATCTCCAACGCTGACCCATAAATTTTCTCTGGCATCTGTCCACAGACGGGACCAGTCGGTGGACACGGATGGGAAAGCCGGCCATCCAATGCTGTCAGCATACATTCCAACAATTATTTGAACTAACTGGACGGAATTCATGCAAACACGGCATATTTCGTATAAACTAGATGAAATTCATTACATCTGGACATTTTTAAACTAAAGACTATATCGGGCTAAGGTAAAACTAGTCTACTGCCATCACCGGTGGATATCCATTCCCATGACACGGACACCCTTAACTAGTCTACGGCCAGCCGCGGCAGATCTCCATTGTCTTCCCATGTACGGTAGCCCGCTCATTGGACTGCCATGAGCCTCGGAGGTATATGCTTCAGCGCAAAGGGCGACTCGCTTGCCCATGTTCGGCAACGCCACTCATCGAAGTGAGCACACTGGCCGGGATGTGCTTTAACCGGAGGAGAAGGGGACGACAGTGGCTACGACAGGGCAAGACACTGGCTCTGTACGCTAGCATCGCCACGGTGGTGGCCTTCATGGGAAGTGGTGGCGGCCTACCATGTTCTACTTCTCCTCGATGATGGCGGCGAGCACGGACGTGTTGGACGTCGTCTCGTTGATCTCCGCCGGCAAGGCGCAGTTACACAAACATTGATGGCAGATGGCGCGACCGCAAGCACGGTAGGAACGGTACGACACGTCGTCGTTCATGGCAGGCACAATGCCCGTGCCACCGTGATATCCCGTGTGCCGGCGTGGAGCAAATTGCCACTCCTCGGTGAGCTGGTTTGGAGCAGCGATTTGCTGAACAACGCAACTGCTTGGAGCTTCTGCCTCCGCAATCTGGTCTGCAGCGGCCTGAAGCGTCGATCGTCGTGGAGCACAGAGTTGCCTAGCTCGAGCGGGCTCGACGCCACCCAGCTGGCTTTTATGCCGGAGAACTTCTGTTCCTGCTCGCCGGATGCCATGAAGATTGTGCAAAAATGCTGCAAGAAGGAGATAGGATCGGAGTGTGGTGCGATTTTTGCCCGGCGTCCGGCACCATCTAAATAGAGGGCGGACGACCGAAGCCCACCGGCGTTGTCTTTAATGACGGGCGGCTCATGAACGAACGTATAACTGGAATAGGTTTCTCAGCACACGAGTGAGTTTAATAAAAAAAAGATGGGCAGTCTGTGGTCGTTTGAATGCGACGAGGAGGCATATTCAGCCGATGGACGTAGATGGAACCGGCAGCAGCAGCAATGGAGCAACAGAGCAGAGCAGGGAAGAAATATAAGGCTGGTCGTAATGGTAGTATCATAGCTATTATCATGCGGACCCGGCTTGCCTGCTCCCTCTCCGTGCTCCCATCCGTGCTCCCACTTCATCCTACGGCTGCTCTTTTCCCTTTTTCTTTTCTAATCTAATCATCTCCCCCCCTGATTTTCAGGGGGTGGGGCCAGGCCTTATTTTCTTCCAATCAAATCAAGCCACGTATGCGGGAGCACGGATGGGAGCATGGGAAGGGAGCAGGCAAGTCTCGTCCGTATCATGCATGATAACTAGGCAATTTTGATGAGGTGTCATAGCATTAAATGAAGAAAGAGATGGTGTAGTATCATATCATGATACCGTATCATATTAAATGCTATGCTACTTTGTGTCATGCATGGTAATAAATAGAGTACTACATGATACTAATATATGATACTATGCATTAGGTAGGTAATATCATACACTAGTATCATATGCATGCATGATACTACTATATGATACTCCACATTACAACCAGCCTAAGGCGAGAAGAAGAAGACGAGCACGAAAAACCCGTCCAATCCAAGAGAGAGGCTGGTAGCTACTCGTGTCGGTGTCTCTCTCCTCCTCTCCTGCTCAGGTGACAATCACCCACCCAACCAAAACCAAGCAAGGATTGAGGAGATAGGAGACGATTATTTGACGGGCCGGAGCTCAAACGATTGATTGATTCTGTACTACAATCTTTCTTTCTTGTGTGCTTCTCTTTCTTGAAATAAATTTTTTTTTGTGTGTAGACAGATAAGCCACAAACTAATAAGCCAGTTTATATACATATATTTTTGTTGAGATGATTCCAGCACGTTACTGCATTTCTGTCCATTGCAGGTACGCCGCGTGGCAGGCCCAAGAATAGACGTACATGCGTTGCATGACATGCACGCTGACACATGGCCGATCCATCATCCATCGTCTTCTCTTGTCCCCACAGTAAACATGCCTACGTGTCCCGCTTAGCCAGCCACGCCACGACTCCATGAATGAATCAAATCAAACTTGTTCCCCTGCTGCTTGGCTGCTTGCATTCATCTGCCGCCCAGAATTATTGATTGTGCCCGCAACGCATCCGGTGAGGAGGCGTTTTCTTTCCCATTCATTCCTTAATCAATTATTATATGCTTTCTTCTTCCCATTCATTGATCGGTTTATTCATTTTACTAGAATCTTTTCTTGTCCCGATGATGGCGAGATTTGGTGCCAGATTATTAGACCGAATCAAGCATCTAACCACGCCGATTGCAGCTCCGATGCGTTGGTCATGAGCGGCCCATGTATGACGGCTTCTCGCCTGTCATCGACAAGGTCATTGCCGGCTCCGGTAAAAAAGCTCATTCCAGAAGCGACTAGTCCATGAATCTCGATATAAATTTTTATTATGTTTGATATGTTTTATGATTCCTTCTAATAAACCAGATTCCTCTAAAAACCATTATTATTACATAGTTGACGATTTCTTCCATGAATGAAATTATTAGTATTCCATTTACATGCTTCATTACACCAGGGAATTAAATAATTAGCCCACACGTCGTCTGCATATTAATTAAAAGCGATTGTGACTCTCACATCCATTTCGGTCCAACCACTCGATTATAGTTGTTCGTTTTTATTTTTCTCTCTACTAGAATGGGACGTCACTTTAGACCCGGTCTCTTGCTGATCTTTGTTCCTAATTAGATGTTGTGCGTTAAGTTTACTCAGAATTAAAGTTGAATTTTCATTTAAGTTTCTCTCCCTTCTTTTCCTCGGCGGCCAGGATGAATTCTCCACTCCAAATTTTGTGGGCGACCCCATGGATTCATCTCCTCTCTGCCTACCGCTCCAGCGGCCGGTGAAGGAGAGGGAAATCCCGTTGCCTTCGCTCCGGCTGGTAGTGTAGGTTAGGGTTTATTAGACCTCGCAGGTGCAATGCTCAGGCTGATGGCGGTGCTTCTTCTACAAGTTTGTCTTCTGAGAGTTTTGTCTTTTGGAATCCGATCCTCCTCGAGCTCATCCATCTAGAAGTAGTCGACAAAGCGTTAGCGTAGATTCCAGTTGGCTCCTTGGTGCAGCGAGGTTAGGGTTTCTCGTCGTACGTGCGCGATGGCAAGATTTGACGTCAGTTGTTTCAGATCTATTCAAGAGTTCAAGGACAACATCGGCTGCTCCAGGGCTCTGGTCCTCAGGGGCACATGCATGAAGACTTGCCGGCTATGATCGATAAGGTCAAGCCGGCTCTGGTAATGGAACGGCGACAACGGCGCTTCAACACTCGTTCTGACGGTGGTAATTTACTTTGGCCCAATGAATTACATTTTGAGGTGGCACTTCATCTTGGTGAGTAGGAATTATCTTTGTACTGAAGCAAGGTGCACAAAGTGACTGAGATCCTCTAACTTAAGTCATCTAACTTTGTAGAGGCTGGCATGTGAGCATACCAAGTCACCTAACTTTGTAGTGGCTGACATATGGGTCCACATGCCAGCCACTGCAAAATCTCAGAAAATCTCTTTCCGCAGCCGGATGCACACACACTGCGAGTGCGTTTGTTGACATCACACACAAAGTTATGGAAAATAAGAATTTACTCTTGAAATTTTCAAGAAAAAACATATTAACCAGTCATGATCATATAAAAATCGCAAGAAATAGGTTACCACATGAAAAACTACACTACAATTTTAACTCGCGTTGCAAAAAACAATGGTTACTATTATTAATGTTGATTTGCCAAAAAATATATATATATGCATGATTTCCTTCCATAGTTTTTTCAATGAATTATTTTGGTGAAGTTCTGCACATGAGCGAACTTGTGTCCAGAATAGCATTATCCTATGTGAACTTGTGTCCAGGCTAGATGTGTGGCTAGCTCATGTGAGCAAGCAAGGTGACATGATTAGATACACCAATAATTCCTACCAGAATTAATAATGAGAAAACTACGGATGATTGATCGATGTTATTCAACATGGTGTTGACCATTTGAGCATCCGACTGGACGGATCTCCACGCCACAAACAAATAATTCCCCTGTCCACATATGCCCATCGTCTCCATTCATTAATAAATGGTGTTAATTAGACTAAAAAAATCTAATAAATGGTGTGAACCGTTGGAGAGCATGAGAAAAATTTAAACCCGCAAATTAAGCTATACCATGATTTTAAGTGCACCCACCATAACATTTCGCGAACCGCTCCATGAGATAAAATGAAATTTTCACGTCTCAAAAGTAGCCACATAAAGATATAATATAGAAAATTAGTAAGTCGAGGAATCAAGCCGAGCATGCAATCTGCTGTCAAAAAAAGAAAAAAAAAACGACCATGCAATCTATCCTATGAATATGTTGATGAAAAATGCGACCCTATCAAGATATTATGCATGTACGATCCCTTCAACAAAAAAAATATCATACATGTAGGATCCGTGCACATCCAGCTAGAATTTGGCGGTTAGACATGGACAAGATCCATGCAGAGACACATAGTCCAAAATTCGATATGGGACAAGATTGTACGTACACATGCAAGGTGGTAAATTTGATGTGGCCGGTCGATCCATTTGGATTAACTGTCAGTGGATCGATATATATATTGTGGTAACATATATATGAAATATCAGTACATCACATCAGGTGTGGATAAAATTCATCTTTCAAGTCAGGTAAAAAAACAGGTAGGATGGATGTACCAATCACAAAAGAAACAAATGGCAAAATGCTGACCGATTTGGCCTGGCGGACGGCGCATGCGTATGCATGTATCCAGGTAAGGTCACTTCGATTTGAACCAGCGACATCCTCTGCTGGTAGGTGGCCACAGGTCCATAGACATGATCGATCGATCGAGCCAGCAGCAAACTAATTGACAGATGCCCGCAAAAAGAAAAAAACTAATTGACAGATGAAAATTAGTAGAGAGGGTATGTTGTTGAGTGAAGAGAAAATGAGCTACTTGGCAACTGCAAATTCAAATTGATAGGAGTGAAAGGAGTTACGAAAAAGGGTTTCCCCCCGCTTTGTATTACAAAGCAAACATCCAGTACAACCAACGATAGGTGCTGGGGCGGAAGCAGCACAACCACGCCCAAAAGAAAAGAAAGAGAAAAAAGAAAAAAAACAAATGCCGATAACGGCAGATCGACAAAGACGACAGAGCCTCGCGACCGCTGCTTCCACCGAAGATCCTCCCCAAGCTCCGAGACTCCGAACGCCGGTACCAGTCAACACCTTCAAGAAGGGACGCGACGATGACGACGCTGCTGCCAAGGGTTTCCCCCGGTACACGGCGAGGAAAGAGGAAGGGTAGCCCTGACGCCCTCCAGGAAGGTCCGATGGCACCCTCAGGCGCCACCGCATCGGTGTCGGCCAAGCCAACAGGGATTTCTCCCGATCCCATCCTCCACCTCAGGCACTCTGGAGCTCGCCACCAAACAGACCACCACCCTGTGCACACGGACACGCAGCATCCCACGCTGTCTCACCACGGTACCGCGAAGATGGCCTGCACAACGAAGAAGGGGAGCCGGGACAAGGGTAGCAGCACCGTCAGCATACTGGAGGGCCCCACCTCCACCGTCCACGATGGTAGCCGACCGGACGCCCAAGCGGGAGCTTGCCGGGCCCGTGGCTCCACAGGCCCGACCGGGCCCTCAGAGGCCCGGACAACTCCCGCCTCCGCGCCGCAGCATGCATGCCGTCGTCGTCCCTGCCCCCCGTCCGAGCTGCTCCACCACCTCACCACACAGACGGCGACGAAACTGTTGGGGAACGTAGCAGAAATTCAAAATTTTCCTACGTGTCACCAAGATCTATCTATGGAGAAACTAGCAACGAGGGAAGGAGAGTGCATCTACATACCCTTGTAGATCGTTAAGCGGAAGCATTCAAGTGAACGGGGTTGATGGAGTCGTACTCGTCGTGATTCAGATCACCGATGATCCTAGTGTCGAACGGACGGCACCTCCGCGTTCAACACACGTACAGCCCGGTGACGTCTCCCATGCCTTGATCCAGCAAGGAGAGAGGGAGAGGTTGAGGAAGACTCCATCCAGCAGCAGCACAACGGCGTGGTGGTGATGGAGGAGCGTGGTTATCCTGCAGGGCTTCGCCAAGCACCACAGGAGAGGAGGAGAAGGAAGAAGAGATGCAGGGCTGCACCAACGAGAGGAGAAGTTCTCATATGTCTAGCAGCCCCAAACCTCAACTATATATAGGGGGAAAGGGGGGCTGCGCCCCCTTTAGGGTTTCCCACCCCAAGGGGTGCGGCCAGCCCTAGATGGGATGAGGGGGAGGCGGCCAAGAGGGGAGAGAGGGGGAGGCGCCCACTAGGTGGGCCTTAAGGCCCATCTGGACCTAGGGTTTCCCCTTCTCCCCTTTTTTTCTTCCTAGCTGCCCCTTGGGCCCTTGTGGGAGGCGCACCAGCCCACTTAGGGGCTGGTCCCTCACCACCCTTGGCCCAAGCAAGCCTCTGGGGTTGGTGGCCCCACTTGGTGGACCCCCGGGACCTTCCTGGTGGTCCCGGTACATTACCGATATCGCCCGAAACTTTTCCGGTGACCAAAACAGGACTTCCCATATATAAATATTTACCTCCGTACCATTTCGGAACTCCTCGTGACGTCCGGGATCTCATCCGGGACTCCGAACAACATTCGGTAACCACATACAAACTTCCTTTATAACCCTAGCATCACCGAACCTTAAGTGTGTAGACTCTACGGGTTCGGGAGACATGCAGACATGACCGAGACATTCTCCGGTCAATAACCAACAGCGGGATCTGGATACCCATGTTGGCTCCCACATGTTCCACGATGATCTCATCGGATGAACCACGATGTCAAGGACTCAATCGATCCCGTATACAATTCCCTTTGTCTAGCGGTATTGTACTTGCCCGAGATTCGATCGTCGGTATCCCGATACCTTGTTCAATCTCGTTACCGGCAAGTCTCTTTACTCGTTCCGTAACACATCATCCCGTGATCAACTCCTTGATCACATTGTGCACATTGTGATGATGTCCTACCGAGTGGGCCCAGAGATACCTCTCCGTCACACGGAGTGACAAATCCCAGTCTCGATTCGTGCCAACCCAACAGACACTTTCGGAGATACCTGTAATGCACCTTTATAGCCACCCAGTTACGTTGTGACGTTTGGTACACCCAAAGCATTCCTACGGTATCCGGGAGTTGCACAATCTCATGGTCTAAGGAAAAGATACTTGACATTAGAAAAGCTTTAGCGTACGAACTACGATCTTTGTGCTAGGCTTAGGATTGGGTCTTGTCCATCACATCATTCTCCTAATGATGTGATCCCGTTATCAACGACATCCAATGTCCATGGTCAGGAAACCGTAACCATCTATTGATTAATGAGCTAGTCAACTAGAGGCTTACTAGGGACATGGTGTTGTCTATGTACCCACACATGTACCTGAGTTTCCTATCAATACAATTATAGCATGGATAATAAACGATTATCATGAACAAGGAAATATAATAATAACTAATTTATTATTGCCTCTAGGGCATATTTCCAACAGTCTCCCACTTGCACTAGAGTCAATAATCTAGTTCACATCGTCATGTGATTAACGCTGATAGGTCACATCGCCATGTGACCAACATCCAAAGAGTTTACTAGTGTCTGTAAACTAGTTCACATCATCATGTGATTAAGACTCAATGAGTTCTCAGGTTTGATCATGTTTTGCTTGTGAGAGAGGTTTTTAGTCATCGGGTCTGAACCTTTCAGATCCGTGTGTGCTTTGCAAATTTCTAGGTCATATTATAAATGTTGCTTCCACGCTCCACTTGGATCTATTCCAAATGGTTGCTCCACTATACGTATCCGGTTTGCTACTCAGAGTCACTCGGATAGGTGTTAAAGCTTGCATCGACGTAACCCTTTACGCCGAACTCTTTATCACCTCCATAATCGAGAAACATGCCCTTATTTACTCCAAGGACAACTTTGACCGCTGTCCAATGATCCATTCCTGGATCATTCTTGTACCCCTTGACTGACTCATGGCAAGGCACACTTCCGGTGCGGTACACAGCATAGCATACTATAGAGCCTATGTCTGAAGCATAGGGGACGACCTTCGTCCTTTCTCTCTTTTCTGTCGTGGTCGAGCTTTAACTCTTAACTTCATACCTTACAACTCAGGCAAGAACTCCTTCTTTGACTGATTCATCTTGAACACCTTCAAGATCATGTCAAGGTATGTGCTCATTTGAAAGTATTATTAAGCATTTTGATCTATCCTTATAGATCTCGATGCTCAATGTTCAAGTAGCTTAATCCAGGTTTTCTATTGAAAAACATCTTTCAAATAACCCTATATGCTTTCCAGAAATTCTACATCATTTCTGATCATCAATATGTCAACAACATATACTCATCAGAAATTCTATAGTGCTCCCACTCACTTCTTTGGAAATACAAGTTTCTCATAAACTTTTGTATAAACCCAAAATCTTTGATCATTTCATCAAAGCGCACATTCCAACTCCGAGATGCTTACTCCAGTCCTTAGAAGGATCGCTGGAGCTAGCATACCTTTTAGCATCCTCAGGATCGACAAAACTTTTCTGATTGTATCACATACAACCTTTCCTTACGTAAACTGGTAAGGAAACTCGTCTTGACATCCATCTGCCAGATTTCATAAATGCAGCTAATGCTAACATGATTCCGATGGACTTAAGCATCGCTACGGATGAGAAAATCTCATCGTAGTCAACTCCTTGAACTTGTGAAAAACTCTTCGCCACAAATCGAGCTTCATAGAAGGTGACATTACCGTCCACGTCCGTCTTCTTCTTAAAGATCCATTTATTTCAATGGCTTGCCGATCATCGGGAAAGTCCACCAAAGTCCATGCTTTGTTATGATACATGGATCCTATCTCGGATTTCATGGCTTCTAACCATTTGTCGGAATCCGGGCCCACCATCGCTTCTCCATAGCTCGTAGGTTCATTGTTGTCTAGCAACATGACCTTCAAGACATGATTACTGTACCACTCTGAAGTAGTACGCATCCTTGTCACCCTACGAGGTACGGTAGTGACTTGATCCGAAACTTCGTGATCACTATCATAAGCTTCTACTTCAATTGGTGTAGGCGCCACAGGAACAACTTCCTGTGCCCTGCTGCACACTAGTTGAAGTGATGGTTCAATAACCTCATCAAGTCTCCACCATCCTCCCACTCAATTCTTTCGAGAGAAACTTTTCTTCGAGAAAGGACCCATTTCTAGAAACAATTACTTTTGCTTCCGGATCTTGAGATAGGAGGTATACCCAACTATTTTGGGTGTCCTATGAAGATGTATTTATCCGTTTTGGGTTCGAGCTTATCAACCTGAAACTTTTCATATAAGCGTCGCAGCCCCAAACTTTTAAGAAACGACAACTTAGGTTTCTCCAAACCATAGTTCAAACAGTGTCGTCTCAACGGAATTATGTGGTGCCCTATTACAGTGAGTGTGGTTGTCTCTAATGCCTAACCCATGAACGATAGTGATAATTTGATAAGAGACATCATGGTACGCTCCATATCCAATAGGGTGCAACTATGATGTTCGGACACACCATCACACTATGGTGTTCCAGGCGGTATTAATTGTGAAACAATTTCCACGGTGTCTTAATTGCGTGCCAAAGCTCGTAACTCAGATACTCATCTTTATGATCACATCATAGACATTTTATCCTCTTGTCACGATGATCTTCAACTTCACTCTGAAATTACTTGAACCATTCAATAATTCAGACTTGTGTTTCATCAAGTAAATATACTCAACATCTACTCGAATCATCTGTGAAGTCAGAACATAACGATATTCACTGCATGCCTCAGCACTCATTGGACTGCACACATCAAAATGTGTTACTTCCAACAGGTTGCTACCTTGTTCCATCTTACTGAAACTGAGGCTTTTCAGTCATCTTGCCCATGTGGTATGATTTGCATATCTCAAGTGATTCAAAATCAAGTGAGTCCAAACGATCCATCTGCATGGAGTTTCTTCATGCGTATGCACCAATAGACATGGTTTGCATGTCTCAAACTTTTCAAAACGAGTGAGTCCAAAGATCCATCAACATGGAGCTTCTTCATGCGTTTTATTCCAATATGACTTGCATGGCAGTGCCACAAGTACGTGGTACTATCGTTACTATCTTATATCTTTTGGCATGAAAATGTGTATCACTACGATCGAGATTCAATAAACCATTCCTTTAGGTGCAAGACCATTGAAGGTGTTATTCAAACAAATAGAGTAACCATTATTCTCCTTAAATGAATAACCGTATTGCGATAGACATAATCCAATCATGTCTATGCTCAACGCAAACACCAAATGACAATAATTCTGGTTTAATACTAATCTTGATGGTAGAAGGAGCGTGCGATGTTTGATCACATCAAAATTGGAAACACTTCCAACACATATCGTCAGCTCTCCTTTAGCTAGTCTCCGTTTATTCCGTAGCTTTTATTTCAAGTTACTAACACTTAGCAACCGAACCGGTATCTAATACCCTGGTGCTACTAGGAGTACTAGTAAAGTACACATTAACATAATGTATATCCAATATACTTCTATCGACCTTGCCAGCCTTCTCATCTACCAAGTATCTAGGGTGGTTCCGCTTCAGTGTCCGTTCCTCTCATTACAGAAGCACTTAGTCTCGGGTTTGGGTTCAACCTTGGGTTTCTTCACTAGAGCAGCAACTGTTTTTCCGTTTCATGAAGTATCCCTTGTTGCCCTTGCCCTTCTTGAAACTAGTGGTTTTACCAACCATCAACAATTGATGCTCCTACTTGACTTCTACTTTCGCGGTGTCAAACATCGCGAACACTTCAAGGATCATCATATCTATCCCTGATATGTTATAGTTCATCACGAAGCTCTAGTAGCTTGGTGGCAATGACTTTGGAAAAAGATCACTATCTCATCTGGAAGATCAACTCCCACTCGATTCAAGTGATTGTTGCACTCAGACAATCTGAGCACAAGCTCAACGATTGAGCTTTTCTCCCTTAGTTTGCAGGCTAAGAAAATCGTCGGAAGTCTTATACCTCTTGACGTGGGCACGAGCCTGAAATCCCAATTTCAGCCCTCGAAACATCTCATATGTTCCGCGACATTTCAAAAAAAGTCTTTGGTGCCTCAACTCTAAACCGTTTAACTGAACTATCACGTAGTTATCAAAACGTGTATGTCCGATGTTCGTAACATCCACAAACGACGTTTGGGGTTCAGCACACTGAGCGGTGCATTAAGGACATAAGCTTTCTTTTATCCGCATAATCGCTACTGTCAACTTTCAACTATATTTTCTCTAGGAACATATCTAAACAGTGGAACTAAAACGCGAGCTTACGACATAATTTGCAAAAAGGACTTTTGACTATGTTCAAGATAATTAAGTTCATCTTATGAACTCCCACTCAGATAGACATCCCTCTGGTCATCTAAGTGATTACATGATCCGAGTCAACTAGGCCGTGTCCGATCATCACGTGAGACGGACTAGTCATCATCGGTGAACATCTTCATGTTGATCGTATCTACTATACGACTCATGCTCGACCTTTCGGTCTCTGTGTTCCGAGGCCATGTCTGTACATGCTAGGCTCGTCAAGTTAACCCTAAGTGTTTCGCGTGTGTAAATCTGTCTTACACCCGTTGTATGTGAACGTAAGAATCCATCACACCCGATCATCACGTGGTGCTTAGAAGTGACGAACTTTAGCAACGGTGCACAGTTAGGGGAGAACACTTCTTGAAATTGTTGTAAGGGATCATCTTATTTACTACCGTCGTTCTAAGTAAACAAGATGCATAAACATAATAAACATCACATGCAATTATATAGTAGTGACATGATATGGCCAATATCATATAGCTCCATTGATCTCCATCTTCGGGGCTCCATGATCATCATCGTCACCGGCATGACACCATGATCTCCATCATCATGATCTCCATCATCGTGTCTTCATGAAGTTGTCTCGCCAACTATTACTTCTACTAATATGGCTACCGGTTAGCAATAAAGTAAAGTAATTACATGGCGTTGTTCAATGACACGCAGGTCATACAATAAATAAAGACAACTCCTATGGCTCCTGCCGGTTGTCATACTCATCGACATGCAAGTCGTGATTCCTATTACAAGAACATGATCAATCTCATACATCACATATCATTCATCACATTCTTCTTGGCCATATCACATCACATAGCATACCCTGCAAAAACAAGTTAGATGTCCTCTAATTATTGTTTGCATGTTTTACGTGGCTGCTATGGGTTTCTAGCAAGAACGTTTCTTACCTACGCAAAACCACAACGTGATATGCCAATTGCTATTTACCCTTCATAAGGACCCTTTTCATCGAATCCGTTCCGACTAAAGTGGGAGAGACTGGCACCCGCTAGCCACCTTATGCACCAAGTGCATGTCAGTCGGTGGAACCTGTCTCACGTAAGAGTACGTGTAAGGTCGGTCCGGGCCGCTGTTGGAAATATGCCCTAGAGGCAATAATAAATTAGTTATTATTATATTTCCTTGTTCATGATAATCATTTATTATCCATGCTAGAATTATATTGATAGGAAACTCAGATACATGTGTGGATACATAGACAACACCATGTCCCTAGTAAGCCTCTAGTTGACTAGCTTGTTGATCAATAGATGGTCATGTTTCCTGACCATGGACATTGGATGTCGTTGATAACGGGATCACATCATTAGGAGAATGATGTGATGGACAAGACCCAATCCTAAGCCTAGCACAAGATCATGTAGTTCGTATGCTAAAGCTTTTCCAATGTCAAGTATCATTTCCTTAGACCATGAGATTGTGCAACTCCCGGATACCGTAGGAGTACTTTGGGTGTGACAAACGTCACAACGTAACTGGGTGGCTATAAAGGTGCATTACAGGTATCTCCGAAAGTGTCTGTTGGGTTGGCACGAATCGAGACTGGGATTTGTCACTCCGTGTAAGCGGAGAGGTATCTCTGGGCCCACTCGGTAGGACATCATCATAATGTGCACAATGTGATCAAGGAGTTGATCACGGGATGATGTGTTACGGAACGAGTAAAGAGACTTGCCGGTAACGAGATTGAACAAGGTATCAGGATACCGACGATCGAATCTCGGGCAAGTATCGTACCGATAGACAAAGGGAATTGTATACGGGATTGATTAAGTCCTTGACATCGTGGTTCATCCGATGAGATCATCGTGGAACATGTGGGAGCCAACATGGGTATCCAGATCCCGCTGTTAGTTATTGACCAGAGAACATCTCGGTCATGACTACATGTCTTCCGAACCCGTAGGGTCTACACACTTAAGGTTCGATGACGCTAGGGTTATAAAGGAAGTTTGTATGTGGTTACCGAATGTTGTTCGGAGTCCCGGATGAGATCCCGGACGTCACGAGGAGTTCCGGAATGGTCTGGAGGTAAAGATTTATATATAGGAAGTCCTGTTTCGGCCATCGGGACAAGTTTCGGGGTCATCGGTATTGTACCGGGACCACCGGAAGGGTCCCGGGGGCCCACCGGGTGGGGCCACCTGCCACGGGGGGCCACATGGGCTGTAGGGGGTGCGCCTTGGCCTACATGGGCCAAGGGCACCAACCCCTAGAGGCCCATGCGCCAAGATATAGGAAAAAGGGGAGAGTCCTAAAGGGGGAAGGCACCTCCGAGGTGCCTTGGGGAGGATGGACTCCTCCCCCCCTCTTAGCCGCACCCCTTCCTTGGAGGAAGGGGCAAGGCTGCGCCTCCCCCCTCTCCCCTACCCCTATATATAGTGGAGGGGAGGGAGGGCATCGATACCTGAGCCCTTGGCGCCTCCCTCCCTCCCGTGACACCTCCTCCTCTCCCGTAGGTGCTTGGCGAAGCCCTGCAGGATTGCCACGCTCCTCCATCACCACCACGCCGTTGTGCTGCTGCTGGATGGAGTATTCCTCAACCTCTCCCTCTCTCCTTGCTGGATCAAGGCGTGGGAGACATCGTCGAGCTGTACGTGTGTTGAACGCGGAGGTTCCGTCCATTCGGCACTAGGATCATCGGTGATTTGAATCATGACGAGTACGACTCCATCAACCCCGTTCACTTGAACGCTTCCGCTTAGCGATCTACAAGGGTATGTAGATGCACTCTCCTTCCCTCGCTGCTGGTCTCTCCATAGATAGATCTTGGTGACACGTAGGAAAATTTTGAATTTCTGCTACGTTCCCCAACAGTGGCATCATGAGCTAGGTCTATTGCGTAGATTCTTTGCACGAGTAGAACACAAAGTAGTTGTGGGCGTCGATGTTGTTCAATATGCTTGCCGTTACTAGTCTTATCTTGATTCGGCGGCATAGTGGGATGAAGCGGCCCGGACCAACCTTACACGTACGCTTACGTGAGACCGGTTCCACCGACAAACATGCACTAGTTGCATAAGGTGGCTGGCGGGTGTCTGTCTCTCCCACTTTAGTCGGATCGGATTCGATGAAAAGGGTCCTTATGAAGGGTAAATAGCAATTGGCATATCACGTTGTGGTTCATGCGTAGGTAAGAAACGTTCTTGCTAGAAACCCATAGCAGCCACGTAAAACATGCAAACAACAATTAGAGGACGTCTAACTTGTTTTTGCAGGGTATGCTATGTGATGTGATATGGCCAAAAAGGATGTGATGAATGATATATGTGATGTATGAGATTGATCATGTTCTTGTAATAGGAATCACGACTTGCATGTCGATGAGTATGACAACCGGCAGGAGCCATAAGAGTTGTCTTTATTTATTTGTGACCTGCGTGTCAACTTAAACGTCATGTAATTACTTTACTTTATTGCTAACCGTTAGCCATAGTAGTAGAAGTAATAGTTGGCGAGGCAAATTCATGAAGACACGATGATGGAGATCATGGTGTCATGCCGGTGACGATGATGATCATGGAGCCCCGAAGATGGAGATCAAAAGGAGCAAAGTGATGATGGCCATATCATGTCACTATTTGATTGCATGTGATGTTTATCATGTTTATACATCTTATTTGCTTAGAACGACGGTAGTAAATAAGATGATCCCTTACAACAATTTCAAGAAGTGTTCTCCCCTAACTGTGCACCGTTGCGACAGTTCGTGTTTCGAAGCACCACGTGATGATCGGGTGTTAGATTCTAACGTTCACATACAACGGGTGTAAGACAGATTTACACACGCGAAACACTTAGGGTTAACTTGACGAGCCTAGCATGTATAGACATGGCCTCAGAACACGGAGACCGAAAGGTCGAACATGAGTCGTATAGAAGATACGATCAACATGAAGATGTTCACCGATGATGACTAGTCCGTCTCACGTGATGATCGGACACGGCCTAGTTTGACTCGGATCATGTAATCACTTAGATGACTAGAGGGATGTCTATCTGAGTGGGAGTTCATAAGATGAACTTAATTATCCTGAACATAGTCAAAAGGTTTTTGCAAATTATGTCGTAGCTCACGCTATAGTTCTACTGTTTAGATATGTTCCTAGAGAAAAATTAGTTGAAAGTTGATAGTAGCAATTATGCGGACTAGGTCCGTAAACTGAGGATTGTCCTCATTGCTTCTTAGAAGGCTTATGTCCTTAATGCACCGCTCAGTGTGCTGAACCTCGAACGTCGTCTGTGGATGTTGCGAACATCTGACATACGCGTTTTGATAACTACGTGATAGTTCAGTTAAATGGTTTAGAATTGAGGCACCAAAGATGTTTTGAAACGTCGCGAAACATATGAGATGTTTCGAGGGCTGAAATTAGAATTTCAGGCTCGTGCCCACGTCAAGAGGTGTAAGACCTCCGACGATTTTCTTAACCTGCAAACTAAGGAGAAAAGCTCAATTGTTGAGCTTGTGCTCAGATTGTCTGAGTACAACAATCATTTGAATCGAGTGGGAGTTGATCTTCCAGATAAGACAGTGATGGTTCTCCAAAGTCATTACCACCAAGCTGTTAGAGCTTCGTGATGAACTATAACATATCAGGGATAGATATGATGGTCCTTGAGGTATTCGCGATGTTTGACACCGCGAAAGTAGAAATCAAGAAGGAGCATCAATTGTTGATGGTTGGTGAAACCACTAGTTTCAAGAAGGGCAAGGGCAAGAAGGGATACTTCATGAAACGGCAATTCAGCTGCTGCTCTAGTGAAGAAACCCAAGGTTGAACCCAAACCCGAGACTAAGTGCTTCTGTAATAAGGGGAACAGTCACTGGAGCAGAATTACCCTAGATACTTGGTAGATAAGAAGGCTGGCAAGGTCGATAGAAGTATATTGGATGTATTATGTTAATGTGTACTTTACTAGTACTCCTAGTAGCACCAGGGTATTAGATACCGGTTCGGTTGCTAAGTGTTAGTAACTCGAAATAAAAGCTACGAAATAAACGGAGACTAGCTAAAGGTGAGCTGACGATATGTGTTGGAAGTGTTTCCAATTTTGATGTGATCAAACATCGCACGCTCCCTCTACCATCAAGATTAGTATTAAACCTGAATAATTGTCATTTGGTGCTTGCGTTGAGCATAGACATGATTGGATTATGTCTATCGCAATACGGTTATTCATTTAAGGAGAATAATGGTTACTCTATTTATTTGAATAAAACCTTCAATGGTCTTGCACCTAAAATGAATGGTTTATTGAATCTCGATCGTAGTGATACACATGTTCATGCCAAAAGATAGTAATGATAGTACCACCTACTTGTGGCACTGCCACGTAAGTCATATCGGTATAAAACGCATGAAGAAGCTCCATGTTGATGGATCTTTGGGCTCACTCGTTTTTGAAAAGTTTGAGACATGCGAACCATGTCTGTTGGTGTGTATGCATGAAGAAACTCCATGCAAATGTACCGTTTGAACTCACTTGATTTTGAATCACTTGAGACATGCAAATCATGCCACATGGGCAAGATGACTGAAAGCCTCGGTTTCAGTAAAATGGAACAAGAAAGCAACTTGTTGGAAGTAATACATTTTTGATGTGTGTAGTCCAATGAGTGCTGAGGCATGTAGTGGATATCGTTATGTTCTTACTTCACAGATGATTTGAGTAGATGTTGAGTACATTTACTTGGTAAATCTCGAGTCTGAATTATTGAAAGGTTCAAGTAATTTCAGGGTGAAGTTGAAAGATCGTCGTGACAAGAGGATAAAATATCTATGATATGATCATAGAGATGAATATCTGAATTACGAGTTTGGCACAGAATTAAGACATTGTGGAAATTGTTTCACAACTAATACAGCCTGGAACACCATAGTGTGATGGTGTGTCCGAACATCATAACTGCACCCTATTGGATATGATGCATACCATGATGTCTCTTATCGAATTACCATGATAGTTTATGGGTTAGGCATTAAAGACAACCACATTCACTTTAAATAGGGCACCACATAATTTCGATGAGATGACACCGTATGAACTATGGTTTAGAGAAACCTAAGCTGTCATTTCTTAAAAGTTTGGGGCTGCTTATGTGAAAAGTTTCAGGCTGATAAGCTCGAACCCAAAGCGGATAAATGCATCTTCATAGGACAACCCAAAAACAGTTGGGTATACCTCCTGTCTCAGATCCGAAAGCAATTGTTTCTAGAATCAGGTCCTTTCTCGAGAAAAGTTTCTCTCGAAAGAATTGAGTGGGAGGATGGTGGAGACTTGATGAGGTTATTGAACCGTCACTTCAACAAGTGTGTAGCAGGGCACAAGAAGTTGTTCCTGTGGCACGTACACCAACTAAAGTGGAAGCTTATGATAGTGATCATGAAACTTCGGATCAAGTCACTACCAAACCTCATGGGAGGACAAGGATGCATACTACTTCAAAGTGGTACGTAACCCTGCCTTGGAAGTCATGTTGCTAGACAACGATGAACCTACGAGCTATGGAGAAGCGATGGTGGGCCTGGATTCCGATAAATGGCTCGAGGCCATATAATCCGAGAGAGGATCCATGTATGAAAACAAAGTGTAGACTTTGGCAGAACGACTCGATGGTCATAAGGCTGTTGAGTACAGATGGATTTTAAAAGGAAGACGAACAATGATGGTAAATGTCACCATTAAGAAAGCTCGACTTGTCGTTAAGATGTTTTCCGACAAGTTCAAGGAGTTGACTACGATGAGACTTTCTCACTCGTAGCGATGCTAAGAGTCTGTTGGAATTATATTAGCGATTACTACATTATTTATGAAATCTTGCAGATAGGATGTCAAAACATTGTTTCCTCGACGATTTTTGAGGAAAGGTTGTATGTGATACAACCGGAAGGTTTTGTCTATCCTGAAATATGCTAATAAGTATGCAAAGCTCCAGCAATCCTTCTGAGGACTGGAGTGAGCATCTCGGAGTTGGAATGTATCCTTTGATGATGATCAAAGATTTTGGGTGTATACAAAGTTTATGAGAAACTTGTATTTCCAAAGAAGTGAGTGGGAGCACTATAGAATTTCTGATGAGTATATATTGTTGACATATTAATGATCAGAAATGACGTAGAATTTCTGGAAAGCATATAGGGTTATTTGGAAAGTGTTTTCAATGGAAAACCTGGATTAAGCTACTTGAGCATTGAGCATCAAGATCTATAAGGATAGATCAAAACGCTTAATGGTACTTTCAAATGAGCACATACCTTGACATGATCTTGAAGGTGTTCAAGATGGATCAGTCAAAGAAGGAGTTCTTGCCTGAGTTGTAAGGTATGAAGTTAAGACTTAAAGCTCGACCACGGCAGAATAGAGAGAAAAGACGAAGGCCGTCCCCTATGCTTAAGACATAGGCTCTACATATGCTATGCTGTGTACCGCACCTGAAGTGTGCCTTGCCATGAGTCAGTCAAGGGGTACAAGAGTGATCCAAGAATGGATCATAGGAGAGCGGTCAAAGTTATCCTTAGTAACTAGTGGACTAAGGAATTTTCTCGATTATGGAGGTGGTAAAAGAGTTCGTCGTAAAGGGTTACGTCGATGCAAGCTTAACACCTATCCGGATAGCTCTGAGTAGAGATACCGGATGCATATAATGGAGCAACAATTTAGAAAAGCTCCAAGTAGAACAGTTATTTGGATTAGCTCCAAATAGAACGTGGTAGCTACATCTAGGAGATGACATAGAGATTTGTAAAGCACACACGGATCTGAAAGGTTCGGACCCGTTGACTAAAACCTCTCTCACAAGCAACATGATCAAACCCAGAACTATTTGGGTGTTAGTCACATGACGATGTGACCTGTGAGTGTTAATCACATGGCGATGTGAACTAGATTATTGACTCTAGTGCAAGTGGGAGACTGTTGGAAATATGCCCTAGAGGCAATAATAAATTAGTTATTATTATATTTCCTTGTTCATGATAATCGTTTATTATCCATGCTAGAATTATATTGATAGGAAACTCAGATACATGTGTGGATACATAGACAACACCATGTCCCTAGTAAGCCTCTAGTTGACTAGCTTGTTGATCAATAGATGGTCATGTTTCCTGACCATGGACATTGGATGTCGTTGATAACGGGATCACATCATTAGGAGAATGATGTGATGGACAAGACCCAATCCTAAGCCTAGCACAAGATCATGTAGTTCGTATGCTAAAGCTTTTCCAATGTCAAGTATCATTTCCTTAGACCATGAGATTGTGCAACTCCCGGATACCGTAGGAGTACTTTGGGTGTGCCAAACGTCACAACGTAACTGGGTGGCTATAAAGGTGCATTACAGGTATCTCCGAAAGTGTCTGTTGGGTTGGCACGAATCGAGACTGGGATTTGTCACTCCGTGTAAGCGGAGAGGTATCTCTGGGCCCACTCGGTAGGACATCATCATAATGTGCACAATGTGATCAAGGAGTTGATCACGGGATGATGTGTTACGGAACGAGTAAAGAGACTTGCCGGTAACGAGATTGAACAAGGTATCAGGATACCGATGATCGAATCTCGGGCAAGTATCGTACCGATAGACAAAGGGAATTGTATACGGGATTGATTAAGTCCTTGACATCATGGTTCATCCGATGAGATCATCGTGGAACATGTGGGAGCCAACATGGGTATCCAGATCCCGCTGTTAGTTATTGACCGGAGAACATCTCGGTCATGACTACATGTCTCCCGAACCCGTAGGGTCTACACACTTAAGGTTCGATGACGCTAGGGTTATAAAGGAAGTTTTTATGTGGTTACCGAATGTTGTTCGGAGTCCCGGATGAGATCCCCGACGTCACGAGGAGTTCCGGAATGGTCCGGAGGTAAAGATTTATATATAGGAAGTCCTGTTTCGGCCATCGGGACAAGTTTCGGGGTCATCGGTATTGTACCGGGACCACCGGAAGGGTCCCGGGGGCCCACCGGGTGGGGCCACCTGCCCCGGGGGGCCACATGGGCTGTAGGGGGTGCGCCTTGGCCTACATGGGCCAAGGGCACCAGCCCCTAGAGGCCCATGCGCCAAGATATAGGAAAAAGGGGAGAGTCCTAAAGGGGGAAGGCACCTCCGAGGTGCCTTGGGGAGGATGGACTCCTCCCCCCCTCTTAGCCGCACCCCTTCCTTGGAGGAAGGGGCAAGGCTGCGCCTCCCCCCTCTCCCCTGCCCCTATATATAGTGGAGGGGAGGGAGGGCATCGATACCTGAGCCCTTGGCGCCTCCCTCCCTCCCGTGACACCTCCTCCTCTCCCGTAGGTGCTTGGCGAAGCCCTGCAGGATTGCCACGCTCCTCCATCACCACCACGCCGTTGTGCTGCTGCTGGATGGAGTCTTCCTCAACCTCTCCCTCTCTCCTTGCTGGATCAAGGCGTGGGAGACATCGTCGAGCTGTACGTGTGTTGAACGCGGAGGTGCCGTCCGTTCGGCACTAGGATCATCGGTGATTTGAATCACGACGAGTACGACTCCATCAACCCCGTTCACTTGAACGCTTCCGCTTAGCAATCTACAAGGGTATGTAGATGCACTCTCGTTCCCTCGTTGCTGGTCTCTCCATAGATAGATCTTGGTGACACGTAGGAAAATTTTGAATTTCTGCTACGTTCCCCAACAGCCGCTTCATCCCACAATACCGTCGAAACAAGATTGGACTAGTAACGGTAAGCATATTGATCAACATCAATGCCCACAACTACTTTGTGTTCTACTCGTGCAAAGAATCTATGCAATAGACCTAGCTCATGATGCCACTGTTGGGGAACGTAGCAGAAATTCAAAATTTTCCTACGTGTCACCAAGATCTATCTATGGAGAAACTAGCAACGAGGGAAGGAGAGTGCATCTACATACCCTTGTAGATCGTTAAGCGGAAGCGTTCAAGTGAACGGGGTTGATGGAGTCGTACTCGTCGTGATTTAGATCACCAATGATCCTAGTGCCGAACGGACGGCACCTCCGCGTTCAACACACGTACAGCCCGGTGACGTCTCCCATGCCTTGATCCAGCAAGGAGAGAGGGAGAGGTTGAGGAAGACTCCATCCAACAGCAGCACAATGGCGTGGTGGTGATGGAGGAGCGTGGTTATCCTGCAGGGCTTCGCCAAGCACCACAGGAGAGGAGGAGAAGGAAGAAGAGATGCAGGGCTGCACCAACGAGAGGAGAAGTTCTCATATGTCTAGCAGCCCCAAACCTCAACTATATATAGGGGGAAAAGGGGGCTGCGCCCCCTTTAGGGTTTCCCACCCCAAGGGGTGCGGCCAGCCCTAGATGGGATGAGGGGGAGGCGGCCAAGAGGGGAGAGAGGGGGAGGCGCCCACTAGGTGGGCCTTAAGGCCCATCTGGACCTAGGGTTTCCCCTTCTCCCCTTTTTTTCTTCCTAGCTGCCCCTTGGGCCCTTGTGGGAGGCGCACCAGCCCACTTAGGGGCTGGTCCCTCACCACCCTTGGCCCAAGCAAGCCTCTGGGGTTGGTGGCCCCACTTGGTGGACCCCCGGGACCCTCCCGGTGGTCCCGGTACATTACCGATATCGCCCGAAACTTTTCCGGTGACCAAAACAGGACTTCCCATATATAAATCTTTACCTCCGGACCATTCCGGAACTCCTCGTGATGTCCGGGATCTCATCCGGGACTCCGAACAACATTCGGTAACCACATACAAACTTCCTTTATAACCCTAGCGTCACCGAACCTTAAGTGTGTAGACCCTACAGGTTTGGGAGACATGCAGACATGACCGAGACGTTCTCCGGTCAATAACCAACAGCGGGATCTGGATACCCATGTTGGCTCCCACATGTTCCACGATGATCTCATCGGATGAACCACGATGTCAAGGACTCAATCGATCCCGTATACAATTCCCTTTGTCTAGCGGTATTGTATTTGCCCGAGATTCGATCGTCGGTATCCCGATACCTTGTTCAATCTCGTTACCGGCTAGTCTCTTTACTCGTTCCGTAACACATCATCCCGTGATAAACTCCTTGATCACATTGTGCACATTATGATGATGTCCTACCGAGTGGGCCCAGAGATACCTCTCCGTCACACGGAGTGACAAATCCCAGTCTCGATTCGTGCCAACCCAACAGACACTTTCGAGATACCTGTAATGCACCTTTATAGCCACCCAGTTACGTTGTGACGTTTGATACACCCAAAGCATTCCTACGGTATCCGGGAGTTGCACAATCTCATGGTCTAAGGAAAAGATACTTGACATTAGAAAAACTTTAGCATACGAACTACGATCTTTGTGTTAGGCTTAGGATTGGGTCTTGTCCATCACATCATTCTCCTAATGATGTGATCCCGTTATCAATGACATCCAATGTCCATGGTCAGGAAACCGTAACCATCTATTGATTAACGAGCTAGTCAACTAGAGGCTTACTAGGGACATGGTGTTGTCTATGTACCCACACATGTATCTGAGTTTCCTATCAATACAATTATAGCATGGATAATAAACGATTATCATGAACAAGGAAATATAATAATAACTAATTTATTATTGCCTCTAGGGCATATTTCCAACAGAAACCACGCCGGGGCCCGGCCCCCTAGGACCCAGATGGGGCTCGCGGGCCCCGATCTGGGCCGGGGGTGCGCCACCAGCCAACTAGCGCCACCACGCCGTCGCGCCGCCAAGGGGCCGCGCCACCACCAAGCGAGCCGCCGGCCACCGCGCCGGGAGGCCGGGACGTCATCAGGCCGAGGGGCACCGCCGCCGCCTACAAGCCCCGGGCAGGGAGTCGCGCGCGCGGGGATAGGCCGGCCCCGCCGCCGCCAAGACCACCCAGCCCGCGCCGGGGGCGCCCATTGGCGGCGGTAGGGAGGGAAGGCGCGACAAGGGAGGCTGAAGGGGAAGGAGGGCTCGCGCCGCCCCGGCCACCTCCCGGGGGGGCGGCGCGGAGCGGATCCGGGGGAAGGGGGAGGAGGAAGGGGAAGGGGGCGGGGCGGCCGGTGACCGACGGCGGCGGTGGGGGCTAGGACGGCTGGCGGCGGTGGGGGAGGGAGGGAGGAACCCTAGGTCGAGGGGAGGGAGGGAGATATACACCGGTTTTGAGTGAAAGGAGTTTGCGGTGTGGCATCAGGCTAGTCTGTTCAAGAGCATCTACAATTGGACCCCATACACGTCCAAATGTGTGGGCGGGTTGCCCGGTCACTGCATCGACAGAAAAACCGCACGCCCCATATCCAGCCCAAATGCCTGGACTGACCGGCACTTTTCATATCTGACGCATATCTAGGGTGGATATGAGACATCCGGACATGCCTGCCACGTCGGACTGACAACTAGGGCCCATCCATATTCACCCATATCTGCTCCTCTTTGTCTAACCAGTCCTCTCCTCATCTCCGTTGGCCCTCGTCCACACATGCACCACTGGAGTTCCGTCGTCACCCCAAACCTAAGCTTTCGCCATCGGAGACCGCAACCCACACCGCTATCGACCAGGCCGCAACCGGTCAAGGTCGCCGCCACCGGACGCCGGCCCGGTACGTCCAACTCCCCCATATATACACCTCACACTCTACGTGTTCGATGAAGTGTTAGAGCCAGATTTTTATTCTTTCGGTCATTATTTAAAGGCCACCAATGGATTCGTCATGGAATGATGGCTATGGGAAGCCCAACCTTAACGAATCCATATTCAACGAATTCATAGCCTCGCCAGATTCAGACAATGAGGAAGTTGAAATGATGACGAGCATCCAAGAGGAGCTAAAGAAGGCAAAGGAGCACGTCTGAACTTCAAGGGCTTCATAAAGGGCCGGAGGGTTATTCCACGGGATAGGGTTGCAGGTGCAGGGCTTCTGTACACGGACTACTTCACGACAGACCCAACATTCCCTGAAAGTTTCTTTCTACGTCGCTACCGAATGAGCGGAATTTGTTCTTGCGTGTAGTGACGGCCATGGAGAAGGCTAATGACAACTTCAAGCCGAGGAAGCATTTTTGCGGCCAACTTTTTATCTCTCCTCTGCAGAAATGCACAGCTGTTCTCACGATGCTTGCTGATGGAAATGCCGCAGATGCAAGAGAGCATGGTCCTGCAGATCACGGTGCAACTTGCACGCACTATGGTGAAGACCTTTGGAGCAGAGTACCTAAGAGAGCCAACTGTGGAGGACATAGAAAAATTGTTGGCAATTGAGCAGCAAGAGGATTCCCAGGTATGTTAGATCGAGTTGATTTCATGCACTGGCAATGGAAGAACATCCCAAAAGGTTTGCATGGGCAATAACAAGGTCACGTCAAAGAAGCCACCATCATACTTGAAGCAATGGCATCGAGGGAATTCCGGATTTGGCATGCCCGGTTTGTGCAATGACATCAATGTGCTCCAACGACCTTATTTGTTCAAGAGACTTAAGGATGGGAAGCTCCACCGTGTAACTACACCGTCAACGTAAAGAACTACACCATGGGGTCCTACCTTGCCGATGGTATCTATTCTTAGTGGGTGGCGTTTGTGAAGACCATATCTGATCCCCGAGGCAACAAACGAAGCCGCTTTGCAACAATTCAAGAGGCAGTTATGAAGGATGTGGAAAGGGCATTTGGAGTGCTCCAAATTTATTGGGGTATTGTTCGTGAAGTTGCGATGGTGTGGGAAGAGGAGACACTTTACAGCTCATGGCATGTTGTGTAATCTTGCATAACATGATTGTCGAGGATGAGAGTGAAGAGGTAGCGCGCATGCATGATTTTGAGAAGCCCAAAACACATGTCTACCTCTCAGAAAAAGAGTAGAGTAGTGGTGCCAACTTTTTGGAGAGGCATCGATAACAACAAGACCGAACAAGTGCATCTGCAACTTCTAAATAATCTTGTGGAGCATGTATGGGTCCACACTGGAAGTCGGTAAACTTTGCTTTTTAATTTATCAATTATGCACTATTAACAATATTTATATTTGAACTATGTTTGCATTATGTATTCTATGTACAAACAGTTTGTATTTGTGTGCATTAAACTATGTTTGCCAAGATTATCGACGTGCATATGTTTACATGTATTTGATGTTTTGAAAATAAAGATTATGGCTGCAAATGAAAAATTTAAAGCCTGCCCAGTCACTGTCCAAGTAGGCATCCATGCACGGACCGCGCATGTTTAAAAAATCATACTAAAATTTAGGCCAAGTTTGGTAGTACAAGTTTTAAAAAACCATACTAGTATTTCTTCGGGGTTAACAAACCATACCACTGTAGCAATTTTTTTTTTACAGATGGGACTCATCTTAGATTCGGGTTGCGGCTGTTTTGTGTTCCTAACGAATGCTGTGCACTAAGTTTGGGAAACACTTGCTATCCTACGTCTGACAGGATGCTTCCTTCAGACCACTCATCCACCGTTGATGCATCTTTGATCCCATGGTGGACATAGCAAAGCAAATCCCCATTAATTAACCACACGATTTACTATTTCCCGTTAATCCATCCTATCCCGAGTAAATCACGCCTGCCTCGACCCAACCACCACACGCATCGAGCGAAATAATCTCGTCTGGCCGACCCACCCACCTGACCTCACCTCCTCTCGCATCCACGGGCGAGCTCATCCCCAAGCTCGCTCGCCGTGTTGTTTCTCCGCCGCCACCATGCTCTGTCCCAACAAGCCCCAACGATTCGTCTGGTCCAGCTCACCTGGGGCAGCTTCCCGTTCGCATCTGCTCTGCCCCAATCCTGCTCATTGACCTTACAACCCCCCTCGTCGACTCGTCGTCTCGGCTCACCGTCAGGGCCATGCCCCGGTACCTTCATCCCCTTCGCGCTGGTGAGCCATCTTGATTCCACAAAGAAGCATGTACGTGCGGAGCAGTCCGTTAAATAGCCCCTGGTATGTACATACTCACCCGATGTACGTGTGATACAATTTTTAATCTGAAGCACTTGAGTTGATCTGTGTTACTTTAGTTCATATCTTGGTTCAAAGGATTTTGCTGGGTGCCAATACTATCCGACGTGTATTTCATCAGTATCATTTATAGATTTTGGTTAATTAGGTACATATATCACAATAATATGCATCCATTCTTGATGGTAATACCAGTTTTTGTTACAATTTCAAATTCCCATGTATCCATCAAAGATTAGTTCTGTTTCCAAAGTATCATTTTCATGTATCTTTGCTATGTAAATGCTTTTGAACTCTATTAATTTTGCTTCCATAATTATAAAATTTTGATCCATTTGTATATTGTGACACAAAACATCCATCCTTCATTGGGCACAACATTTTGCTTCAATTCTTTTTTGCTTTTTGCTTGCATTTGAGCTCATGTATATAGCACATGTTCTAGGTCACCTGTAAATAGCTTATTGTCATGCATCCTGCAAATGGAGTTTCTAGTGTCACACTTCATTTGCATCTATGGTTGTTGATCCAAGCTTCCTTGGTTGCTGCTACTTAATTATTAAACTACTGGCTTCATACAAATGCTCCTATATAGTAGTACACCTTTGAATTTGTTTAATGTGATATGCTTCTATACATCTTTGAAAATATTGAGCTGTGCTTTGTCGATAATGTTTATATTTCCGATTTATTCACTCAATTCCCATTATTAGGTTTGCTGTAACATGCTACATTTCTTATCAGTGGCCCTTGGATATTGAAGCAGCCTGAAGCACAGTGGATGATGAAGAGTGGTTTTGCGGCTCTCTGGTTAACAGGTGTCGTCTTAACCTACTTGGAATATCCCGTTCGAGACAAAGGCTAGGCCAATCCTTCGAATGTCGTGCGGATGCAATGCTTCAGAGTTCTATGAATTAAGTTTCCCGGTGCCTATGTATATGCTTCCTTTGGTTTAGTATCACATAAGTGTTTTTTTTTTTGTGGAGTATCACTTTAGTGCTTCGATATCATATGAAGCATCCTGATGTATGTACACTATGCTTCCAAGAAGACGGCCATGGAAATGCTTCGATACTATTTTGTTCCTATGTTCCCAAGTACACGACCATGGCAATGCTTCGATACTATTTTGTTTCTATGGTTCCAAGTACATGATCATGGCAATGCTTCAATACTATTTTGTTCTTGCTTCAACAATTATCGAACTATGTTCTGATGGCTCATTAGGACATATAATACATCAATTGGAAGCAACATATGTTCCTGCTTCAACAATTATCACCATTTGTCTTGAAAGCAAAGTTATAGGCTCACGAAAGCTAAATATATTTCTTTGAAAGCAAATTATATTCTCTGTTTGAAGCGATGTTTGATAGACAGGGAAAATCACTGGAAGCACAATTCCATGTTACACCAAAACAATTTTTAGCCGTTTATAGCACAATTTTCCATGTTGGAAAACAAAAATAGTAGATCAAAATAACCGTGAGTTGAAAGCAATCTCGTTATCACATGGAAACAAAACATTCTTGGTATGGAGCATGATTAATTTTGATTAGAAATAAATTCACCCATTTGGAAACAAATCTTCCTATATATGGAAGCGAATTGCATGGCGCTAGCAGTTATACCTGGAGAGATTTACGGGAGTGGTTATTACAAAATAGATCGCCATTAGTAGATCATTACATGGAAACTAACGAAGCTCCTTTTTCTGGCTGATTGCACGTTCCGGATGAATCCAATCGTACGGTGGAACACTAGTCTGATGGGAAGCTAAGAATCAGTAGTCTGATTCCTAGCGGTTCCCAGTAAGTTTACACTATAGAGATACCTAGAAAATAAAAGGTTTATACAATAAAGATGACTACTTTCACCGTTTGATCACGCAGAGGCTAGGGGATATATCATCCTTTGCGGAAACGATGAGCATTGGGTTTTCCCTTTGTAAAACAAGATGAACATTTTTGTGACTAAATGAAAAATCTACATTCGTTCCACTCCTGGATAAAAGTGATTGTCGCTTTCAGATTTATATTGGTCCAATGAATTACATTTCGATGTGGCATTTAATCTTACTGAATTGGAATTATTTCAGTGAAGCAGGTGTACATGTGTGTAGGCCGACTGTTGAGAAAACGCCGCCCAACCGGGTGCCTCATTTCCAGCCCAAACGCCCTGACTGGTCGTCACTCCCCATATCCGGCTCAAATCTAGAGCGGATATGAGGACTCCCGGACATGCCCGGACTCCGCCGTCACATCCTTCCGGCCCGGTATGACCCGTGCCGGCCCCACAACTGCCCCACAATTCCGAACAAAACCCTAGTCTCAAACCCCACTCTGCTCACTTCTCTCGCTCTCCTCGCTCCCCTCTGCGCCCTTCCATTCCGATTGCCTCCGCAACCTCCGCCATGGATGGCTCCGGATCCGGATCCGACAACATCAACAGGGTGGGGCTCGTCGTTGGGGACTCGTCGAGCGCATCCGACCCGGATGAGGAGGAGCTCGCGTCCGCATTGCGCTTCGACACTCGCGGATGGACCGGGGCGGAGCTCCTCCTAGACGGTCATGAGCTCTTCCTACGCGGCTGCCGGATGCCACCTTGCCTGCTCTCTAACATTAGCGGTGAGGCCGCAGCGCGAGCGCGAGCACTGGCACCTGCGGGGAGCAGCCAGGTGCTGGTGCCGCACAATCCAGCCTGCCGGCATGTAATCTCTAGCCGGAGACGGTGGGTCGTGCCTAGCGCATGGCGTGGAGGGTGGCGAGGCACCCAGATCCGCGCCGGAGTTGCTGCCTCCCACCGATGACGAGGACGCCACGCTTTGCCTTGCAATCCACCGGCCGTACACCACGACGGAGATGGACGCCCACCGCCTTTGTCGCAAGAACGCGGCAGCTTTCCGTTGTGCGCTTGAGGAGTCGGTGCAAGTGGCGAGGTCGAAGGGGGTGCTGGCGGAGAAAGCCGCCGGGCGCTTCACAGGTTTTCTCACCTTGTCCTCTAACGACGACAGCAACTCAAGGACGGACGGCGACTAGCCGGCCGATGTGGATGCTTACACCGCAGGGAGCCGCCGAGACCCCAAGGGGAAGCGTCCGGCGAGAGAATGGTGGACTCTGGCTGTCCTCTATGTTTTAATCTATGCTTTGCCAGCGGGCGTGCACGAATGCGCTCGCGGGCGTGTACGTGCAACAATTTGGGAGGCCAGCTTGCCTCCCATGCTCCCATCCGTGCTCACACTTCATCCTACGGATGTGTTTTTTTTTCCTTTTTCCTTTCTAATCTAATCACCCCCTGATTTTAGCGGGGTGGGCCTTATTTTGTTCCAATCAAATCAAGCCACGTACGAGGGAGCACATATGGGTGCATGCCCGGGGCGCAGACAAGTCTCGTCCACAATTTGGTACGCTCTTACGGGACTAGCCCCACATGTCAGCCTGTTGGAACTTGCATGTCAGCCAGTGCAAAGTCAGATAATCTCTGTCCACCGGCCGGCGGATGCACGAACATGGAAAGTGCATTTCTTGATATCACGCACCTAGGCATGGAAAATCATGATCTATTTGAAAACAAAAATACGTTAACGTACGGAAAGCTACACTATATAAGTTTAATAACTCGTGTTGCAAACATAACTATGGTGATCATATTAATATTGATTTGTGGAAAAATTATAATGCGTCATTTCCTTTAGTAGGTTCTTTGATGAATTATTTTTGCAAAAGTTCTAGAATAGTATTATCCTATGCGTACTTGGCAGGCCCGATGTCTGGCTAGCTCTACTCTAGTTCATGTGTACAATCAAGGTGATATGACTAGATATACACCAATAATTACTACCTCAATTAACAATTAGAAAACTATGTGTGGTTGATCAATTAATTATTAATATTATTTACATGGTCTGGTTGTAGATGCTCTTGTACCAGGAGATTAAGCTATAACATGTCTTAAATGCACTAAATTACATTTCGCAAACCCCTTCATGAGGTAAAATGAATTTTCATGTCTCAAAAAATAGCCAGATAAAGATTGGATAGAAAATTAATCCTCAAGCCTACCATGTAAGATATCCCATGAAGATATTTTCGGAAAAGAAAATGCTATCCTATCAAGATATCAAGTATGTATGACCCATGAACATCCAGCTAGAATATAGTGGTTAGATATGGACAAGATGCATGCAGGGCCACATAGTCCAAAATTCAACATGAGACAAGATTGTACGTACACATGCAAGGTGGTAAATTTGATGTGGCCGGTCGATCCATTGGGATTAATTGTTAGTGGATCGATTTATTATGGTAACTAGAATAAATACCGATAAATCACGTCGGGTGTGGATAAAATTCATCTTTCATGTAGGATGGATGTACCAATCACGAATGAGACAAAAGAAAAAAAATGTTGATCGATTTGGCCTAGCGGACGGTGCATGCATGGATCCATCCATGCAAGGTCACTTCGATCTGAATTGGCCACACAACTGCTGATAGGCGGCCAGAGGTCCATAGACATGATCGGTCGATCCAACCAGCAGCAAACTAATTGAGTGATGGAGATTCATAGAATGTGCATGTTGTTGACTGAAGAGAAAATGAGCTACTTGACAACTGCAAATTCGAAAAATAGAAGGTTAGGCTTGGCAGTTAGGGCTACAAAAAAAGTGAAAGGAGTTTGGGGCGTGGCGTCAGGCTAGGGAATATGCAATAAAGATGACTGCTTTCACCGTTTGATCACGTAGAGGCTAGGGAATATCCTCCTTTTCGGAAAACAGTGACCATTGATTTTCTTTTTGTAAAACAATACGTATAACCATTTGTGATTAAACGAAAAATGTACACTCGTCCCACTCCTGGATAAGAGTGATTGTCACTTTCAGATTTATATTGGTCCACCCGCAAAAAAGAAAAATATTTATATTGGTCCAATGAATTACATTTTGATGTGGGATTTAATCGCAGTGAGTTGGAATTGTTTCAGTGTAGCAGGTGTACAGGTGTGTAGGCCGACTATTGGGATCCTTTATGGGACTTGCCCCACATGTCAGCCTGTTGGAACCAGCATTTCAGGCACTGCAAAGTCAGATAATCTCTGTGCACGTGCAGCGGATGTGTTGAAAAAAATAACGTTCGAAAAGCTACACTACAAGTTTAACTCGTCTTGCAAAAAAAAGTGGTGATTATTGTTAATACTGATTTGTACAAAATTATAAATGCATGATTTCCTTTCGTAGTTTCTTTGATGAATTATTTTTGCAAACGTTCTACACATGAGCAGTACCATCCTCTACATAAAGAAAAAAAATGGCGTGAAACGTTGGAGAGCATGAGATTTCTTAGAGCCGCAAATTTTAAGCTATAACATCGTCTTAAATGCACATAGTACAAAATTTGATATGAGACAAGATTATACGTACACATGCAAGGTGGTAGATTTGATATGATGCGGCCGATCAATCCATTGGGATTAACTGTTAGTGGATCGTTATGTTGGAGGTAACTAATATGAATCGGTAAATCACATCGGGTGTGGGTAAATTCATCTTCCATGTAGGATGGGTGGACCAATCACGAATGAAACAAAAGACAAAATGTTGATCGATTTGGCCTAGCGGACGGTGCATGCATCCATCCATGTAAGGTCGTTTCGATCTGAACCAGCCACATACTCTGCTGATAGGCGGCCACAGGTCCATAGACATGATCGATCGATCCATCCAGCAGCAAACAAATTGAGTGATGGAGATTCATAGAATGTGCATGTTGTTGACTGAAGAGCAAATGACTGCAAATTCAAAAAATAGAAGGGTAGGCTTGGCAGTTAGTGCTAAAAAAAGTGGAAGGAGTTTGAGGCGTGGCGTCAGGCTGGTCTTTGTTCAAGACCGACCTCTTTCCTTGTGGATTGCCGAGTAGTACATTTAGCTATTTAGGCATCGACATCCTATATTGGTGTGGGTTGTAGCCTTCCTGGCTGCAAAAAACTACGGTTATTTTATTAATATTGATTTGTAAAAAAGTTATTATGTGTGATTTCCTTTCATAGTTTTTCATGATTTTTTTTGTAAAATTCTATACATGAGTGTACTTTGTGTCCAAAATAGTATCATCCTATGCATACCTGGCAGGCCAGATGTCTGGCTAGTTCTACTCTAGCTCATGTGTACAAGCAAGGTGACATGATTACATACACACCAATAAATCCTACCTCAATTAATAATAAGAAAACTATGGGTGATTGATCAATATTATTCAGCATGGTGTTGACCATTTGAGCATCCAATTGGACCGATCTCCACACGACAAACAAATAATTTCCCGGTTCACATGTACATCCTCTCCACACACAAAAATGGTGTGTAACCGTTGGGTCATCCGTAAGACACTCACTACATTTTCTTAAACCCGTAAAACTATGATATTTCGTAGATCCATCCATGAGATAAAAGGATTTTTTGTCCCAAAACATAGCTAAATAATCAATAAGATTTGAAATTCAAATATGTTCAGGAATTAAGGCTGCCATGTAAGCTATCCTATTTTCCCGCAATAATAATAATAATAATAATAATAATAATTGTAAGCTTCCTAGAATTCAGTCGTGTTAGTTATGGACAAGATGTCTTTTTTGAGGCCAAGTCCAAAATTAGATAAGAGACAAGACTGTACGTACACATGCAAGGTGATAACTTAGATGCGGCCGATCGATCCATTGGATTAACTGTCAGTGGGTTGATATATTGTTGTAACTTTTTTTTAACACATTACAGATGCAAGCCCACCCCTATGGAAGCACACATGCACACCCTACCCCTGTGAGCACTTTCGCGAGACTGAGCCGGAATATTGTCTTGAGATTTATGAAGTCACAGTAGGAAAGACTGAGCCGGAATATCGCCTTGAGATTTATGAAGTCATCGAAGAAACGTCTTCTCCCACTGAAAGCGCATCGTCGGGAATCCTGAAATAAATCTAGGAATAATGCGAGCACCAAGACTTGAATCCTTGTGGGCTGGGATACCACCGTCCCTCAAACCATCCAACACAAGTTGGTTCACTATACATTGTTGTAACTAATAGTATGAAATATCGGTAAATCAAATCGGGTGTGGATAAAATTCATCAGTCAAGTCAGGTAAAAAAAAGGAGATAGGATGGAAGCACCAATCATGAAAGAAACCAAAGGAAAAATGTTGATTGATTTGTCCTGGCGGACGGCGCATGCATGATCTCAACCAGCCCGCAGCAAAAAAGGCCACTTCGATCTGAACCAGCCACATCCATAGACATGATCGATCGATGGAGCCAGCAGCAAACTAATTGATTGATGGAGATTAATAGAGAGGATATGTTGTTGACTGAAGAGAAAATGAGCTACTTGACAACTGCAAATTCGAAAAATAAAAGGTTAGGCTTGGCAGTGAGTGTTACGCGAAAAGAGTTATCGAACTTGTTTATCAGACTCACTTTGGCCACTTGTTTTATTCTCGCAAAAAGAACTTTGACTATTATTATTTGCTAAAAGAATTCAATAAAGCAATACACCTTCTTTTTTACATACTTGATACTGATTCATCTTGGGTTATTATGTGTCAATATTGGTTGTCTGGACCATTTTTAGTGTGACAATTTGCCCACGCACCAATCCTGGTTCATATTTGGCACCTTATGCGCCGGCTTTTAGCCATTCGGCAAACTGATGCACACTCCCCATTTCCCTAGTTCCCATATGGGCCTGTCAAAGTAGTTTATTTCTACACTGATTCAGATTCTTCAGGGTTTTTCTGGTCATTTTTTCTTTGGTTTTTTTTCTGGTTTCCCCAAGCATGGGATTTTGCAGGTATTTTATTTTTTGTTTGCATTACTGTTTTCTTTTTTCTTTTTAAGTTTCAGTTTTAATTTTATTTTTCCTTTCTTTTCATTTTTACCAGCTTTGTTAAGTTTTTTTTGAAATGCGTGAGTTTTTTTTCAAATGCATGAACGTTTTCAATTTTTTTTCTTTTCCCCAAATTTTCTTGATTTTTTTCAAAGATGTGAACTTTTCTCAAATTCTTGAATTTTTACCAAATCTGTGAAATTGTTGTGATTTGTTTTTTCAAATTTCATGAACTTTTTTTAATTGAGTAATTTTTTTCAAATCTTTTTGTGGATTTTTTTTTCATTTTTGCGAACTTTTTCCAGGGAACTCTTCCTAGACGTGAACTTTTTCTAATTAGCGATAAATTTTATTAAAATCATGATTTGTTTTTCAAATTCATGATTTTTTTAAAATTCTTGAACTTTTGAAAACTTTTTCAATTTTGATGATTTCTTTTTCAAATTCATGAACTTTTTTTAAAAAAATCGTGAGCTTTTTCCAACTTCTATAATTCGTAAACTTTTTATTTGTAATTTTTCATTTTACGTAGTATAAGTGTGTAGGGTGTAGAAAAAACCGAATGCAACAAAAACTATAGCGAACGACAAATGACGAACATTCGAACGAGCGAAGGAGGAGTAGTGGACCAGGGCCGAATAAGATCGCTAGTGTGTGCCAAGTCAGCTTCCTAGCACTGAAGGTGCCAATTAGGACCTCTCAATGGTCCCTCCACATGACGAAGAGGTTGCATTTAAATCTTGGACATGACAAAAGCCCGGTTAGATTGCATGGAGGACGGCCATTAGCCCACAACACTCAAATTCATCTTCATACTCATCAGAGAACAACCACCACACAGGGAGGTGATTTGTGGCTCGTGCGTTTTGGACACACGAATTTGTGGCGGTTCAATAGCCTTGTGATTTAGAAATTGTTTTCTCTTTGCATCTGCTTTAGCCCTTAATTCTGGTATTTTTTTGGAAGCCTAACTACAATTGTGGTATTTGTTTGCTATTTACTCCTACACGCAACTTCAAGGCAAATATTGGTTGTCTGGACAGTTTTTAGCCATTTGGCAAACCGACGCAGACCCCCCATTTCAGTAGTTCCTATATGGGCTGGTCAAAGTATTTTTTTTCTTCACCGGTTTAGATTCTGCAGCGTTTCACTGGTCGTTTTTTTCTTATGGTTTTCCCAAGCATGGGTTCTTCCCGTTTTTTATTTTCATTTAGTTTTATTTATTCTGTTGAGGTTTTAGTTTCCTATTTTATATTTCCTTTCGTTTCATTTTTATATTTGAATCAATTTCGTTTAATGTTTTTTCAAAATGTATGATAATTTATTTTGCAAATTTCTGAACTTCTTTCAAATTTGTTTTTATTTTTCCCAAATTTCTGTGAATATTTTGTGAAATCCATGAACTTTTCTAAATTTCATGAATTTGTATCCAAATTTCATAACTTTTTTGATATTATGTACTTTTTCAAATATTTTTGTGAACATTTTTTTTTCATATTTTCCAAAATTTTGTCTAATTAGGAACTCTTCCTAGATGTGAACGTTTTCTAATTCATGAAATGTTCTTTTTTTCAAATTCGGGAAACTTGCCAACTTTTTCAATTTTGGTGATTTTTAAAAAAAAACATGAACTTTTTCAAACATTTCTAATTTGTAATTTTTTTTCATTTCCCAAGTTTTAAGTACTGTAAGAGAGTAGGGTGCAGAAAAAACTGAATGGAAGAAAAAACTATATTGAATGACCAACGACGCTACGTGCCAACTAGTGAAGGAGGAGTAGTGGGCCAAGGCCCAATAATATGGTTAGTGTTGCTCAAGTTAGTTTCCTGGCGCTGAAGGCGCCAAATAGGACCTATCGACGGTCCCTCCACATAATGAAGAGGTTCCAACTAAATCTCGGACATGATGAAAGCCCGTTAGATTGGATGGAGGATGGCCATTAGCCCACAACACCTAAATTCATCTTCATACTCTCATCAAAGAACAACTGCCACATGGTGAGGCGATTTGTGGCACACGCGTTCCGAGCACATAGATTTGTTGAGGTCCGATCTCCTCGTGATTCAGAAATTCTTTGCTCTTTGCATGCGCTTTAGCCCTTAATTGTGGTAATTTTTTGGAACCCTAACTACAGTTGTCGTATTTTTTTGCTATTTACTCCTACACACAATGAAGAGACTGCAACTAAAACATGACTAAAGCCCTGTCAGATTGCATGGAGGACGACCACAAGTCCAATACACCCAAATTCATCTTCAGACTCATCAAAGAACAGCCGCCACATGGGGTGCGTGTTCCGAGCAGGTGTAGATAAGGAGGATGAGCTTGTTTGAACTACAAGATGGGGGAAAATGAACACCACAATGGAGTCCGACATGGAAGAAAAACCCAACCGTAACCTCGATATGCCAATCAATGAAGGGAAGGAGCTCACCTTCAGGTTTGTGATGCTACTTCAACTGCTTGGGGCGGGTAGCTTGGGCGTCGAGTAGGTGTATCTAAGAAGGATGTGCTCGTTAGAACTACAAGACGAAAGAAAATAAACACCACATTTGAGAACGACATGGAATAAATACTCAACCAAAACCCCAAGATGCCAATAAACAAAGGGATGAGCTCACATTCAGATTCATGGTGCTCCTGCTGTTGGGGGGTGGTAGATCGGACATCTGACGGGTGTATCTGAGGAGGATGATCTCCTTCAAATTACAAGATGGAGAAAAATAAACACCACACTCGGGGCCGACCTAGAACAAAAACCCAACCAAAACCCCAAGATGCCAATTAGGGCTGCAAAAGAGATGTGTTCGAATGAGTTAGAGTTGGCTTATCTTAGCTCATACTAAAATCTGGGCGAGCTCAAACTGAGTGAAACTCAAGATCGAGCTGTAGAACATGACTCGTACTCAGCTTGTAACGATTTCGAGTCGATCTTGAGCTAGTTTCGAGCTAAATGAGACTGTAAAAATAAACTATGGCGATTACTCCAACTAAATAAGGCATAACACGACATAAGAAAGCACTAAAATTATAATTCCAATCAAGATGATGATAATATGAGTCTCTTCAAAGTAGTTTGACTTATTCTCTCACAACCGAAAGTCTAGTATCAACATAATATAACAATTCACGACGGACATATAATTGGGAAAACAAATTATTGGCCAAAGATCATAAAAAAAAGGATACAATTAGGAGATCTCATCTTGGTCTCTTGGGTGAACTAGCAATAGATGGTGGTCTTCGTGGACAAAAAACAAGAAAATGAAGGTGCATATGCTGGGTTTGCACCAAAAACAACAACATATTTAACACATAGTCAACCACGTGCCATAATTAGGCCTAAATATTCTCTGCAGTTAATTAAGCTTCCAAGTTTTGAGGGAAAATAAAATGGAGAAAAATCATGGACATCATATATGGTAACAAATTATCTTATCTCCATTTAATATATGGCATGATCATTTAAGATAATGATATTATGTGGAGCTATCGAGCTAAACTTGAGCGAGCCAATACTGACTCAAGACCGGCTTGTTTCTCGGTTGAGCTGCATAAAGTGTTCAAACTCAGCTTGTTTCTTTTCGAGTCGAGAAAAAAAATGAGTCGATCTCGAGTGGCTCATGAGCCTCGAGCTTTTCTTGCAGCCCTAATGCCAATCAACATGCCGGGCCGGGCCGAGGAGGGGGGGGGGGGCTCGGGTAATGTTGCTTCTGCTGCGGGGACGGGTGCGTGCCACACATTTTCCATGTTGTTTTAAAAAAATACGATTGTCATGGTATATAAAATACAAGTGCCATGGTAAGTACACTACATTTGCCATGCGTCAAAGTTTAAACATTAAAAAAATGATTTCTAAAAATAAAAGGTTACTAAAGTTTCCATGCGACATTAGAATATTTTTCTTAAAAAATGCCATGTAATAATTACATATTTCCACGGAAAAACTTGTCGTGGTTTGTGGAGCAAAAATAGAAAACTTGCCATAGGGCCATTTTAATAAGTTGTTATTTATTTTGACATGATTTAGATTTTTTTCCCTATACTTGCCATGTGTGATTTGTTTCTTGCCAATGAGCATTGCATTTTTTACGCAAAAAGATTGTAATGGAAAAATGTTCAAAGAATTTCATAATAAATTCTGAATATGCCATGTTAGAGTAAAGAAACTTTTCTGATATTTGCCATGTCAATGTTCAAAATTTACCATGCCACTTTACAAAAAGTGCCGTGTGACCAATACAATTTTCTCTAAAAACTGCCATTTTGAGTAAACCAAAAATTCTGAATTTTGGTCACTTTACAAATGATTGCCATATGCTATCAGCTGCATGCGCGGAGGGGGTAACGGAAGAAATCTGAGGGGACCTGGTGAAATTACAAGGGCGGGAGGAGGGAGATGGCCTGTAGGTCGTAGGAACTCTTGAACCCAAGCTGCATGGCCTGCTCTTGCGGTCTTGCCCAAGTCAACTCTGGGAGTGTTGTGCCTCCCCCGGGCTAGAGACCAGAAACGCGCATGGACACAGCGGCCAGGGAAGCAGGAGTAGCCGACGTGCGAGACGAAGATTGCTGGTTGGGGGACGCCTCTAGTGGGCTCGGTGGCTGTGAAGGAGAGGACGCTGAGTGGGAGTGTGGATAAGAGATAGACATGTGGCGGGGAACGGAAAGTATTCGCGCTGTTGCTCCGTTTTAGCAAACGGTTTTCAGATCCGACGGTAGGCATCACATTCCCCTGGGATTGCTATAAATTTGATGTCAGTTTTGTAGCATTTAGAAAAAAACCATCGAATCCTCTGTAAAAAAAAATAATATAAAAGCGTTTAGGTCCTCTTCTTTTGGTCCCAACGACTCGATGCACTTATACCATCTATCGTACGCTGGATGCCACATGTCATCAAAAAATTAAAACCAAAATTGCACGCCTAACACGACGTATTAGTGAGCTAGCATGTGGAATAACTTCACGGTGTTCACCCCGTATTCTTCCTTGCATAGCAGAGTTAGCCGTTTTTTCATACAATCTGAAAACAACAGATTATGTGTAATCTACTTCTCCTCCAACATGCAAGGAGGAAGGGTTGCTCGGATTTGATTTCAAGAGAGGAGGGCGACTATCTAATTATTTGGACATTCATTTGTAACCATCTACATCGCAATACCACAACATCACTAACCAAATAGTCTAGCCATTATTTACACTAGCTCTACAACAACCGAAAAAAAAATTCTCACTCAGCCAACAAAGGAAAAATAAATCCACCATTTCATAGTTTTAAATCCATCAAACAAATCTTCAGCTTATTTGCCATTTTCCTCTATCTTGAAATCATGTTCCTTCTAGCTAGCTCCACAACCACTACACCACGATAACCAGACATTTGTTCCAGATTACATATATTCACACAGCAAAGGCACCCGCCAGCACGAGCATCGTGACAAGCCTTCCTCAACTGCACACACGTGGGAGGCCATGGAGCAACTGTCGCAAATAACTACTCGGAACAAATTTTGAAACGACATGATAACATGGACATGCACAACACCAAGCATGTCATGTCTAATAGGGAATCCTAGGAAACGATTAAGAAAGAGCCACACAGTATAAATTTAATTATTGAAATGAGTGAATTCCTATTTTTACTGCCCTACTTTGATATTTTGACCCTAATTACTCCATTTAGTTGATTTTCATCCAGATTGCCTCATTTAGATGAAGTTTTGTAAACCTTTACCCCTTTTAAAGTATTTGGATTGCACATAGCTCCTCCAGTGGTGTTTTTGCGGCACAAACCGCTAATGCAGTTAGGTCCACTAAAATGTGCACCTGGAAGAAAATGCGATGAAGAATAGTGAGGTGCAACCAATGAACTCATGAAATTGATGTTGGAAATATGGCCTAGAGGCAATAATAAAATGATTATTAGTATATTTCCTTGTTCATGATAATTGTCTATTGTTCATGCTATAATTGTATTAACTGGAAACCGTAATACATGTGTGAATACATAGACCACAACATGTCCCTAGTGAGCCTCAAGTCGACTAGCTCGTCGATCAATAGATGGTTATGGTTTCCTGACCATGGACATTGGATGTCATTGATAACGGGATCACATCATTAGGAGAATGATGTGATGGACAAGACCCAATCCTAAGCATAGCACAAGATCGTGTAGTTCGTCTGCTAAGAGCTTTTCTGATGTCAAGTATCATTTCCTTAGACCATGAGATTGTGCAACTCCCGGATACTGTAGGAATGCTTTGGGTGTACCAAAAACGTCACAACGTAACTGGGTGGCTATAAAGGTGCACTACAGGTAGCTCCGAAAGTGTCTGTTCAGTTGGCACGAATCGAGACTGGAATTTGTCACTCCGTATGACGAAGAGGTATCTCTGGGCCCACTCGGTAATGCATCATCATAATGAGTTAAGTGTGACTAAGGAGTTAGTCATGGGATGATGCATTACGGAACGAGTAAAGAGACTTGCCGGTAACGAGATTGAACGAGGTATGGGGATACCGACGATCGAATCTCGGGGAAGTAACATACCGATAGACAAAGGGAATTGTATACGGGATTGATTGAATCCCCGACATCGTGGTTCATCCGATGAGATCATCGTGGAACATGTGGGAGCCAATATGGGTATCCAGATCCCGCTACTGGTTATTGGCCGAGAGGTGTCTCGGTCATGTCTGCATGGTTCCCGAACCCGTAGGGTCTACACACTTAAGGTTCAGTGACACTAGACTTGTTATGGGAAATAGTATGTGGTTACCGAAGGTTGTTCGGAGTCCCGGATGAGATCCCGAACATGACGAGGAACTCCGAAATGGTCCGAAGGTGAAGATCGATATATTTGATGAAGGGTATTGGAGTCTGGAATTGTTCCGGGGGTACCGGGTGACGACCAGCGTGTTTGAAAGGGGTTTCGGAGGCCCAGGCAAGCGTTGGGGGGCCTTATGGGCCAAGGGGAGGGGGCACATCAGCCCACTAAGGGGCTGAGCACCCCTCCCACCCCATCTCACATAACCTAGAGAGGTTGGGGCGCCTCCCCTAGGGCAGCCACCCCTCGCGGCTTGGGGGGCAAGTTTCCTAGGGGTGGGGGCGCCCAAACCCATCTAGGGTTTGCCCTGTGGCCGCCGCCCCTCCCCTAGGGAAACCCTAGGGCACCTCCTCCTCCCCCTTCCCCCTATATATAGCGAGGGAGAGAGAGGGCAGCCGCACCCCCTTCCCTGCGCAGCCCCTTCCTCCTCCAACTCTTCCTCATCCTCCGTAGTGCTTGGCGAAGCCCTGCAGGAATACCACAAGCTCCACCACCACGCCATCGTGCTTCCGGAGCTCTCCCTCAACTTCTCCTCTCCCCTTGCTGGATCAAGAAGGAGGAGACGTCCCCGGGCTGTACGCGTGTTGAATGCGGAGGCTCCGTCCGCTCGGCGCTAGATCGGATCTTTCGCGATTTGAATCACCGCGAGTACGACTCCATCAACCGCGTTCTAGTAATGCTTCCGCTTAGCGATCTTCAAGGGTATGAAGATGCACTCCCTCTCTCTCTATCTCTCGTTGCTAGTATCTCCTAGATCGATCTTGTTGACACGTAGGAAAATTTTGAATTATTACTACGTTCCCCAACAGGCATCATGAGCTAGGTCTATGTGTAGATTCTATGCACGAGTAGAACACAAGTAGTTGTAGGCGATGGTTTGTTCAATTTGCTTACCGTTACTAGTCCTATCTTGGTTCGGCGACATTGTGGGATGAAGCGGCCTGGACCGACCTTACACGTACGCTTACGTGAGACAGGTTCCACTGACTGACATGCACTTGTTGCATAAGGTGGCTAGCGGGTGACAGTCTCTCCCACTTTAGTCGGATCGGATTCGATGAAAAGGATCCTTATGAAGGGTAAATAGCAATTGGCATATCACCGTTGTGGCTTTTGCGTCCATAAGAAACGTTCTTGCGAGAAACCCATAGCAGCCACGTAAAACATGCAACAACAATTAGAGGACGTCTAACTTGTTTTTGCAGGGTATGCTATGTGATGTGATATGACCAAAAGAATGTGATGAATGATATATGTGATGTATGAGATTGATCATGTTCTTGTAATAGGAATCACGACTTGCATGTCGATGAGTATGACAACCGGCAGGAGCCATAGGAGTTGTCTTAATTTATTGTATGACCCGCGTGTCATTGAAAACGCCATGTAATTACTTTACTTTATTGCTAACCGTTAGCCATAGTAGTAGAAGTAATAGTTGGCGAGACAACTTCATGAAGACACGATGATGGGGATCATGATGATGGAGATCATGGTGTCATGCCGGTGACGAAGGTGATCATGCCACGCATCAAAGATGAAGAGCAAAGGCGCAAAATGATATTGGCCATATCATGTCACTTTATGATTTGCATGTGATGTTTGTCATGTTTACATCTTATTTGCTTAGAACGACGATAGCATAAATAAGATGATCCCTTACTAAAATTTCAAGAAAGTGTTCCCCCTCACTGTGCACCATTGCGAAATGCGTTGTTTCGAAGCACCACGTGATGATCGGGTGTGATAGATTCTAACGTTCGCATACAACGGGTGTAAGCCAGATTTACACACGCGAAACACTTAGGTACAGACATGGCCTCGGAACACAAGAGACCGAAAGGTCGAACATGATTCGTATAGTAGATACGATCAACATGAAGATGTTCACCGATGATGACTAGTCCATCTCACGTGATGATCGGACATGGCCTAGTTGACTCGGATCATGTATCACTTAGATGACTAGAGGGATGTCTATCTAAGTGGGAGTTCATTAAATAATCAGATGAACTTAATTATCATGAACATAGTCAAAAGGTCTTTGCAAATTATGTCATAGCTTACGCTTTAGTTCTACTATTTAAGATATGTTCCTAGAGAAATTTTAGTTGAAATTTGATAGTAGAAATTATGCGGAATGGGTCCGTAAACTGAGGATTATCCTCATTGCTACGTAGAAGGCTTATGTCCTTAATGCACCGCTCGGTGTGCTGAACCTCGAGCGTCGTCTGTGGATGTTGCGAACATCTGACATACACATTTTGATGACTATGTGATAGTTCAGTGCGTAATGCTAACGGTTTAGAATTGAGGCGCCAAAGACGTTTTTGAAACGCCACAGAACATATGAGATGTTCGAAAGACTGAATTTGGGATTTCAGACTAGTGCCCACGTCAAGAGGTATGAGACCTCTAACAAGTTTCTTAAGCCTGCAAACTAAGGGAGAAAAGCTCAATCATTGACCATGTGCTCAAATTGTCTGAGTACTACAATCGCCTGAATCGAGTGGGAGTTAATCTTCCAGATGAGATAGTGATGGTTCTCCATAGTCACTGACACCAAGCTATTAGAGCTTCGTGATGAACTATAACATATCAGAGATAGACATGATGATCCTTGAGCAATTCGCGATGTTTGACACCACGGAAGTAGAAATCAAGTAGGAGCATCAATTGTTGATGGTTAGTAAAACCACTAGTTTCAAGAAGGGCAAGGGAAAGAAGGGATACTTCATGAAACGGCAAATCAGTTGCTACTCTAGTCAAGAAACCCAAGGTTGAACCCAAACCCGAGACTAAGTGCTTCTGTAATGAGGGGAATGGTCACTGAAGCAGAACTATCCTAGATACTTGGTAGATGAGAAGGGTGGCAAGGTCGACAGAAGTATTTTGGATATACGTTATATTAATGTGTACTTTACTAGTACTCCTAGTGGCACCAGGGTTATAAATACCGGTTCGGTTGCTAAGTGTTAGTAACTCGAAACAAAAGGCTACCGAGACCAGCTAAAGGTGAGATGACGATATGTGTTGGAAGTGTTTCCAAGGTTGATGTGATCAAACATCGCACGCTCCCTCTACCATCGGGACTGGTGTTAAACCTAAATAATTGTTATTTGATGTTAGCGTTGAGAATAGACATGATTGGATTATGTTTATCCCAATACGATTATTAATTTAAGGAGAATAATGGTTACTCTGTTTATTTGAATAATACCTTCAATGGTCTTGCACCTAAAATGAATGGTTTACTGAATCTTGATCGTAGTGATACACATGTTCATGCCAAAAGATATAAGATAGCAATGATAGTACCACATACTTGTGGCACTGCCATTTGAGTCATATTGGTATAAAACGCATGAAGAAGCTCCATGTTGATGGATCTTTGGACTCACTCGTTTTTGAAAAGATTGAGACATGCGAACCATGTCTACTGGTATATATGCATGAAGAAACTCCATACAGATGGATCATTTGGACTCACTTGATTTTGAATCAATTGAGACATGCAAATCATACCACATGGGCAAGATTACTGAAGGGCCTCGTTTTCAGTGAGATGGAACCAGAAAGCAACTTGTTGGAAGTAATACATTTTGATGTGTGCAGTCCAATGAGTGCTGAGGCACGCAGTGGATATCGTTATGTTCTTACTTCACAGATGATTTGAGTAGATGCTAAGTATATTTACTTGATGAAACACAAGTCTGAATTATTGAAAGGTTCAAGTAATTTCATAGTGAAGTTGAAGATCGTCGTGACAAGAGGATCAAATGTCTATGATATGATCATAGAGATGAATATCTGAGTTACGAGTTTGGCACACAATTAAGACATTGTGGAAATTGTTTCACAACTAATACCGCCTGGAACACCATAGTGTGACGGTGTGTCCGAACATCATAACTGTACCCTATTGGATATGGCGCATACTATGATGTCTCTCATTGAATTACCACTATCGTTTATGGGTTAGGCATTATAGACAAACGCATTCACTTTAAATAGGGCACCATGCAATTCCGTTGAGACGACACCGTATGAACTATGGTTTAGAGAAACCTAAGCTGTCATTTCTTAAAAGTTTGGGGCTGTGACGCTTATGTGAAAAAGTTTCAGGTTGATAAGCTCGAACCCAAAGCGGATAAATGCATCTTCATAGGACACCCCAAAACAGTTGGGTATACCTCCTATCTCAGATCTGGAAGCAAAATGGATTGTTTCTAGAATTGGGTCCTTTCTCGAGGAAAAGTTTCTCTCGAAAGAATTGAGTGGGAGGATGGTGGAGACTTGATGAGGTTATTGAACTGTCACTTGAACTAGTGTGTAGCAGGGAACAGGAAGTTGTTCCTGTGGCGCCTACACCAGTTGAAGTGGAAGCTGATGATATTGATCATGAAACTTCGGATCAAGTCACTACCAAAACTCATAGGTCGACAAGGATACGTACTACTCCAGAGTGGTACGTAATCCCGTCTTCAAGGTCATGTTGCTAGACAACAATGAACCGACGAGCTATGGAGAAGCGATGGTGGGCCCGGATTCCGACGAATGGCTCGAGGCCATAAAATCCGAGAGAAGATCCATGTATGAAAACAAAGTATAAACTTTGGAATAACTACTTGATGGTCGTAAGGCTGTTGGTTACAAATGGATTTTAAAAGGAAGACGGACAATGATCGTAAGTATCACCATTAAGAAAGCTCGACTTGTCGTTAAGATGTTTTCCGACAAGTTCAAGGAGTTGACTGCGATGAGACTTTCTCATTCGTAGCGATGCTAAGAGTCTGTTGGTATTATATTAGCAGTTACTGCATTATTTATGAAATCTTGCAGATAGGATGTTAAAACATTGTTTCCTCGACAATTTTCTTGAGGAAAGGTTGTATATGATACAACCAGAAGGTTTCGTCAATCTATAAGATGCTAACAAGTATGCAAAGCTCGACCAATCCTTTTAAGGACAGGAGTAAGCATCTCGGAGTTGGAATATACGCTTTGATGAGATGATCAAAGATTTTGGGTTTAATTATACAAAGTTTATGAGAAACTTGCATTTCCAAAGAAGTGAGTGGGAGCACTATAGAATTTCTGATGAGTATATGTTGTTGACATATTGTTGATCGAAAATGATGTAGAATTTCTAGAAAGCATATAGGGTTGTCTGAAAAGTGTTTTTCAATGTAAAACCTTTATTAAGCTACTTGAACATTGAGCATCAAGATCTATAAGGATAGATCAAAACGCTTAAAAGTACTTTCAAATGAATAAATACCGTGACAAGATTTTGAAGGAGTTCAAAATAGATCGGCAAAGAAGGAGTTTTTGGCTGTGTTATAAGGTGTGAGTATTGAGTAAGACTCAAGACCTGACCACGGCAGAAGAGAGAGAAAGGACGAAGGTCGACCCCTATGCTTTAGATGTAGGCTCTACAGTATGCTATGCTGTGTACCGCACCTGAAGTGTGCCTTGCCATGAGTCAGTCAAGGCGTACAAGAGTGATCCAGGTATGTACCACGGGACAACGGTCAAAGTTATCCTTAGTAACTAGTGGACTGAGGAATTTTTCTCGATTATGGAGATGGTAAAAGAGTTCGTCGTAAAGGGTTACGTCGATGCAAACTTTGACACTAATTCGGATGACTCTGAGTAGTAAAACCGGATTTGTATAGTAGAGCAGTTATTTGGAATAGCTCCAAATAGCGCGTGGTAGCTGCATCTACAAGATGACATAGAGATTTGTAAAGCACATACGGATCTGAAAGGTCCAGACCCGTTGACTAATAACCTCTCTCACAAGCAAGATATGATCAAACCCCATGGGTGTTGGATTCATTACAATCACATAGTGATGTAAACTAGATTATTGACTCTAGTGCAAGTGGGAGACTGTTGGAAATATGCCCTAGAGGCAATAATAAAATGGTTATTATTATATTTCCTTGTTCATGATAATTGTCTATTGTTCATGCTATAATTGTATTAATGGGAAACCGTAGTACATGTGTGAATACATAGACCACAACATGTCCCTAGTGAGCCTCTAGTTGAATAACTCGTTTTTTTGCTATGAAGACAGTAGGAAAGACCCCTACTACATGTATATTACCAAAATAGGGGGGGTATAATTACATGGTGTATGTTACATACAGAGGGTAGATGGTTATGGTTTCCTGACCATGGACATTGGATGTCATTGATAACGGGATCACATCATTAGGAGAATGATGTGATGGATAAGACCCAATCCTAAGCATAGCACAGGATCATGTAGTTCGTCTGCTAAGAGCTTTTCTAATGTCAAGTTTAATTTCCTTAGACCATGAGATTGTACAACTCCCGGATACCGTAGGAATGCTTTGGGTGTACCAAACGTCACAATGTAACTGGGTGGCTATAAAGGTGCACTACAGGTAGCTCCGAAAGTATCTGTTGAGTTGGCACGAATCGAGACTGGGATTTGTCACTCCGTATGACGGAGAGGTATCTCTGGGCCCACTCGGCAATGCATCATATAATGAGCTCAGTGTGACTAAGGAGTTAGTCATGGGATCATGCATTATGGACGAGTAAAGAGACTTGCCGGTAACGAGATTGAACGAGGTATGGGGATACCGACGATCGAATCTCGGGCAAGTAACATACCGATAGACAAAGGGAATTGTATATGGGATTGATTGAATCCCCGACATCGTGGTTCATCCGATGAGATCATCGTGGAACATGTGGGAGCCAATATGGGTATCCAGATCTCGCTACTGGTTATTGGCCGAGAGGTGTCTCGGTCATGTCTGCATGGTTCCCGAACCCGTAGGGTCTACACACTTAAGGTTTGGTGACGCTAGAGTTGTTATGGGAAATAGTATGTGGTCACTGAAGGTTGTTCGGAGTCCTGGATGAGATCCCGGACGTGATGAGGAACTCCGGAATGGTCCGGAGGTGAAGATCGATATATCGGATGAAGGATATTGGAGTCCCAAATTGTTCCGGGGGTACCGGGTGATGACCAGCGTGTCCGAAAGGGGTTTCGGAGGCCCCGACAAGCGTTGGGGGGCCTTATGGGCCAAGGAGGGGGGCACATCAGCCCACTAAGGGGCTGAGCGCCCCTCCCACCCCATCTCACATAACCTGGAGAGGTTGGGGCGCCTCCCCTAGGGCAGCCACCCCTCGCGGCTTGGGGGGCAAGTTTCCTAAGGGTGGGGGCGCCCAAACCCATCTAGGGTTTGCCCTGTGGCCGCCGCCCCTTGAGGGAGTCCTGGATTAGGGGGTCCTCGGACAGCCGGACTATATGCTGGTGCCGGACCGTTGGACTATGAAGATACAAGATTGAAGACTTCGTCCCGTGTCCGGGTGGGACTCTCCTTTGCGTGGAAGGCAAGCTTGGCAATTCGGATATGTAGATTCCATTCTCTGTAACCGACTCTGTGTAACCCTAGCCCCCTCCGGTGTCTATATAAACCGGAGGGTTTAGTCCGTAGGACAACAACAATCATAATCGTAGGCTAGCTTCTAGGGTTAGCCTCTACGATCTCGTGGTAGATCAACTCTTGTAATACTCATATCATCAAGATCAATCAAGCAGGAAGTAGGGTATTACCTCCATAGAGAGGGCCCGAACCTGGGTAAACATCGTGTCCCTCGCCTCTTTTTACCATTAGCCTTAGACGCACAGTTTGGGACCCCCTACCCGAGATCCGCCGGTTTTGACACCGACATTGGTGCTTTCATTGAGAGTTCCACTGTGTCGTCATGGTAAAGGCTTGATGGCTCCTTCAATCAGCTACAACGACGCAGTCCAGGGTGAGGTTTTCCTCCCCGGACAGATCTTCGTATTCGGCGGCTTCGTACTGTGGGCCAACTCGTTTGGCTACCTGGAGCAGATCGATAGCTACGCCCCTGGCCATCAGGTCAGGTTTGGAAGCTTGAACTACACTGCCGACATCCGCGGAGACTTGATCTTTGACGGATTCGAGCCCATGTTAGGTGTGCCGAACAGTCACGATGAGCATGAATTAAATCTGCCATCGGGCGGTGTTCGGGAGATCACACCTGCGGCTGCCCCGGCTGTTAATCAGGAGCAGATCGTGCCATCCGAGGACGGGTGGATGGACCCCGCCATGGAGGCCGCACACACAGCGGCGTTAGAGCCGAACAAAGACTTCGCCTCCAATGAGATCTGTGTTATCGGACCCTCGGACTCGTCTCCGGCCATAGGCTCTGAACCACGTGCATCCGCGCCTATCGAATCTGATTGGGCACTGATCATAGAGTTTACCTCCGCGGATATCTTTCAGCACTCTCCCTTGGGTGACATGCTAAATTCATTAAAGTCTCTCTCTTTGTTAGGAGACTTCCGGCCGAACTATGTCCGGCTTGAGTGGGAAGCGGACAACGAAGAAATTCATTCCCCACCCACCACCCACTTAATAGCCACTGTCAATAACTTAACCGACATGCTTGACTTCAACTCCGAAGACATCGACGGTATGGATGACAATGCAGGAGAAGAATAAGAACCACCGCCCACAGGGTGCTGGACATCCACCTCATCATATGATATATACATGGTGGACACACCCAAAGAAAGCGATGGCGATGAGGCAATGGAGGATAATCCCCTTGAGAAGCAATCTAAGCACCGACTTCATCGACGCCGCTCTAAACCCCACCATAGCAAAAATAGCGATACCGGCACAAGAGACAATAGCACTCCAGATGATGCCGGAGATGAAAACAATCCCGCCCAGCCAGACTTCGAGCAGGCCGAACGGGAGGATGGGCAAGTTAGCCCTCATGAACAGGCAATGGATGGAGACTTGGAGGATGATAATTACATGCCCCTCTCCGAAGACGAGGCGAGCCTCGGCGACGTAGAATTCATCGTGCCTGAGGATCCCGTAGAGCAGGAGCGCTTCAAGCGCCGGCTTATAGCCACTGCAAAAAGCCTGAAGAAAAAGCAGTAGCAGCTTCAAGCCGATCAAGATCTGCTAACAGATAAATGGACTGAGGTCCTAGCAGCCGAGGAATACGGACTCGAGCTCCCAACCAAAAGTTACCCGAAGCGTAGGTTTCTACCTCAATTCGAGGAGGAGGCGCTAGAGCCTACACTACCAGCGCAGGACGAGGCTGACCGGCCACCTCGTGTCCGAGGCAAAGCGGCGTATCAGCCCGAACACCAGCCCGCACCCCGTCGCCAATCAAACAAAAACAACAAGGCCCGGGGCTACACGCAGGACCTGCAAGACATATTGGAAAACAAAGCAGGATAGTCTAGATCGATCTACGGATCATGGGGGCGCGCCCAACGCGAGACGACGACCGTCACGCCGGATATACCAAATACAAATCCAGCCAGGCCGAATACAACAGACCGAACTCATTCGAGCTGCGTCGTGATGTAGCCCGGCACAGAGGCGCCGCACACCCCCTATGCTTCACTGACGAAGTAATGGATCATGAATTCCCAGAAGGGTTTAAACCCGTGAATATTGAATCGTACGATGGTACAACAGACCCCGCGGTATGCATTGAAGATTTCCTTCTCCATATTCACATGGCCCGCGGCGATGATCTACACGCCATCAAGTACCTCCCACTAAAACTCAAGGGACCGGCTCGGCATTGGCTGAACAGCCTGCCGACAAACTCCATTGGCAGTTGGGAGAACCTGGAAGACACATTCCTTGAGAACTTCCATGGCACTTATGTGTGACCGCCGGATGCTGATGACTTAAGTCACATAACCCAACAGCCCGGAGAGTCAACCAGGAATTCTGGACTCGGTTCCTAACTAAAAAGAACCAAATTGTCGATTGTTCGGACGCAGAAGCCCTAGCGGCCTTTAAGCATAACATCCGCGACGAGTGGCTCGCCCGACACTTCGGCCAAGAGAAGCCGAAGTCCATGGAAGCCCTCACGACACTCATGACCCTCTTTTGTGCGGGGGAGGACAGCTGACTGGCTCGCAACAACAGCACATCAAGAAATCCTGGCACTTCAGATGCCAGAGAAAACAACGGCAAGCCCTGACGCAATAGACACAAGCATCACAGCAATGGCGACAACGCCGAAGACACGGCAGTCAACGCCGGATTCAGTGGCTCTAAGTCCGGTCAGCGAAAAAGCCATTCAAAAGAAACAATCCAGGTCCGTCCAGTCTGGACCGCATATTCGATCGTTCATGTCAAATTCACGGCACTCCCGATAAACCAGCCAGTCACACCAACAGAGAATGCTGGGTGTTCAAGCAGGCCGGCAAGTTAAATGCCGAAAACAAGGAAAAGGGGCTGCACAGTGATGACAACGAGGAACCCCGGCTACCGAACACAGGAGGACAGAAGAAATTCCCTCCCCAAGTAAAAACGGTAAATATGATATACGCAACCCATATTCCCAAGAGGGAGCGGAAGCGTGCTCTAAGGGACGTCTACGCGATGGACCCAGTCGCCCCAAAGTTCAACCCATGGTCTTCTTGTCCAATCACCTTCGATCGCAGGGACCATCCAACCAGTATCTGTCATGGCAGTTCGGCCGCATTGGTCCTCGACCCCATCATTGTCGGATTCCACCTGACACGAGTCATTATGGACGGTGGCAGCAGCCTGAACCTGCTCTATCAGTACACAGTGTGCAAAATGGGCATCGATCCCTCGAGGATCAAGCCCACCAAAACCACCTTTAAAGGTGTCATGCCAGGTGTAGAGGGCTATTGCACGGGCTCAATCACACTGGAAGTAGTCTTCGGATCTCCGGACAACTTCCGAAGCGAGGAGTTAATCTTCGATATCGTCCCCTTCCGCAGTGGCTATCATGCACTGCTCGTATGAACCGAATTTGCTAGATTCAATGCGGTACCGCATTATGCCTACCTCAAGCTCAAGATGCCAGGACCTCGCGGGGTTATAACAGTCAATGGAAACACAGAGCACTCCCTCCGTACAGAGGAGCACACTACGGCCCTCGCAGCAGAAGTACAAAGTAGCCTTCTTAGGCAGACCTCAAATTCGGCAATAAAGCCCCCGGACACCGCTAAACGAGTCTGGAGTACTCTGCAACAGGATCGGCCGGCGCGCCCTGAGCTCGCCTAGCAATTCGGCCTCCATCCTAGTCCCAGTCAAGCGGTGATATTCATGTCGCACGTACATAATTACGCACTAAAAATACCATGGGCACAGGCGGAGGCACAGCTACAATACGGACCACAAAGCAACTCAACCGCCCTAGGACCCGTATACCTTCACACTTTGCTTTCTTTCAGGTCCCTAATTTCTGAAGGATCTTCTGATAGTCCAATTACCGGACCCAGCACGGGACGAAGACACCAAGGAGGCAAGGAGCTTTGTCGTACAAGGGAATCCCTAGGTGGTCTCTGATAACGATCGCTATACCTGTTTTACATACCCATACGCAGCTCACTCCTGGTTAGGACATGTAAAACAGTCCTATTTTGCTTATTGCACTACTTGTATACATACGCCTTGACGTATCATTCAAATAACAATGGAAAATAATGTACATCGTCAGCTTATTACTACATTTCTTTCTCCTTTTTACTTAAATATTTATTTATTACAAAGCGCATCCGTACATTCTAGTACGTTCAGTTTGCCAGGGGCTTTAGTGTACCCCATAACACGGCAAGAAAAAGTCCGAACACTTTCGACAGTGCGGCACCCCGAACTTATAGCACTATATGCATCAGCTCCGAATCATGTCTTGGGTCAATAGTTGCGTTTGCCCGGCTCCCATGTTTTGGTACCTTACGTTCCGCTATATTGGCCAAGGTAGCACTGGGAGAACTACTGCGATTGTGTCCCGGTTCTTCCGGATGAGCACCTCAGTAGAGAAAGCCGAAAACTGACTGTCATGATGCGGCGAGAGCTGGTCGCTGTTCGAGAGGTCTCAAATCCTTCAATATTTTTTCCGCTTTGGGCGAGGAATCGGCCTTGTCCGATTTAGATGTGTATAGCGCCCCAAGTTCGGCTTTCCGAATACCAGGGGCTATGCCAAAATTTAAAATTATAGACTTCTATGGCTAAGTGAGAGTGATAAAGCCGTATAGTCCGATTGCCTTGTTCGCTGCGCTAAACACCTCCTTCAAGGACCAAAAATTTGGATAAAGAGTGTTTAGATTTATCCCGAACACCCCAGTACTAGTTACATGGGGCAGAAGCCGACGACTGGCCAACTCTCAGATTTTATAAACGGCCGCACAGAAGGAAATATTTAAATCAACAAGCGTTATATAGCACACATGAACTCGTTTTCATATTACAGGATCAAATGAGTACATTCATTCAAATATTACATCCTTCGCACATTCCTCCGCCATAAGGCGGGCGCCCTTCAGGACACCGTCGTAATACTTTTCGGGGTGGTGGTGCTCCTTAACCTTCGGTGGCCCCTCCGTGACCAGCTTCTCGGCATCCATCTTCGCCCAGTGCACTTTCGCGCGGGCGAAGGCCCTGCGCGCACCTTCAATACAGACTGACCGCTTTATGGCTTCAAGCCTAGGGCAGGCATTCACGAGCCACTTCACCAGGCCAAAGTAGCTGCTGGGCAGGGGCTTGGCAGGCCACATCTGGACTATAAGGTCCTTCATGGCCAGTTCGACCGCCTTGTGCAGTTCGACCAGTTGCTTCAGCTGATCGCTCAAGGGCATCGGCTGTTCGGCCCCAATATACTGGGACCAGAACAACTTCTCCGCCCAGCTCCCTTCTTCAGCCCGGTAGAACTCTGCAACATCAGATATGCTGCGCGGCAGATCTACGAATGCTGCTGGAGAGCTCTAAATCCGGGTAAGTAAAAGGAAAGCCTCCTTCACATGCTTGCTTTGCATATTGAAAGCCTTACCCACCGCAATCTTCTTGGCCGCCTGAACCTCCTAGAGGGCCTTTTGGGCTTCGGCCTTGGCATCTTGTGCTCTCTGGAGGGCCTTCGCAAGCTCGGACTCTTGCATCTTAGAGTCACGCTCCAGGGACTCGTATTTCTTGACGAAATCCCAGAGCTCTTGCTGGACCTCATCGACCTGAGCCTCTTGCTTATCGCGCTCGATGCTCTCCTTGGCCGCTTCGTCTTTGGCCTCGCTCAGCGCCTTCTTAAGGGCCGCCACTTCAGTCGTGGCCCCTATTAAAGTTCATGACGTTTTCATCAGCTCAAACTATTTTATCTTTATCAATATACAGTCAGGGTACTATGTACCTTTGTTCTCCTCGAGCTGCCTCTTCACGAGGCCGAGCTCTCCCTCGGTCCACTCCAAGTCCTGCTTCAGTCCGGAGACCTCCGCAGTGCGAGCGGCAGCGGCCAGAAGTGACGCCTGCTTATTCACATAGACATGTTCTTATTAGACTCCTATGGATGTTGTTTGATCCTCTGTTCGGCCTTTCTTTCCGAACACCAAACAAAGGACCAGGGGCTACTTTTTATGCTATGATATTTTCTAATAATTTGATTACTTACGTCAAAGCCTCTTAGGAGGCTGGCGCGGGCTTCGGTAAATCTGCTTTTGGCAGACCGAACCTTCTCAATCACCGCACTCATAATGGTGCGGTGCTCTTGTCAATGGAACCGCCGCGAAGCGCTTCCAGCAAGTTGTCCGATGCCTTTGGTTGGACAGAGGTCATCAGCATGGGTGGCTTGCCCCCCTTAGAGAGAGGCTGCCTGCCCGAATCTGGAACCACTGCGAGTTCCGTCGCAGTATCCGGCTGGGGGCCAGACTTGTTGCGGCCCCCGTTCTCAGCATCCATGGGGGTCTTCCCTCCCATGTGCCCGGGGTCTAGGATTTTGCCTTGGGGCGTCTCCAGAACGGTTTCCCCCTGGTCCGGTATCCTCTGAGACAACACCTCGTTGTCGTCCGCGGGCCGGGGGGAGGTGGCCGTCGGGATTGAATCACTGTTCATCGCCGACTGGCCCAAAGACCCATCCGAGGAGGATACGTTGATGTGGGCTCTAGCCGTACTGCACGGGTATGTTTGGCATGATAAGAAGCAGTAAAGCAAAACGTACCAGAAGTATTATAGTGTTCGGATACTTACGACTTTGCTAGGGGCTTGTCCCTGGGCAACTACTCCTCGTCGCTGTAGGCGGCTGTGGTGGAGTGGTCCGGAGGGAGGGTCTTTCCCTTCTTGGACCCTTCGGCCTCCCCAGATGGGGCGGCCTTTCTTTTCTTCTCCCCCCTGGTTGGGGGAGGGGTTTCCTCTTCCTCCTCCTCGTCTTCGGAGGAGCGCGCCTCGGTGTCTTCGGACGATGAGTGTGATACAACCTTGCACTGGAGACCTTTCCTGCTCCCCATGGCCTTCTTCTTGGCCTTCTTCTCCGGCACCTCGTAAGGCGCCGAAAACAACATCTTCTTTACGAGGGGCGTTGCTTGGGTAGTGGAGCTGGACAGTCAATCCGCTCCGCTATCGCTACCCAGTCCTGTTGAATTGGCATGGATGCTTAGGTTCCTCCCATGAATATGTTGGGAAAAGGAACGTCTGGCAAAATATAAAGAACTTACCAGATTGGCGGGGCACTTTGCGCTGAGTCTGCGATCCTCGGTTATGGGAGGAGGTACCTCGGCGGCCTTGAACAACACCTTCTAGACATCTTCGTGCATTGTGCCGAAGAGCTTTCATAGCATCTGGTGTTCGGCCGGGTTGAACTCCCACATATTGAAGGCCCGTCTTTGGCACGGAAGGATCCGGCGGAGGAGCATGACCTGGACCACATTAACAAGCTTGATTTTCTTGCTTATCATATTCTTGACGCAGGTCTGAAGTCCGTTCAGCTCTACCGGTGAGCCCCAGGCTAGGCCCTTTGCTTTCCAGGAAGTAAGCCGCATGGGGATGCTGGATCGAAATTCGGGGTTGTCGCCCAGTTGGTGTCGTGCGGCTCGGTGATGTAGAACCACCCAGATTGCCACCCCTTCACGGTCTCCACATAGGAGCCTTCGGGCCAGGTGACATTGGGCATCTTGCCCACCATGGCGCCTCCGCACTCCGCATGCTGGCCGACCACCACCTTCGGCTTCACGTTGAAGGTCTTCAGCCATAGGCCGAAGTGGGGCGTAATGCGGAGGAAGGCCTCACACACGATGATAAACGCCGAGATGTTGAGGATGAAATTGGGGGCCAGATCATGGAAGTCCAGCCCGTAGTAAAACATAATCCCGCAGACAAATGGGTGGAGGGGGAATCCCAGTCCGCGGACGAAGTGAGCAAGGAATACCACCCTCTCTTGGGTTTCCGGAGTAGGGATGATCTGCCCTGCGTCCCGGAGCCGGTGCGCGCTGTCTGCGGCCAGGTATCCGGCTTCCCGGAGCTTCCTAATGTCCTCCTCCGTAACGGAGGAGACCATCCACTTGCCTCACGCTCCAGACATATTTGGAATGGCTTTACGGAGAAGGTGAGAACTTGGGCACCGGGGCTCGAGCGTGCGAGAATGGATGAGCTGGGGAAGAAGAAGGCGTGGGTGAAAAAGAGGGATCCTTATCTCTTTATAAAGGCGGTAGAAACTGTGCGCCTCCCCACTTTCCCAGTAAACTCGCTTATTCCCCAAGCACCGCGTTGATGGCGCGGTTGGGTTACCCACACCCGTATTGATGAGAATCCCGTGATAAGGGGACACGATCTCTGCTTCGACAAGACGTGCCAATAAAACCGCCTCGCGATATGTGCGGTAGCAGGTTGGAAAATGGTTCGAATAATGACCGGGCCATGGCATGATGTCACACTATGAAAAGATGTCAACATATTAGATTTGTGGAATATTGTGCTCTCTACGGTGGTATGTGGAATTTATTTTGCAGAGCCGGACACGATCCTTGTGTTCAAAATCTTCTATGGATTATTCAGAGAAGGATCCCGCCTTGCAATGTCGAAAACAATCTGCGCGCCGGACTCATCGTCATTGAAGCCTGGTTCAGGGGCTACTGAGGGAGTCCTGGATTAGGGGGTCCTCGGACAGCCGGACTATATACTTTGGCCGGACTGTTGGACTATGAAGATACAAGATTGAAGACTTCGTCCCGTGTCCGGGTGGCACTCTCCTTTGCGTGGAAGGCAAGCTTGGCAATCCGGATATGTAGATCTCCTTCTCTGCAACCGACCCTGTGTAACCCTAGCCCCCTCCGGTGTCTATATAAACCGGAGGGTTTAGTCCGTAGGACAACAACAATCATACCATAGGCTAGCCTCTAGGGTTTAGCCTCCACAATCTCATGGTAGATCAACTCTTGTGATACTCATATCATCAAGATCAATCAAGCAGGAAGTAGGATATTACCTCCATCGAGAGGGCCCGAACCTGGCTAAACATTGTGTCCCCCGCCTCCCGTTACCATTAGGCTTAGACGCATAGTTCGGGACCTCCTACCCGAGATCCGCCGGTTTTGACACTGACACCCCTCCCCTAGGGAAACCCTAGGGTGCCTCCTCCCCCCTTCCCCTATATATAGTGAGGGAGAGAGAGGGCAGCCGCACCCCCTTCCCTGGCGCAGCCCCTTCCTCCTCCAACTCTTTCTTCTCCTCCGTAGTGCTTGGCGAAGCCCTGCAGGAATATCATAAGCTCCACCACCACGCCGTCGTGCTGCCGGAGCTCTCCCTCAACTTCTACTCTCCCCTTGCTGGATGAAGAAGAGGGAGTCGTCCCCAGGCTGTACGTGTGTTGAACACGGAGGCGCCGTCCGTTCGGCACTAGATCGGATCTTCCGCGATTTGAATCGCCGCGAGTGTGACTCCATCAACCGCGTTCCAGTAATGCTTCCGCTTAGCGATCGGGTATGAAGTAGCAGTCCCTCTCTCTCTCGTTGCTAGTATCTCCTAGATTGATCTTGGTGACACGTAGGAAAATTTAGAATTATTTCTAGGTTCCGCAACAATTGAGGAGGTGCGTACGTACAGAAGAAGACCGTGAGGAAAAAAACCATGTCTGGGCAAGCCATCGATTGGCTTTAGCGTGGAGAAAAAAAGCCAGGAGGAATATGTGTCGTGCCACGTGTACCCTGACAACCGGCCACGTGTACCCTGACAACCCGGATCATGTGATAGATTGCTAAATGTGTTTAAAATGGCAAAGTTTTTGCTAAATGGGACAAACCAGTACAACATTTACTAAATAGGGTAATACGTCTATAAATCACATTAATTAGCATAGACGTTTTCAAAAATAAATTAAAAACTGGAATTCAATCTATTGAAATTGATTTTTTGAAACAACTTACCAAATTTGTACAGAAAATAATTCAATAATAAATGATACCCTAACGGAAACATATAAATGAACGAAATAGCACTGATATTGCAAACAAAATGCGCAACCAAGGAATCTACAATTTTTATTCTTGTTTTTCTTAGAAATTGCAATTTTTATTCTTGTAGTATACTCCACTATACAATGAGAAAATGTAGAAACTCAGCAACATAATGAGAGCCCAACCAGGCCAAGAATTATTCCGCATATCCCAACAAGCCCAAGAGTGATTTAGGCTACAGTCGATGCAATGATGAATATCAGAGAGCGCCTATAGGGAATTTCCTATTCGCCGCTTACTGCGGCAAGTAGTCGCCGCTTCGCACAGGGCGCAACTCACCCTGGGCCAGCCCATTTGAGTGGTTTCGCTTCGCAAGTTTAAAAAAGCGCAAAAAGTGGTCACGCCTACACGCCACGGTAGCCATCACGACAGGCTCGTGGATGTGAAAGAATAACAAAGCTAAACTTAAAGAAACTAAAAGCGACGACAAAACATAAAACCAGCCCACGGAAATTCCAAAATACTTTTGTTCCTTCTACTGGTTCTTTCTGGTTTGTCTTCACAATCTTACACTGTTATTTCTTTTTTCTCCTTTTCTTTATTAATATATTATTTCCTTTTTCTTTTTAAGCTTTTCAAAAACTTCAAATATGGTTTAGAACTTCAAATATGTTCTTTTTTTCAATACTTGTTCTTATTTATGAAATAGTGTTCACATTTTCCAAATTTTGTGCACAATTTCGAAAAATGTTCCTGATTTTTTCTTTGTTTTCTTTCTATTTCCTTTCCTTTTTCTTCTCTTTTCTTCAAAAGAAATTCAAAATATTCAAATTTTGTTCGTATTTTTTGTAAAAAGTTCAGTATTCGAAAAATGTTCTCAAAATTCAAATATTGTTCTCGTTACACAAAAAAATTCAAAACTTTCGAAATGCAGAAAATATACGAGATTACATAAGATGTTCACGTTTTCATAAAATATTAGCGCTTCCAAATTTGTTCGCGATTTTTCAAAAAAATTCTGTATTTCAAAATTTGTTCTCAAGATTCAAAAAATGTTCGAGCTTTAAATAATTGTTCGCGCTTCCAAATTTGTTTGGGATTTTTCAAAAATGTTCTCTATTTCAAAAAAAATTCTCAAGATTCAAAAAATGTTTGTGCCTTAAAAAATTGTTCAATCTTCCAAATTTGTTTTCCGTTTCGAAATTTGTTCTCAAGATTAAATTTTTTTTTCTTTAAAGAAATGTCACAAATTCCAAAAAGTTTGGGAAACTCAAATTTTGTTCCTTTTGAGAAAAATTTGTTCACATACTAAAATATGTTCATGATTTTCAAAAAAGCGTTCAGTTTATCGAAAGTTTGTTCACATATTCAAAAAATGGTTCGAGCTTTTTAGTTTTTCTTATCAAACTTGAAAAGTGTTTGCTTTAAAAAAACACTTTTCTCAAAATAATGTTCGCTTCGAAATTTGACAAATGTTCGGATCTGCATTAACTTTAGCTTAGCGCGACATATTAAAACATGAAAGCTCATCTAGCCCATTGGCTAAGCTCGTGCGTAAATAACTGGTGGTGCCTCGTTCGATTCCCACCTCGTGCAGAATTAGTCTTTTTTGGTCTTATTAGTCTTTTTTCGATTATTCACTGTGTTCCGCTAATGGGCCGGCCCATCTAGAGTCGCCCTGTGCGTTCGCTCGGCAATTCGCCGCAGCGAGCGGCGCATAGGAGCTCTCCGCCTATAGGGCGCAGCACGTACTGCGAAGGAAGCGGGCGCGCACCCACTGCTCCCCTTATGGGCTGGCCCATGTGTTACCGGAACGCCGACGGTTTTTTTTGCGGATGTTTCCTTTTTCCCCTCTTTTTTTTCTTTTTTTTCAATAATTCGGGATATCTAAAGGTCCTAAATTTCAGAAAAGTTGCTAATTTTGAATAAAACAATCATGATTTCAAAAAAATCATGATTTCCAAAAAGATGCTCGGTAATTAAAAAATTGTTCATGAGTTTGGTAAAAAATATTCACAAATTTAAAAAATGCTCATGAATTTAAAACAATGTTCATGATTTCAAAAAAATGTTCGTGAAATTGAAAAATATCCACAGAATACGTAAATCATGATTACAGAAAAATGCTCTAGAATTAAAAAATTGTTCACACATTTGTAAAAAAATGTTCAAAATATTTAAAATTTTGAAATATTTAAAACATTTGAGCAGATGTTCGCTAATTCGAAAAATGTTCACGAATTTGCAAAAACTGTTGACGAATTTGGAAAAAATATTCACAATTCAAAAAAATGTTCGCTAATTGTAAAAATGTTCACGAATTTGAAAAAAATGTTCATGATTTTGAAAAGTAGTCTTTAATTTTAAAATGTTTATTATTTCAAGAAAATGTTCATGATTTGGAAAACATGTTCATGACTTAAGAGAATGTTCACAAATTTCTAAAAGAATGGTTCATGTTTTCGGAAAAAAATGTTCGTGAGTTTTTGAAAAATGTTCACAGTTTAAGAAAAAGTGTTCATGATTTAGGAGTAACAATTTAGTAAAAATAAAATCACGATTTTGGAAAAAATGTTCATTGTTAAAAAAAAATACGATTTTGAAAACTAATCGCGAATTAATAGATTTTTTCGAAAATTGAAAAACAAGAATGAAAATGAAAACATAAAAGTAAAGAAAAAATGGAAAGAAAAACGAAAAAGGAAAAGAAGAAAAATAAAAAATAAAAAGGAAAACATAAAAACCAGGATCAGGGAATGTTCTAGAACCTTCCCAAAACCGAAGTTGGTGCAATGACGCAGAGGCTCCCTCGCATGGGCCTTGGAATGGTAAAAAGGGCTCCCTTCATTCGCTTACGTGGAAGTCCCCCCCCCCCCTCCCCCATTTAACTAGT
>LT934114.1:787087358-787110848 GCA_900231445.1 Triticum turgidum subsp. durum
CGGTGGCCTCGCCCGCTGCCACGCCGGCGGCCTCGCCGACGGCCTCGCCGGCCGCCACAGAGGAGGCGGGTTCTTCCTCGTCCTCACCCGTCTCCACTCCGGACCCGCTGCCCCGCCGGATGACTTGCTCTCAGACTGGCACCCTTCGCCCGAGCACACGATACCCCAGCGAAGAGTACCTTCTCGCTGCTTCCGCCTCTGAGCCGTCTCCTCTCCCATCGTCAGCTCGAGCCGCCCTTCGGGATCCTCATTGGCTCGCTGCGATGCAGGAAGAGTTCGACGCGCTCCAGCGGAACCGTACCTAGCAGCTCGTCCCTCGGCCGCCCCGTGCCAACATCATCACGGGCAAGTGGGTCTTTCGGCACAAGACTCATCCGGATGGCACTCTCGAGCGCTACAAAGATCGCTGGGTGGTTCGGGGTTTTCGGCAACGCACGGGCGTGGACTTCACCGACACATTTGCCCGGTTGTTAAACCGGGGACGATCCACGCCGTGCTCCAGCTAGCCGTGTCTCCCGCATGGCCTGTGCATCAGTTTGACGTGTCCAACGCCTTCTTGCATGGCCACCTGGCTGAACAGGTGTTCTGTGAGCAGCCCATCGGCATCGTCGACGCCATGCATCCAGATCATGTGTGCTTGCTCTCCCGGTCGCTTTACGGGTTGAAGCAGGCACCTCGAGCCTGGTACCAGCGCATCGCCGCCTTCCTGCAGACGCTCGGATTTACATCGACTCGCTCTGATGCGTCCCTCTTCGTGTATCATCACGGAGTTGACACGACCTAGTTGCTGCTGTACGTCGACGACATCATTCTGACGGCATCCACTGTCGCGCTCCTCTAGCGGCTCACCGCTCGTCTTCGTGATGAGTTTGCCCTGAAGGACTTGGGTCCTCTGCATTATTTCCTTGGCATTGAGGTGGTTCGACGGCCAGATGGGTTCTTCCTGCATCAGCAGCGCTATGCCCATGAGCTTCTCGACCGAGCTGGCATGCTTAACTGCAAGGCCGCTCCCACGCCTGTCGACACCAAGGCCAAGGTCTCCGCTTTGGAGGGTTCGCCTGCATCTGATGCAGCCTTCTACCGCACATTTGTGGGCGCCTTGCAGTACCTGACCCTGACGCGCCCTGACTTGTAGTATGCCGTCCAGCAGGTCTGTCTTCACATGCATGCTCCGCCCGACTCTCACTGGACTCTAGTGAAGCGTATCCTTCGATACATACGCGGCACCCAGTCCTTAGGACTTACGCTGACGGCCTCCGCCTCCACCGACCTCGTCGCCTACTCTGATGCGGACTGGGCTGGCTTCCCGGACACACGGCGCTCCACCTCGGGGTACCGTGTCTACCTTGGGCCGTCCCTGATCTCTTGGTCCTCCAAGCGACAGCCCACCGTCTCCCGCTCGAGTGCCGAGGCTGAGTATCGAGCAGTGGCTAACGCCGTTGCTGAATGCTCTTGGCTCCGTCAGCTGCTCCAGGAGTTGCTTTGTGATGTTCACAAGGCCACGCTCGTCTACTGCGACAACGTCTCCGCCGTTTACCTCTCCGCCAACCCGGTCCACCATCGTTGAACGAAGCATATTGAGCTCGATATACACTTCGTTCGTGAGCAGGTGGCCCTTGGGCACATCCGGGTCATCCACGTCCCGACGGCGCAGCAGTTCGCCGACGTCATGACGAAAGGACTGCCTACCTCTGTCTTCGAGGATTTCAGGTCCAGTCTTTGCGTCTCCGGCGACGCTTCGAGTGTGGGGAGTGTTGAACATATGGTTTGTGCATGTATATTGTATAGCCTAGCCCACCTCCTAGTCATTATATAGTTGAGATTGTGGCCCACTTTATACTCCATATATACGTGCGCTTTGCACCGATCAATATATCGTGAAGCATTGCCAAAACAATCGTTTCCAACACGGAACATGTACTACTCCCCAAAGTTGTTCTACCTCACGGTCGTGCTCATCTCAGCACCGGACCTTATTCCGTGCGAGAAGGGCCGCTCTCACTCACCCACCACTATCAAAGTACTACCTATGGCCAAAACGTCTTATATTTTGCTCCTTCCGTTTTTATTTACTCTGCATATTTGAGTTGACTGAAGTCAAACTTCATAAAGTTTGACCAAATTTATAGAAAAAAATATAAAATATTTACTATGACAAATCTATATGATATGAAAGTACATTCAATAATAAATCTAATGATATTGATTTGTTATTGTATATATTAATATTTTTTTTTATAAATTTTGTCAAAGTTTATAAGGCTTGACTTTGACTAAAACTAATACTAAATAAAAACGGAGGGCGTACAAACGTAGGGCTAGGGCTAGATCTGGCGGACAAGAGCAGAAGACCGTGGCAGCCCCTAGTGGTCGGCGAACACGAAGTGGAATGAGCAGTTCATGTTCCTGGTCAGTGAGCCATTTTTTAAATAATTTTGTTGGACAAAGTGCTGGCACTTGAGGCGCATTTCATTGATCTCGAGCACAAATTACATCAGCAAGATTACATTGCTTGATTGCAAGGTTGCCTAGCCTGAAAAAAGCATAGGACGGTGATCACCTAGATGAGCTCTGTTACAACAAGCCATATAAGGGCATTGGTTCTATCTGATTTTGAACAATAAGCTTTATCTGCACAGTTGTGAGCCTTACTATTGAGCTTCTTGGAGATATATAGAACTTGTGTTTGCATATGGTTTGTGGCAGAGTGCTGCTGGAAACCTCCTTATAATCCAAAATTTCACATAGTACTGCAGATAACACTCTTCCTGAAGATATGATGAATTGCAATTGCCTTGATGACTAAGAATGTAGTTTGTTAGTTTTTAAGAAAGTTTATTGTTTATACTTTGGCTTCTGGTTGAATTGTTACTTGTTTATGAGAAGTTCTGTGATCAATAAGTTGTTGTTATTATAATGATCATGATGCTACCATGTCCGTATTTTGTTTTATCGACCTCTCTCTCTCTCTCTCTCTCTCTCTCTCTCTCTCTCTAAACGTGTGGTCATGATTATCGAGTTTGGCTTTCGCTTGAGGGCAAGTGAGGTCTAAACTTGAGGGAGTTGATACATCCATTTTGCATCATGTTTTCCTACTGTTTTAAAGTTATATTTCACTTTTTGATACAATTTTAATGCCTTTTCTCTCTTAATTTGCAAGTTCTATCACACGACAGAGATTGCCGGTAGCTGGTATTCGCGACATGAAAAAGCTACAACAGAGATAGCTATTCTCCGGAGCTCCAAATGAACTAAAAATTTATGAAGATTTATTTTGGAATAAATAAAAAATACTAGAAGAAAAATCTACTGGAGGGGACCCACCAGAGAGCCAAAAGCCCAGGTGGCGATCCCGTCCCCTAGGACGAGCCCCTTGAACTTGTGGGTCCAACCATATGCCTCTATGGTCCATCTTCTCCCATATGAAGCCATTTGCCCCGAAGAATCAAAAGAAGGCCACTAGTAGAAAAAGGGTCAAATGTGAGACACATTAGTCCCGGTTTGTAACAGAACCGACACTAATGTGTCCATTAGTGCCGGTTCCAATGGCTAGGCGGGAGGAGACCTTTAATACCGGTTCGTGGCGAACCTTTAGCACCGGTTCGTGCCACGAACCGGTACTAATGAGAGTGCTGGCAGGATGTTGTCAGTCTGGGGCCCCTCCAGCACCTTTAGTACCGGTTCGTGGCACGAACCGGTACTAAAGGTCGTCGTACATAAACCCTTCGTCCACCCGAGCTCGCTCTGTTCTTCCACTTTCCCCTCACTTCCTCTGTTCTTCCCCTATCTTCCTCGAGCTCATCACAAATTTTGCCCAAAAATTGTCAAGATTTGAAGGCCCCCATCCATTCAAATGATCACAAAGGTTAGCAACTTTGTCCTTTCATCTCTCATTGCTAGATTAGCTCTTGCAATGCTTTGTATAGTGATTAATTTGTGAGCTTAGTAATTTGGGAGGAATTATATGTGCTAGTGTTTGATTTATATGCAATTTGAGGTCAAAAATAACACTTAGTTTGCATATGTAGGTGTGGTTTACTTAGTGCCTTCTAAATTTCCGTCGTAACCACCGTCGATCGCCCGCACCGTCCGTCGCCGGCACCACCTTGTGGTGAGGCTCTTGTTCATGAATGTTTTACATTACCAAATTGATGTTTGTGTGATTTGGATATATAGTTACTCGTATAATTATCTTACCTGTACGTTGTTTGTTATACATAGTGCCATGGTTTTGATATCCGTCCCCGTCGGCCCTCGTCCTTGTTATGATTCGGATGTGGTATATTCTCTTTTAAAATTAGTTGTTGCATTTCGTGTTTATGACAAATTATGCCCATCAAGTTGACATAGATATTTTTATCTAGGAGGTATGTGAACCGGAAATTCCAATCGACCCGATTGTCAAGAGGTTAAATTTAGTTGAAAGAGAAAACGAGTATTTGAAAGAAAAATTGAAAAGAATTGAGGGGGAGAAGATGGAATTGGAGTTGCATGTTGCCGATGTCGTCGATGATCACAAGATCAAGATGGAGAAAATGCGGTTGAAGATTAGAAAGATTAGAAAATATGCCATTGATAGTGTGGCTTGGTATCATTATGCTGTTGGATCAATTGTTACCTTAGTTGCGATCGTGATCACATTTTTTGTTGCATTTAAATTCTTTAGCTAGAGAGTTATTTGTATGTTGCATTTAATTAAGTGTTGTATATGAACTTTATGTATGAACTTTATATATGAACTTGTATTAATTTGGTCTATTCGGTGTTGTGTAATGAAGATGAGCCGACAATGGATGTATGGTGACCGATGCTCTCCCGAGTTCATTAATGGCATGCATACTTTTCTGCTTGCTGCTGAGGCAAACAAGCGGGCGGATGGTTTTATGCCTTGTCCATGTGCTGGCTGTAAGAATGGTCGCAATTACTCTACGTCAAGAACCATTCACGTCCACCTGTTTGAGTCCGGTTTCATGCCCCACTATAATGTTTGGACCAAGCACGGAGAAGAGGGGTTATGATGGAAGACAATGAAGAAGAAGAGGACGACGACAACTATCCTGGCCATGGGTTCCCAGAATACAATGATACAACAATGGGGGAAGAAGCTGAGCCGGTAATGCAGGAAGAAGCTGAGCCGGCAATGCGGAAAGAAGCTGAAGAAGAGGCATCAGATGAGCCCGTTGATGATCTAGGTCGGGCCATTGCCGATGCAAAGAGAAACTACGCAAGTGATTTGGAGAAGAAGAAGTTGCAGCGCATGTTAGAGGATCACAAAAAATTGTTGTACCCGAATTGCATAGGTGACAAGAAAAAGCTGGGCACCACACTGGAATTGCTGCAATGGAAGGCAGAGAATGGTGTATCTGACAAGGGATTTGGAAAGTTGCTGGTAATGATAAAGAATATGCTTCCAAAGGACAACGAATTGCCCGAGAGTACACACGAAGAAAAGAAGGCTGTCTGCCCTCTAGGGTTTGAGGTGCAGAAGATACATGCATGCCCTAATGATTGCATCCTCTACCGCGGTGAGTACGAGGATTTGAACACTTTCCCGGTATGCGGTGCATTGCGCTATAAGATCAGCCGCGATGACCCTGGTGATGTCGAGGGCGAGCGCCCCAGGAAGAAGATTCCTGCCAAGGTGATGTGGTATGCTCCTATAATACCACGGTTGAAACGTTTGTTCCAAAACAAAGAGCATGCCAAGGCGATGCGATGGCACAGAGAAGACCGTAAGAAAGACGGAAAGTTGAGAGTACCCACTGACGGGTCGCAGTGGAGAAAAATCGAAAGAAAGTACGGGAAGGAGTTTGCAGATGACACAAGGAACGTATGGTTTGGTCTAAGCGCAGATGACATTAATCCTTTTGGGGAGCAGAGCAGCAACCATAGCACTTGGCCTGTGACTCTATGTTTGTATAACCTTCCTCCTTGGTTGTGCATGAAGCGGAAGTTCATTATGATGCCAGTGCTCATCCAAGGCCCTAAGCAACCCGGCAACGACATTGATGTGTACCTAAGGACATTAGTTGAAGAACTCTTACAACTGTGGAATGGAACAGGTGTACGTGCGTGGGATGAGCACATGGGGGAAGAATTTGACCTAAAGGCGTTGCTGTTCGTGACCATCAATGATTGGCCTGCTGTCAGTAACCTTTCAGGACAGACAAACAAGGGATACCGCGCATGCACGCACTATTTGGACGATACCGACAGTATATATTTGTCTTATAGTAAGAAGAATGTGTACCTGGGACATCATCGATTTCTTCCGAGCAGGCATCCCGTAAGAAAGAAATGCAAGCATTTCAAAGGTGAGGCGGATCACCGGACGAAACCTCGCCACCGTACTGGTGCTGATGTACATGATATGGTCAAGGATTTGAAGGTGGTCTTTGGAAAGGGTCCTGGTGGACAACCTGTTCTGAATGACGCTGACGGACGCGCACCCATGTGGAAGAAGAAATCTATATTTTGGGACCTGCCCTATTGGAAAGACCTAGAGGTCCATTCCGCAATCGACGTGATGCACGTGACGAAGAATCTTTGTTTGACCCTGCTTGGCTTCTTGGGCGTGTATGGGAAGATAAAAGATACACCTGAGGCATGGGAGGACCAGCAACATATGCACGGAAAAGACGACATACATCAGGGTCATGCAAGCTACGCTCTTACCAAAGAAGAGAAGGAAATCTTCTTTGAATGCCTGCTCAGTATTAAGGTACCGTCTGGCTTCTCGTCAAATATAAAGGGAATAATAAACATGGCAGAGAAAAAGTTCCAGAACCTAAAGTCTCATGACTGCCACGTGATTATGACGCAACTGCTTCCGGTTGCATTGAGGGGGCTTCTACCGGAAAACATTCGATTAGCCATTGTGAAGCTATGTGCATTTCTCAATGCAATCTCTTAGAAGGTAATCGATCCAGAAATCATACCAAGGTTAGAGAATGATTTGGTGCAATGTCTTGTCAGTTTCGAGTTGGTGTTCCCACCATCCTTCTTCAACATCATGACACACGTCCTAGTTCACCTATACGAAGAGATTAACGTTTTGGGTCCTGTATTTCTACACAATATGTTCCCCTTTGAGAGGTTCATGGGAGTCTTAAAGAAATATGTTCATAACCGTGCTAGGCCAGAAGGAAGCATCTCCAAGGGCCATGAAAATGAGGAGGTCATTGAGTTTTGTATTGACTTTATTCCTGACCTTAAGCCGATTGGTGTTCCTGAATCGTGGCATAAGGGCAGACTGGATGGAAAAGGCACGCTAGGAGGGGAACAAATAATATGTATGGATGAACATTCTCTCGCTGAAGCACACAACACAGTTCTACAGAATTCCGCCTTGGTAGCTCCGTATATGGATGAACACAAGAATTTGCTACGCTCCAAACACCCGGAGCGGTCTAATGACTGGATTACACGTGAACAAACCAGGAGTTTCGCCAGCTGGTTGCAGACACGTACCATGCATGATGCCTCTATTGAAGATGACCTGTACTTGCTGTCCCAGTTACCATCTTCGAATATAATGACTTTCAAAGGGTACGAGATAAATGGTAATACATTTTACACGATCGCCCAAGATAAGAAGAGCACCAACCATAACAGTGGTGTCCGCTTTGATGCAGAAACCAAGACGGGAAAGGAAACATATTATGGTTATATATAGGACATATGGGAACTTGACTATCGACGTGGTTTTAAGGTCCCTTTGTTTCGGTGCAAGTGGTTCAATATGACACGAGGCGGGGTAACGGAAGACCCGCAGTACGGAATGACAACAGTGGATCTCAACAATCTTGTGTACGCAGACGAACCATTCGTCCTAGCCAATGATGTGGCACAGGTTTTCTATGGGAAGGACATGTCTACCAAGCCGATAAAAAGAAAATATAAGGAAGCGAATGCATCGTACGATGAGCCAAAGCGGCACATAGTTCTTTCTGGGAAGAGAAACATCGTGGGAGTGGATGACAAGACAGACATGTCAGGAGATTATGAAAAGTTTGATGAAATTGCTCCATTCACAGTGAATATTGACCCGAGCATCCCGTTAAATGATGAAGATTTTCCATGGTTACAGCGCAAAGGGACACACGCGAAGAAAAAGTTTCACACCCAAAGATCTGGGATGTGATCGACTTTCTTCTGTGTTTCACACCCATGAGGGAATCTCTGTAATAGTTAGGGTAGTAATGTGTTTTGGGATGTGAAACGCGAAGAAATTTTATGTGCAAACAAATTCTTTCATGCCTTTACTGAATTTTAAAGTTAAGTTATTCACAAACTAGTGATTGACACAAATTTCAAATAATTCAAAATTTAAACTATTCAAATTTGAAAACTACCGGCACTAACACAAAGTTTCTAATTTTTGTACCTAAAGCAAAAATACTCACAAAGAAACTCTAAATACAGCAAAAAACAACTAAAAACAAATAAAACAAATTGAATAAAGCGAAAAAAATTAAGAAAATAAAAAAGCCCGCCTACTAGGCCAAAGCGGCCTGCATACGACTAGGAACCCAACCTTTTATTGGGCCAGGATGCAGGCCCGCAAAGGCCCAGTAGGCCCACAGGGCAGAAGAGAACAGGTAGGCCCAGTAGGCCTGCTTAAGAGAGGAACTCGAGAAAGCTACCACACTGGGGCTTATAAACCAGTGCGGTAGCCCCTCGGCTAGCGAGGTGGGACTAAACTTGCGCACCGCCTGGAGCCAGCGCACCCCCTTTAGTATCGGGTCGTGGCTCAAACCGGTACTAAAGACCCCCCCTTTAGTACCGGTTGGTGCCACAACCCGGTACTAAAGGTGGTGTGCTTCCCGCTGCTTGGCCTGGCCAAAACAGACCTTTAGTACCGGTTGGTGGCTCCAACCGGTAGTAAAGGGGTCTTCTATATAAGAAAGCACTTCAAAAAAAATCAGTTTCTCATCTCTTCCTCTGCTTCTTTCTCCTCTGCCCCGTCGCAGCCGCCCCTCGTTGCCGCCCCGTCGCCGTTCATCGCCGTCCCCGTCGCCGCCCCATCGCCGCCCCTCTTCGCCGTCCCCGTCCCTCGTCGCCGTCCCCGTCGCCGCCCCTCATCCCCGTCGCCGCCCCTCGTCGCCGTCCCCGTCGCCGCTCGTCGCCGTCCCCGCCCGGCCCGTCCCCGTCGTCGCCGCCCCGTCCCCATCCCCTTCGTCACCGCCCGTCTCCGTCCTCGTCGCCGCCCCCTGTCGCCGCGCCTCACCGGTGAGCTCCTGTGCCCCGGCCGCCATGTCCACACACACACACATTAGTTTTTTAGTTATAGAAATTTTTCTGTTTTTAGCTTTTAGTTTTTTCTGTTTTTCTGTTTTGCATACAAAGTTTTAGATGAATTAATTAATTAGATTAGATTAATGTCAAATAGTATATAGAAATGTTAATTAGTTATAATATATATAATGTCAAAGGTTTTTTCTGTTTTTTATACAAATGTTATAGAAATGTTAGTTATATAGAAATGTTAGAAATTTTCGAAATGTTAGTTTTAGCTAGCTAGATGAATTAGATTAATTTCAAATTGTTAGACGATGATCGATGTTTTTTTAGTTTCTGATATTTTTAGTTATAAAATTTAGAATTTGCATATATGAAATCACAATCCATCATTAAAAAAATGTTACTTTACTTTTGCGGCATACAGTATTTGTTGTCGACGATGCCCGGCCCGCATCCTCGCCGTCGACCTGTTCGCGATGACGTCCTACTTCAGAGGACCCATGTCCGGGACTGGGCTCCGTCGGGCTGGCACTGGGAGGTGCTACCTTCAGGGGCGCGACGCTTGGTGAGGAACCCGGCCCCGGGTCCCGTCGCCGACCCTCATCTCCTTTGGTGGCGTTCGCGTGGGCCACTTTCGGTGCGGAGGGAGCCGACCGCGCCGGAGGTGGTACGTTGCCGTGTCAGGGAGGAGGACGAGCACGTCCATCGCTACATGGCTGCTATGGACGTCAGGTTCTCCAATACCTGGCAGGTTCTTTGGGGAGATCACCCGAGCTATGATCCAGTGATGGTTCCTTCACTTTGGTTGTCCACCGCCCGCGCCTCAGGAACCACGCGTGGCCTAGATTACTCTTTAGTATTCGATCTTTATTAGCTGCTAGATAGCTAGCTAGCTAGTGATGTATTCGATATATAATATTCGAGATGATTTATTCGAGATTATATATATTATTCGAGACGATGTATTCGAGATTATATCTATTATTCGAGACGATGTATTCGAGATTATATTCGATGGTGCTTATTATGTACTATGATTGATTCAGTTTTTCCTTATTAATTGATTGCTTCCATGCATTGTAATTTGAATACTAAATTGTTTTATATTTCTTTTGGATTAGTTAAATAAAAGCTATGGCGGACAATACCGGCAGAGAGGGAGAAGAGACCCTGTTCGATATCATACGTGTTGGAAATATGCCCTAGAGGCAATAATAAATTGATTATTATTATATTTCCTTGTTCATGATAATCGTTTATTATCCATGCTAGAATTGTATTGATAGGAAACTCAGATACATGTGTGGATACATAGACAACACCATGTCCCTAGTAAGCCTCTAGTTGACTAGCTCGTTAATCAATAGATGGTTACGGTTTCCTGACCATGGACATTGGATGTCGTTGATAACGGGATCACATCATTAGGAGAATGATGTGATGGACAAGACCCAATCCTAAGCCTAGCACAAGATCATGTAGTTCGTATGCTAAAGCTTTTCTAATGTCAAGTATCATTTCCTTAGACCATGAGATTGTGCAACTCCCGGATACCGTAGGAGTGCTTTGGGTGTGCCAAACGTCACAACGTAACTGGGTGGCTATAAAGGTACACTACGGGTATCTCTGAAAGTGTCTGTTGGGTTGGCACGAATCGAGATTGGGATTTTGTCACTCCGTGTAAACGGAGAGGTATCTCTGGGCCCACTCGGTAGGACATCATCATAATGTGCACAATGTGACCAAGGGGTTGATCACGGGATGATGTGTTACGGAACGAGTAAAGAGACTTGCCAGTAACGAGATTGAACAAGGTATCGGTATACCGACGATCGAATCTCGGGCAAGTACCATATCGCTAGACAAAGGGAATTGTATACGGGATTGATTGAGTCCTTGACATCGTGGTTCATCCGATGAGATCATCGTGGAACATGTGGGAGCCAACATGGGTATCCAGATCCCGCTGTTGGTTATTGACCGGAGAACGTCTCGGTCATGTCTGCATGTCTCCCGAACCCGTAGGGTCTACACACTTAAGGTTCGATGACGCTAGGGTTATAAAGGAAGCTTGTATGTGGTTACCGAATGTTGTTCGGAGTCCCGGATGAGATCCCGGACGTCACGAGGAGTTCCGGAATGGTCCGGAGGTAACGATTTATATATAGGAAGTCCTATTTCGGCCATCGGGACAAGTTTCGGGGTCATCGGTATTGTACCGGGACCACCGGAAGGGTCCCGGGGGCCCACCGGGTGGGGCCACCTGCCCCGGGGGGCCACATGGGCTGTAGGGGGTGCGCCTTGGCCTACATGGGCCAAGGGCACCAGCCCCTAGAGGCCCATGCGCCAAGATAAAGGAAAAGGGGAGAGTCCTAAAGGGGGAAGGCACCTCCGAGGTGCCTTGGGGAGGATGGACTCCTCCCCCCTCCTTAGCCGCACCCCTTTCTTGGAGTAGGGGGCAAGGCTGCGCCTCCCCCCTCTCCCCTGCCCCTATATATAGTGGAGGGGAGGGAGGGCATCCATACCTGAGCCCTTGGCGCCTCCCTCCCTCCCGTGACACCTCCTCCTCTCCCGTAGGTGCTTGGCGAAGCCCTGCAGGATAGCCACGCTCCTCCATCACCACCACGCCGTTGTGCTGCTGCTGGATGGAGTCTTCCTCAACCTCTCCCTCTCTCCTTGCTGGATCAAGGCATGGGAGACATCGTCGAGCTGTACGTGTGTTGAACGCGGAGGTGCCGTCCGTTCGGCACTAGGATCATCGGTGATCTGAATCACGACGAGTACGACTCCATCAACCCCGTTCACTTGAATGCTTCCGCTTAGCGATCTACAAGGGTATGTAGATGCACTCCCCTTTCTACTCGTTGCTGGTCTCTCCATAGATAGATCTTGGTGATACGTAGGAAAATTTTGAATTTCTGCTACGTTCCCCAACAGTGGCATCATGAGCTAGGACTATTGCGTAGATTCTTTGCACGAGTAGAACACAAAGTAGTTGTGGGCGTCGATATTGTTCAATATGCTTGCCGTTACTAGTCTTATCTTGATTCGGCGGCATCGTGGGATGAAGCGGCCCGGACCAACCTTACACGTACGCTTACGTGAGACCGGTTCCACCGACAAACATGCACTAGTTGCATAAGGTGGCTGGCGGGTGTCTGTCTCTCCCACTTTAGTCGGATCGGATTCGATGAAAAGGGTCCTTATGAAGGGTAAATAGCAATTGGCATATCACGTTGTGGTTCATGCGTAGGTAAGAAACGTTCTTGCTAGAAACCCATAGCAGCCACGTAAAACATGCAAACAACAATTAGAGGACGTCTAACTTGTTTTTGCAGGGTATGCTATGTGATGTGATATGGCCAAAAAGGATGTGATGAATGATATATGTGATGTATGAGATTGAATCATGTTCTTGTAATAGGAATCACGACTTGCATGTCGATGAGTATGACAACCGGCAGGAGCCATAGGAGTTGTCTTAATTTATTTGTGACCTGCGTGTCAACTTAAACGTCATGTAATTACTTTACTTTATTGCTAACCGTTAGCCATAGTAGTAGAAGTAATAGTTGGCGAGGCAACTTCATGAAGACACGATGATGGAGATCATGATGATGGAGATCATGGTGTCATGCCGGTGACGATGATGATCATGGAGCCCCGAAGATGGAGATCAAAAGGAGCAAAGTGATGATGGCCATATCATGTCACTATTTGATTGCATGTGATGTTTATCATGTTTATACATCTTATTTGCTTAGAACGACGGTAGTAAATAAGATGATCCCTTACAACAATTTCAAGAAGTGTTCTCCCCTAACTGTGCACCGTTGCGACAGTTCGCTGTTTCAAAACATCACATGATGATCGGGTGTTTTATTCAGACGTTCAAATACAACGGGTGTTGACGAGCCTAGCATGTACAGACATGGCCTCGGAACACATGCAAAACACTTAGGGTTAACTTGACGAGCCTAGCATGTACAGACATGGCCTCGGAACACGGAGACCGAAAGGTCGAACATGAGTCGTATAGAAGATACGATCAACATGAAGATGTTCACCGATGATGACTAGTCCGTCTCACGTGATGATCGGACACGGCCTAGTTTGACTCGGATCATGTAATCACTTAGATGACTAGAGGGATGTCTATCTGAGTGGGAGTTCATAAGATGAACTTAATTATCCTGAACATAGTCAAAAGGTTTTTGCAAATTATGTAGTAGCTCACGCTATAGTTCTACTGTTTAGATATGTTCCTAGAGAAAAATTAGTTGAAAGTTGATAGTAGCAATTATGCGGACTAGGTCCGTAAACTGAGGATTGTCCTCATTGCTTCATAGAAGGCTTATGTCCTTAATGCACCGCTCAGTGTGCTGAACCCCAAACATCGTTTGTGGATGTTGCGAACATCTGACATACACGTTTTGATAACTACGTGATAGTTCAGTTAAACGGTTTAGAGTTGAGGCACCAAAGACGTTTTTGAAACATCGCGAAACATATGAGATGTTTTGAGGGCTGAAATTGGGATTTCAGGCTCATGCCCATGTCAAGAGGTATAAGACCTCCGATGACTTTCTTAACCTGCAAACTAAGGGAGAAAAGCTCAATCGTTGAGCTTGTGCTCAGATTGTCTGAGTACAACAATCGCTTGAATCGAGTGGGAGTTGATCTTCCAGATGAGATAGTGATGGTTCTCCAAAGTCATTGCCACCAAGCTGTTAGAGCTTCGTGATGAACTATAACATATCAGAGATAGATATGATGATCCTTGAGGTATTCGCGATGTTTGACACCGCGAAAGTAGAAATCAAGAAGGAGCATCAATTGTTGATGGTTGGTGAAACCACTAGTTTCAAGAAGGGCAAGGGCAAGAAGGGATACTTCATGAAACGGCAAATCAGCTGCTGCTCTAGTGAAGAAACCCAAGGTAAAACACAAACCCGAGACTAAGTGCTTCTGTAATAAGGGGAACAACCACTAGAGCAGAATTACCCTAGATACTTGGTAGATAAGAAGGCTGGCAAGGTCGATAGAAGTATATTGGATATACATTGTGTTAATGTGTACTTTGCTAGTACTCCTAGTAGCACCAGGGTATTAAGATACCGGTTCGGTTGCTAAGTGTTAGTAACTCGAAACAAAAGGCTATGGAATAAACAGAGACTAGCTAAAGGTGAGCTGACGATATGTGTTGGAAGTTTTTCCAAGCTTGATATGATCAAGCATCACACGCTCCCTCTACCAAAGAGATTGGTGTTAAACCTAAATAATTGTTATTTGGTGTTTGCGTTGAGCATAGACATGATTGGATTACGTCTATCGCAATACGGTTATTCATTTAAGGAGAATAATGGTTACTCTGTTTATTTGAATAATACCTTCAATGGTCTTACACCTAAAATGAATGGTTTATTAAATCTCGATCGTAGTGATACACATGTTCATGCCAAAAGATAGTAATGATAGTACCACCTACTTGTGGCACTGCCATGTAAGTCATAATGGTATAAAACGCATGAAGAAGCTCCATGTTGATGGATCTTTGGACTCACTCGTTTTTTTGAAAAGTTTGAGACATGCGGACCATGTCTATTGGTGTATATGCATGAAGAAACTCCATGCAAATGGACCGTTTTGACTCACTTGATTTTGAATCACTTGGGACATGCAAATCATACCACATGGGCAAGATGACTGAAAAGCCTCGTTTTCAGTAAGATGGAACAAGATAGCAACTTGTTGGAAGTAACACATTTTGATGTGTGCAGTCCAACGAGTGCTGAGGCATGTAGTGGATATTGTTATGTTCTTACTTCACAGATAATTTGAGTGGATGTTGAGTACATTTACTTGATGAATTATGAGTCTGAATTATTGAAAGGTTCAAGTAATTTCAGTGTGAAGTTGAAAGATCGTCGTGACAAGAGGATAAAAGATCTATGATATGATCATAGAGATGAATATCTGAATCACGAGTTTGGCACAGAATTAAGACATTGTGGAAATTGTTTCACAACTGATACAGCCTGGAACACCATAGTGTGATGGTGTGTCCAAACGTCATAGTTGCACCCTATTGGATATGGTGCATACCATGATGTCTCTTATCGAGTTACCACTATCGTTCATGGGTTAGGCATTAGAGACAACCACATTCACTTTAAATAGGGCACCACGTAATTCCGTTGAGATGACACCGTATGAATTATGGTTTAGAGAAACCTAAGTTGTCGTTTCTTAAAGGTTTGGGGGTGCGACGCTTATGTGAAAAAGTTTCAGGATTAAGCTCGAACCCAAAGCGGATAAAATACATCTTCATAGGACACCCAAAACAGTTGGGTATACCTCCTAATTCAGATCCGAAAACAATATGAATTGTTTCTAGAATCGGGTCCTTTTTCGAGGAAAGGTTTCTCTCGAAGAGTTGAGTGGGAGGATGGTGGAGACTTGATGAGGTTATTGAACCGTCTCTTCAACTAGTGTGTGGCAGGGCACAGGAAGTTGTTCCTGTGGCACCTACACCAACTGAAGTGGAAGCTTATGATAGTGATCATGAAACTTCGGATCGAGTCACTACCAAACCTCGTGGGATGACAAGGATGCGTACTACTTCAGAGTGGTACGTAATCCTGTCTTGGAAGTCATGTTGCTAGATAACAATGAACCTACGAGCTATGGAGAAGCGATGGTGGGCCCGGATTCCGATAAATGGCTCGAGGCCATAAAATCCGAGATAGGATCCATGTATGAAAACAAAGTGTAGACTTTGACAGAATAGCTCGATGGTCATAAGGCTGTTGAGTGCAGATGGATTTTAAAAGGAAGACGGACAATGATGGTAAATGTCACCATTAAGAAAGCTCGACTTGTCGTTAAGATGTTTTTCGACAAGTTCAAGGAGTTGACTACGATGAGACTTTCTCACTCGTAGCGATGCTAAGAGTCTGTTGGAATTATATTAGCAATTACTGCATTATTTATGAAATCTTGCAGATAGGATGTCAAAACATTGTTTCCTCGACGATTCTTGAGGAAAGGTTGTATGTGATACAACCGGAAGGTTTTGTCTATCCTGAAATATGCTAATAAGTATGCAAAGCTCCAGCAATCCTTCTGAGGACTGGAGTGAGCATATCGGAGTTGGAATGTATGCTTTGATGATGATCAAAGATTTTGGGTGTATACAAAGTTTATGAGAAACTTGTATTTCCAAAGAAGTGAGTGGGAGCACTATAGAATTTCTGATGAGTATATGTTGTTGACATATTAATGATCAGAAATGACGTAGAATTTCTGGAAAGCATATAGGGTTATTTTGAAAGTGTTTTTCAATGGAAAACCTGGATTAAGCTACTTGAACATTGAGCATCAAGATCTATAAGGATAGATCAAAACGCTTAATAGTACTTTCAAATGAGCACATGCCTAGACGTGATCTTGAAGGTGTTCAAGATGGATCAGTCAAAGAAGGAGTTCTTGCCTGAGTTGTAAGGTATGAAGTTAAGACTTAAAGCTCGACCATGGCAGAATAGAGAGAAAGGACTAAGGTCGTCCCCTATGCATAAGATGTAGGCTCTACAGTATGCTATGCTGTGTACCGCACCTGAAGTGTGCCTTGCCATGAGTCAGTCAAGGGGTACAAGAGTGATCCAAGAAGGGATCACAGGTCAGCGGTCAAAGTTATCCTTAGTAACTAGTGGACTAAGGAATTTTCTCAATTATGGAGGTGGTAAAAGAGTTCGTCGTAAAGGGTTACGTCGATGCAAGCTTAACACCTATCCGGATAGCTCTGAGTAGAGATACCGGATACGTATAATGGAGCAACAATTTAGAATAGCTCCAAGTAGAACAGTTATTTGGAATAGCTCCAAATAGAACGTGGTAGCTGCATCTAGGAGATGACATAGAGATTTGTAAAGCACACACGGATCTGAAAGGTTCAGACCCGTTGACTATAACCTCTCTCACAAGCATAACATGATCAAACCCAGAACTCATCGAGTGTTAATCACATGGTAAATGTGAACTAGATTATTGACTCTAGTAAACTCTTTGGATGTTAGTCACATGGGGATGTGACCTTGAGTGTTAATCACATATCGATGTGAACTAGATTATTGACTCTAGTGCAAGTGGGAGACTGTTGGAAATATGCCCTAGAGGCAATAATAAATTGATTATTATTATATTTCCTTGTTCATGATAATCGTTTATTATCCATGCTAGAATTGTATTGATAGGAAACTCAGATACATGTGTGGATACATAGACAACACCATGTCCCTAGTAAGCCTCTAGTTGACTAGCTCGTTAATCAATAGATGGTTACGGTTTCCTGACCATGGACATTGGATGTCGTTGATAACGGGATCACATCATTAGGAGAATGATGTGATGGACAAGACCCAATCCTAAGCCTAGCACAAGATCATGTAGTTCGTATGCTAAAGCTTTTCTAATGTCAAGTATCATTTCCTTAGACCATGAGATTGTGCAACTCCCAGATACCGTAGGAGTGCTTTGCGTGTGCCAAACGTCACAACGTAACTGGGTGGCTATAAAGGTACACTACGGGTATCTCTGAAAGTGTCTGTTGGGTTGGCACGAATTGAGATTGGGATTTTGTCACTCCGTGTAAACGGAGAGGTATCTCTGGGCCCACTCGGTAGGACATCATCATAATGTGCACAATGTGACCAAGGGGTTGATCACGGGATGATGTGTTACGGAACGAGTAAAGAGACTTGCCGGTAACGAGATTGAACAAGGTATCGGTATACCGACGATCGAATCTCGGGCAAGTACCATATCGCTAGACAAAGGGAATTGTATACGGGATTGATTGAGTCCTTGACATCGTGGTTCATCCGATGAGATCATCGTGGAACATGTGGGAGCCAACATGGGTATCCAGATCCCGCTGTTGGTTATTGACCGGAGAACGTCTCGGTCATGTCTGCATGTCTCCCGAACCCGTAGGGTCTACACACTTAAGGTTCGATGACGCTAGGGTTATAAAGGAAGCTTGTATGTGGTTACCGAATGTTGTTTGGAGTCCCGGATGAGATCCCGGACGTCACGAGGAGTTCCGGAATGGTCCGGAGGTAAAGATTTATATATAGGAAGTCCTATTTCAGCCATCGGGACAAGTTTCGGGGTCATCGGTATTGTACCGGGACCACCGGAAGGGTCCCGGGGGCCCACCGGGTGGGGCCACCTGCCCCGGGGGGCCACATGGGCTGTAGGGGGTGCGCCTTGGCCTACATGGGCCAAGGGCACCAGCCCCTAGAGGCCCATGCGCCAAGATAAAGGAAAAGGGGAGAGTCCTAAAGGGGGAAGGCACCTCCGAGGTGCCTTGGGGAGGATGGACTCCTCCCCCCTCCTTAGCCGCACCCCTTTCTTGGAGTAGGGGGCAAGGCTGCGCCTCCCCCCTCTCCCCTGCCCCTATATATAGTGGAGGGGAGGGAGGGCATCCATACCTGAGCCCTTGGCGCCTCCCTCCCTCCCGTGACACCTCCTCCTCTCCCGTAGGTGCTTGGCGAAGCCCTGCAGGATAGCCACGCTCCTCCATCACCACCACGCCGTTGTGCTACTGCTGGATGGAGTCTTCCTCAACCTCTCCCTCTCTCCTTGCTGGATCAAGGCGTGGGAGACATCGTCGAGCTGTACGTGTGTTGAACGCGGAGGTGCCGTCCGTTCGGCACTAGGATCATCGGTGATCTGAATCACGACGAGTACGACTCCATCAACCCCGTTCACTTGAATGCTTCCGCTTAGCGATCTACAAGGGTATGTAGATGCACTCCCCTTTCTACTTGTTGCTGGTCTCTCCATAGATAGATCTTGGTGATACGTAGGAAAATTTTGAATTTCTGCTACGTTCCCCAACAATACGCCATCCTCGCGGGCCAGATGATGATCAGAATGAAGAAGATTATGACGGCTCCGAATTTCTAAACAACACCGGGGAGGGTGATATGATATTCGATCGCAACGACCGAATTGATGAAGTCATGAACTATGATTATGATGATGACAAAGAAAATGTTGATCTTGAAACAACAAAGACCGGTGAGGTATATATATTTATATAAGCAGGCATCTGGTGATCATCACATGTTTTAAATGACTTGAAGATATATAACGAATCGATCTTTCTTCTTTCAGCCATCCAGATCGAGCAAATCTTCAGGCAACAGGAAACGAGGCCGGAACAAAAAGTTGAAGGAGGCCGTAAAGTACAATATCCAGGCCATCAAACCTAATGGCGAACCATTAGCACCTAAGAAGATTGCAGACAAGTTCATTTGTCAGTGCGGAGTTCTTGTGAAGGACCAACTCCCGATCTCCCTTCAAGAATGGAGAGAGCCAGCAAAGCCACGTCCAGATCTTACTTTTGTCAACGACAGACAAAAAGGTCTGCTTTGGGAAACTCTCATGGAACATTTCACCCTACCAGATCATTTCACAGATGCAGATGTGGAGAAAGTCAAGGACGCTGCTCTTAGGAAGATGGCGGTTGCATTCAAGAACCACAAGAATCGTGTATGGGACAAGTACGCCAAGGGAGGAAGGAAGACTCCAGTATTCGAGGGAACACTAGAGAAGCAAAGTGCTCATTGGGACGATTTCGTGAAATTCAAGGATTCAGAATTAGCTAAGGAACGGTCGAGAATAAACAAGAAGAATGCCGAAAAAAGGATAAGTTCCATAAGCTGGGGCCTGGTGGCTACGCGGTGGCAATGCCTAAGTGGGATAAGTCTGAGAGAGAGATGGAGGATGCAGGTGTCACTTCGGTTACTAGGAGCTGGCCCTCCAGGTGCAGGACTTGGTTCTATGGGCATGGGGGGGAGTTGGACCCGAAGACAGGCAAAGTTTCGACGAAGGCATGTCTGAACGGAGCCGACGATAAGCTACTTGTTGCAATAGAAGAGGCTCGATCGGGGGTGTTCCAGCCCAACAAAGAGAACGACGAGCTTACACGTGCCCTGGGAAATCCTGAACACCCGGGAAGAACACGAGGCAAGGGCGCTATTCCGTGGTATGAGGGGTTTTCAGACTGGAACACCGACTACAGAACCCGTGCGAGAAAGAAGATTGCGGAGGAGAAGAAGAGGAAGATGGAGGAGGAGCAGAGGAAGCTGGACTATGAACGCCTTCAAGGCCTAGAATCAACGCACGTGGACTTGGCAGTCAAATTCCAGCGGCATCAGGAGCAGATCGACTCACTTAGCCAGCAAAGGGGGTCTCAGCAGCTGCAGCAGCTAGCAGATGATCCAGCATTGGATAGCACCGCCCCATCCATGCCGAGAAGCAGCGTGGGTTCCGCCCCGGGTGACACAATGCTAGATAGATATCCCGTGGATGACATCATGGAGAACATTAACTGCGAGCTACACTGCAAAATGAAGAACATATGCATGAAGTTGGCGGATGCTGTTGCTTTTACAAATCCCCCCGAGGCAACCTTCCATTGCAACCCGATTCCAGCGGGCTATGCTCGTGTCTTGGTTGATGAGGTGGTGGACCCATATTCGGGGCTACAACTTGAGATTCCTGGAGGTGACGACGAGCACACATTGGGAGAGGCCATACATCGTATCATCCTATGGAGAAAGGATTGCATCATCTTTCGAAGGCCACCGACACCGCGTCAGCCAACTCCTCGTCGAAGTCCGCCACTGAGTCAGCAGACTCCCGCTCCTCCAAGTCCGGCATAGCAGCAGGCCACTCCTCCTGCTTCAAGTCTGGCACAGCGTGAGGCCACTCCTCCTGCTTCAAGTCCGACACCGCGTGAGGCCACTCCTCCTACTTCAAGTCCGGCACAGCGTGAGGCCACTCCTCCTGCTTCAAGTCCAGCACAGCTTCAGGCCACTCCTCCTCCTCCAACTAAGCCACGTCAGCCGTCTCTGCCGCCTCAGCAATCACGGAAGAGAGCCGCCGCAGCTATGGTGTGTAGAGGTCCAAGTCGAGGTAGTACGGGAGGTACAGGCGGAGGCAAGCGATTTCAATATGGTCCAAGCCTCGCGCCTCTTCCGCAGAGGCCTTACGACAAGTCCGAGGAGGAAACCGTAGCCATATCGAAGGCCGAGGTGGAAGCCCATTTGCACCAAAACCGCCACCGCCCCCAAGGGAGAAAGTGCCTAAGGAAAAGATTGACCACTTTATTCATATGGCTAGACCACCAGCTCCCAAGCCTGTTGACACATACTATGAGCGCCACCTCAGGAAGTTAAATCAAGCACGTCTACAGAAAGAGGCGAGCTCAAGCTCGAGCAAATCAGCTGGCAAAAAATGCGGTAAAACCGTTCCCCAGCTGGGAGAACAGGCGGCGCAATCAATCCCCCCGCTTGTTGTGCCAACAACACATGAGAGTAGGCGTGCCCAATATTATTGTGGGCAAACCGTTAACGTTCCCCAGATGGGCGATGTGGTAATAACCGAGGAGCATATAAGGCAGGCTGAAATGCTCAAGATCACTGTTGGACAACTCCTCGAGATCGAGCCCATGCCTCCTCTTAGAGAGGAGGAAATAAAACGGAAATATGTCCGGGGCCAACCTTTGGTCAAGCCAGACGAGGTCAAGAAGCTCCCAACGAGAATGTATGAATTGCATCAATGGTACATGGACATTACCAAGATTTCCAATCGAGTGTCCCTCATGGTGAATGTCAAGAAGGATCATTACTACCATGAGAAAGCTGTCCGTTGAGTACTCAGAACTATTTCAGTTATACAATCATGACGCACTCGAAAAATCTATCATCAGTTGCTATTGTCTGTAAGCGATTTCTTTCTGTAATTTAAGTCTCAAGCTAGCTGTAGTGATCCTTTTGATCAATCATTACCTGTAATTATCATCACTATATTCTTTTCTGTGGTATTATGCAGGATGAAGATGTATGAAATGAAAAAAGGTGGACGCTATGGCATTGGGTTCATTGACCCAAATACCGTTAATGAATACACATGGAACTTAGATGCATATCATGAAAAAAGTGTAGAGGAAAGCATGCTAGAGTTCTTGAAGCGCCTCAATACCAATGAAGATATACTACTTCCTTACAACTTCCAGTGAGTCACACTGTCTTATACTACAAATTCTCTATTTTTGCCTACTAGTTAGCTACATGTTTTTGCTTACATATGCCCGCTTAATTAAGACATGCAAACGTGTGTGCATGCAGATTTCACTGGATCTTGTTAATCATTAAAGTTGATGAAGGAACAGTTGAAGTACTAGACTCACTACTTAAGAAAGCAAGTGACTACACCATCGTGAAGGGGATAGTCAACAGGTAATTTCAATCATTATTAACTATATCTTGGCCTATTTAATAACCCATTTGTTCATTTTCTTTGTCGGCGGGCAGGGCTTGGACAAAGTTCATCAGCGTCACTCCAGGCGAATGGAAACAAAATATGAAATGGTATCGACTCAAGGTAAGTAATTAAGTAGTACTAGCTAGCTGCCATATCTTTAATTATCATGCTTGATTAATTATTATCTGATCAAATTCCATTCTCGTAAAGGCCCTGAAGCAGGCGCCGGGGAATGATCTGTGTGCATACTACGTTTGCGAGAACATTCGCATGATGACGTCCGAAAGGAGCAGATCTCAAAGACAGGACTGGGTACGTTTGTCAGAACACTATTCACAATTTTTACACCATTATCGATATATCTAGTCACACAACTAATACATATGCATATTGATCTCCTTCTTAACAGTTCAGAGAGGTGCGGGAGAAGCTCCTAGCAGAGGAGCGCATAGAAGCAATTCAAGAGGAAATAGCGGGATTTTTGCTCGACCAGGTCATAGATCCCAAAGGAGAATACTATTACCCGCTACCGCCCCCATGAACCACTTCCAATTGTCATCGTGCTCCGAAGGCACCAATTAGGCTAATGCCACTGGCTCCGAAGGCACGACATTGTATATATATAGGTAGCTAATTGTATACATGTGTGAATTAATGGTGGTTCTGAGACATTCGATGATATATATATATATATATATATATATATATATATATTTGTAAATATGATCGGTTCTACTAGAAATTCTATTTATATATATGCATAAAGTGTACGATATGTAGCATCGTAAAATACCAGCAAACGAAAAAGAATTAAATGGAAAACACAAAATTAAATGAAAAAGAAATCATAAACCCAAACCCCCCCAACCTTTTAATACCGATTGGTTTCACCAACTGGTACTAAAGGGCTCC
>LT934114.1:787110881-787132055 GCA_900231445.1 Triticum turgidum subsp. durum
TACGAACTGGTGCTATTACCCGGTTCTGCACTAGTGGACTTTCAGGATAAAGAGTCGCTGTCTCGAGGCAGAACCTGGGCAGGAGCACTTTTGCTCTCTGGCGGAGCGATCTGCTAGGGAAACTACCCTCCAGAAGGGGGAACTCAAAGCCAACGATCCCCTTATTGTGGGAGGACCAATCTTCATCAAAATCTTCACCAGTACCATCTCATCTCCAATCCCTAGTTCATATCTTTGTTGGAGCCCTAGAGGCAATCATGTATGATGATATTTCCTATGTGTTTATGAATAAAGATAGTCCTTGGACATTATCAATGATGTGTATCAACAAGTAAGTCACTTGTTTGTGGGACTATGCATTGTATGACGACTATCCTAAAAGGTACCTAGTGAAAAGGGTTGTGTGGACGTGCAACTGACTAGACTAGCATGTGACACGGTGGATGGCTCGGTCTCACTAGCCATGGAGCATTGGATGCTAATTTGATAATATGGACTCAGAAGGATCTAGTCGGATTCTATGTAGTCTGATCCGAGTCAAGATAAGGTACGAGTCGGACATACCCGAATATGAGACGCAGCGATATGTCATTTGTGAGTCTCTAGTACAACATAGGTTCTATGTCCTAAAACCTGAGCTGGCGCATGTACTCGGGATGGCGTCAGACCTGCTTTGGGCCAACCAAATGGTAATTCATAACTTGGTAGTTACAAAGGTGGGTTTCAGGCTTGTCTAGACCCATGATGTGAGACATGGTCAAGCAAGATGGGATTTGCCCTTTCGACCAGGAGAGATATACTCTGGGCCTCTCATGTGATCCGACCAAGATAAGCATGACCATGCGACAAGGATTATGAGATAATCCGTTTTGTGGTCGGCATCACTGGAACTAGAAAGTGGTCGGGTAGCACAAGGATGACATACTCGCCTTGAGCCTGAAAACATATATCGTGTGGCAAAGGGAACGGAAGTGTGATGTACAGGTTCACCTAACCAGCTCCATCAGACACTGGGAGTCACCACGCTTTGCTAGAGGCCGCTACCGTCTAGCCGAGCTGGATGTGATCTGACTCGCGACCAAGTGAACGAGAACCTAAGGGATCGCACGCTTAAGGGAAGGAACCTGAGAGGCCGGATCTGACTCCACGAGTCAGGTGTAATCCTACTCGGACTCGGATCCAGGCCGAACAAACTTTGGGCTTTAGGATTCGTGCGAGGCCCAAGTGTTAAATCTGCAGCGGATGCCTATATAAAGTGGAGGTGCAGCACACTCATTTGGTTGATCGCTTCGTCGCTATCACTAGGGCTTTGCTTGTGTTGTGAATAGCCACCTCCACTCGCCGCCAACTGTGTGATCGGACCTAGCCGTCTACTGCACGGTGTTCCTCCTTGATAACACACAATTATATGGGTTTGCAACAGTTTTTGAGGGTAGAGTATTCAACCCAAATTTATAGATTCGACACAAGGGGAGCCAGAGAATATTTGTAGGTATTAGCAGCTGAGTTGTCAATTCAGCCACACCTAGAGATTTAATATCTGCAACATAGTGATCAGTAGCATAGTAATATGATAGTTTTGATAGCAATGGTAACAGTAGCAATATTAACGGTAACAGTGACAGCAATTTTGTAGCAATTGTAACAGTAGTAGAAACAGGACGTGGAGTTTCTGCACCCGAGCTCAAATGATCTCGGATGAACAGTAAAATCAAAACTAAATAAAAAAAATTCAAAAAAATCCAATTTTTTTTGGGAGAAACATTGACAAAAGTTTGAAGTGCTTGCAAAAATTCGTCACGAAATCACATTTCTAGAAGGCGTGGCAAAAAAAACAAAATCGGTACTCTGAAATGCTACTTTCAAAAGCATTTGGGAGCACTGAATTTGTTTTTTTGCCACGCCTTACAGGAATGTGATTTCATGATGAATTTTTGCAAGCACATAGAACTTATGTCAATGTTTCTCCCGAAAATAATTTGGAATGTTTTGAAATTTTTTTGATTTTTTTTTCAATTTTACTGTTCACCGAGCTCAAATGAGCCCGGGAGCAGAAATGCACCTTCGCTTAGCAAGAACAATATGTGGAAAACTCGTATGCATTGGATCGGTGATATCGTTGGATAATATTCACCATATAACAATTATAACCTAGGGCGACACAGAACAAGCTCCCGTTCATCGATATATTGTAGGCATGTATTCCATAAATAGTCATACGTGCTTATGGAAAAGAACTTGCATGAAATCTTTTGTCCTACCCTCCCGTCACAACGCTGTCCGTAAGGAAACTAAGGGATATTAACACCTCCTTTTAATAGAGAACCAGAACAAAGCATTAACACATAGTGAATACATGAAGTCCTCATATACCACGGTAGTCACCGGAAAGAATCCTAATTATTGTCACTTTGCAGTATGCGGATCGTAACACGTGGCAGGTGCATATGACTTGCAAGATCGGATCAAGAACATAGATATAATGGTGAAAACATAAATGGTTTAGATTTGAAATCATGGCACTCGGGCCATAGTGACAAGCATTAAGCATAGCAAAGTCATATCAATATCATTCTCAAAACATAGTGGATAGTAGGGATCAAGCCATAACAAAACTAACTTGATTACATGATGAATCTCATCCAACTCCACACCAACCAGCGAGCCTATGAAGGAATTACTCACTCCCAGTGGGGAGCATCATGGATTTGGTGATGAAGTAGGGTTGGCGATGACAGAGACCAAAGATTCCCCTCCCCGGAGCCCCCAAAAGGTTCCAAATCTCGCCTTTCGATGAAGAATAGGAGGTGGCGGTGGCTCCGTATCATGAAATGCGATGTAACCTCCTCTCCTATTTTTTTCTCCAAAAATATGAATTTATAGTGCTGAGATTATGGTCAGCAGAGCCTTAGTGGCCCCACTAGGTACCAGGGCGTTCCAGGAGGGGGCGCGCCCTGGTGCCCAGTGGGCAGCTACCCCCCTCCAGTGGGTCTTGGTTCCAGTAATTTTCTTTTATTCCATAAAAAATCTCCAAAAAGTTTCGTCCAATTCCAGGAAGTTTTATTTTGGCACAAAAACAACACTATGGTAGTTGTGCTGAAAATAGCGTCACTCCGGGTTAGTTTATTCAAATCATGCAAATTAGAGTCCAAAACAGGAGCAAAAGCGTTAGGAAAAGTAGATACGATGGAGAAATATCAACTCCTCCAATCTTAACCCATTGCTTGTCCTCAAGCAATTCAGTTGACAAACTGAAAATGATAAAGAAAACCTTTTACGAACTCTTTTGTTCTTGTTTACATATACATGCTTAGAGAGTACCGAGGTGTTCAGCATAGATCATGACTAACCATGTCGACAATGACTCTTAAATATTATATTAGCTCATATCAATGACATAATCAACTAGCGAGCAATAATTAGATAACTCAAATGCCAACACTTTGTCAAAACAATCTAATATAATATGACAACCGTGGTATCTCACTAGCCCTTTCTGAGACCGTAAAACATAAATGCAGAGCACGTCCAAAGTTCAAGCAGTGACTAGACATTTTAATTCATGGTAGAGGAGATCCAATCATAATGCATACAAAATTTAACTAAACACAATGCATGAGGATGACAACAATGCTTTTAGGTCTGGTGCTTATTTGAGAAGGTGATGACTCACCATAATAAATTAACATAAAAGTAAATGGAAATTCCCTTCGCGGAGGGAAGCAGGGATTTGCAGAGGTGCCAGAGCTCAAAGCTTAAGTCAGAGATAAATATAATTTTGGGAGGTACACCCTTCCTATCAACGTTGCGACCAAGAGTTTGCAATATCTTCCGTGTTAAACAAATTAGCGGCGGTTCCCAATCGGTAAAAGTAAGGTTTACTCACCCTCCACCAACAAACACAAGCCATGGCTAGACGAATCCACATGTGCCATTGAGGGAGTCCTGGATTAGGGGGTCCTCGGACAGCCGGACTATATGCTTGTGCCGGACTGTTGGACTATGAAGATACAAGATTGAAGACTTCGTCCCGTGTCCGGGTGGGACTCTCCTTTGCGTGGAAGGCAATCTTGGCAATTCGGATATGTAGATTCCCTTCTCTGTAACCGAATCTGTGTCATCCTAGCCCCCTCCAGTGTCTATATAAACCGGAGGGTTTAGTCTGTAGGACAACAACAATCATAATCATAGGCTAGCTTCTAGGGTTAGCCTCTACGATCTCATGGTAGATCAACTCTTGTAATACTCATATCATCAAGATCAATCAAGCAGGAAGTAGGGTATTACCTCCATAGAGAGGGCCCGAACCTGGGTAAACATCATGTCCCTCGCCTCCTGTTACCATTAGCCTTAGACGCACAGTTCGGGACCCCCTACCCGAGATCCACCGGTTTTGACACCGACATTGGTGCTTTCGTTGAGAGTTCCACTATGTCATCACCATAAGGCTTGATGGCTCCTTCAATCGTCTACAGCGATGCGATCCGGGGTGAGGTTTTCCTCCCCGGACAGGTCTACATATTCGGCGGCTTCGCACTGCGGGCTAACTTGCTTGGCCATGTGGAGCAGATCGATAGCTACGCCCCTGGCCATTAGGTCAGGTTTGGAAGCCTGAACTACACTATCGACATCCGCAGAGACTTGATCTTCGATGGATTCGAGCCCATGACAGGTGCGCCCTACAGCCGCGATGAGCATGACTTAGATCTGCCATCGGACGGCGATCAGGAGATCACACCTGCAGCTGCCCCGGCTTTAAATCCACAACAGATCGTGACATCCAAGGACGGGTGGATGGACCCCTCCATGGAGGCCGCACATTCAGTGGTGATAGAGCCGAACACCGATCTCACTTCCAAGGAGGTCTGTGTCATTGGCTCCGAACTGTGTACATCCGTGCCCATCATACCTAACTGGGCGCCAATCATGGAGTTTAGCTCTGCGGATATCTTTCAGCACTCACCCTTGGGCGATATGCTAAATTCATTAAACTCCCTCTCCCTATCAGAGGACTCTCGGCCGAACTATGTCTGGCTTGAGTGGGAAGCGGACGACGAAGGAATTCGTTGCCCACCCACCACCCACTTAATAGCCACCGTCGATGACTTAACCGACATGCTTGATTTCGACTTCAAAGACATCGACGGTATGGACGATGATGCCGGAGAAGAACAAGAACCACCGCCCACATGGCGCTGGATGGCAACCTCATCATATGACATATATATGGTGGATACGCCCAAAGAAAACAATGGAAAGGATCAAAAGGATGCAACAGAGGGTGACCCTCTGGAGAAGCAACCTAAGCGCCGGCGTCAGCGGCCTCGCTCTAAACCCCGCCATAGCAAAAACAGCGATATCGGCACCAGAGACAATAGCACTCCGGATGATGCCGAAGACGAAAACAATCCCGCCGAGCCAAGCTTCGAGCAGGCTGGACGGGAGAACTGGCAAGCTAGCCCAGATGAATAGGCAATGGATGAAGATTCGGAGGATGACAATTACATGCCCCTCTCCGAAGACGAGGTGAGCCTCGGCAACGAAGAATTTACTATGCTTGAGGATCCCGTTGAGCAGGAGCGCTTCAAGCGCCGGCTTATAGCCACTGCAAAGAGCCTGAAGAAAAAACATCAACAACTTCAAGCTGATCAAGATCTGCTCACTGACAGATGGACTGAAGTCCTGGTAGCCGAGGAATACGGACTCGAGCGCCCAAACAAAAGCTACCCGAGGTGCAGGTTGTTACCTCAATTTGAGTACGAGGCACTAGAGCCCATACTACCAGGGCATGGATGCGGCTGAACGACCACCCCGTGGCCGAGACAAAGTGGCATATCAGCCCGAACACCAGCCCGCACCACATCGCCGAACAACTAAAACCACCAAGGCCCAGGGCTACACGCATGACCTGCGAGACGAACTAGAAAACAAATTAGGACAATCAAGATCAATATACGGATCGCGGGGGCGCGCCCCAACGCGTGACGATGACCGCCACGCCGGATATACTAAATACAAATCCGTCCGGGCCGAATACAGCGGACCAGATTCATCCGAACTGCGTCGCGATGTAGCCCGGCACAGAGGCGCCGCACACCCCCTATGCTTCACTGATGATGTAATGGAACATGAATTCCCAGAAAGGTTTAGACCCGTAAACATAGAACCATATGATGGGACAACTGACCCCGTGGTGTGGATTGAAGATTTCCTTCTCCACATTCACATGGCCCATGGGGATGATCTACACGCCATCAAGTACCTCCCACTAAAACTCAAAGGACTAGCTCGACATTGGCTGAATAGCCTGCCGGCAAACTCCATTGGCAGTTGGGAGAGCCTGGAAGACGCATTCCTTGACAACTTCCAGGGCACTTATGTACGACCACCGGATGCTGCCGACTTAAATCACATAACCCAACAGCTCGGAGAGTCAGCCAGGAAATTCTGGACTCGGTTCTTAACTAAAACGAATCAAATTGTTGACTGTCCGGATGCCGAAGCCCTAGCGGCCTTTAAGCATAACATCCGTGACGAATGGCTCGCCCGACACCTCGGCCAGGAGAAGCCGAAGTCTATGGCAGCTCTCACGACACTCATGACCCGCTTTTGTGCGGGCGAGGATAGCTGGTTGGCTCGTAGCAACAACACATCAAGAAATCCTGGCACTTCAGACACTAGGGATAGCAACAGCAAGCCTCGACGGAAATGGCGATAACACCGAAGACACGGCCGTCAATGCCGGATTCAGTGGCTCCAAATCTGGTCAACAGAAAAAGCCATTCAAAAGAAACAATCCGGGCCAGTCCAGTCTAGACCGCATACTCGATCGTTCATGACAAATCCACGGCACCCCCGATAAACTAGCCAACCACACCAACAGAGAATGTTGGGTATTTAAACAGGCTGGCAAGCTGAATGCCGAAAACAAGGAAAAGGGGTCGCATATTGATGACGACGAGGAGCCCCGGCCGCCGAACACAGGAGGATAGAAGAAATTTCCTCCCCAAGTGAAAACGGTAAATATGATATACACCACCCAAGCGGGAGCGGAAGCGCGCACTAAGGGACGTCTACGCGATGGAGCCAGTCGCCCCAAAGTTCAACCCATGGTCTTCCTGTCCGATCACCTTGATCGCAGGGACCATCCGACTAGTATTCGTCATGGCGGCTCAGCCGCACTAGTCCTTGACCCTATCATTGACGGATTCCACCTTACACGAGTTCTTATGGATGGTGGCAGCAGCCTGAACCTGCTCTACCAGGATACAATGCGCAAAATGGGCATTGATCCCTCAAGGATCAAACCCACCAAAACGACCTTCAAAGGTGTCATACCAGGTGTAGAGGCCTGTTGCACAGGCTCAATCACACTGGAAGTGGTCTTCGGATCCCTGGATAACTTATGAAGCGAGGAGTTAATCTTTGACATTGTCCCCTTCCGCAGTGGTTATCACGCACTGCTTGGACGAACCACATTCGCTCGATTCAATGCGGTGCCACACTATGCCTATCTCAATCTCAAGATGCCCGGACCTCGCGGTGTTATAACAGTCAATGGAAATACAGAGCGCTCCCTCCATACGGAGGAGCACACTGCGGTCCTCGCAGCAGAAGTACAGAGCAGCCTTCTTAGGCAGACCCTCAATTCGGCAATAAAGCCCCTGGACACCGCTAAGCGAGTCCGAACTACTCTGCAACAGGATTGTTCGGCCCGTCGAGAGCTCAACTAGCAATTCGGCCTCCGTCCTCGTCCCATTCAAGCGGCGAAGTTTGAGCCACGCGTACATAATTACGCACTCAAAATACCATGGGCATTGACGGAGGCATAGCTAGACAGCGGTCCATAATGCGGCTCAACCGCCTCGGGATCCGCATACCTTCACCTTTTTCTTTATTTCAAGTTCTTCGCTACACGAGGCTCTTCCGATAACCTGATCGTCGGACCCATCGCGGGACGGATACACCAAGGAATCAAGGAGCTTTGACGTACAAGGGAATCCCCTGGTGGTCTCTGCTAACGATCGTTATACCTGTTTTACATACCCACACGCAGCTCGCTCTTGGTAAGGGCATGTCAAATAGCCGTACTTGCTTATCGCACTACTTGTATACATATGCCTTGACGTATCATTCAGATAACAATGGAAAACAATTTACACCGTCATCTTATTATTTCATTCATTTTCCTTGACTATGTATTTATTACAAAATGGCACCCGTACATTCTGGTACGTTTAGTTCGCCAGGGGCTTCAGTGTACCCCATAACACGGCAGGAAAGTCCGAACACTTTTGACAGTGCGGCACCCCGAACTTATAGCATTATATGCATCAGCTCTGAATCATGTCTTGGGTCAAATGTTGGGTTTTCCCAGCTCCCATGTTTTGCTACCCTACGTTCTGCTATATCGGCTAGGGTGGCACAGGGAGAACTATTGCGATTGTTTCCCGGTCCTTCTGGATGAGCACCTCAGTAGAGAAAGCCGAAAACTGACTCCCATGATGCGGCGAGAGCTGGTCGCTGTTCGAGAGGTCTCAAATCCTTAAAGATTTTTTCCGCTTTATGCGAGGAATCAATCTTTGTCCGGTATAGGCATGTATAGCGCCCCAAGTTCGGCCTTCCGAATACCAGCGGCTACGCCAAAATTTAAAATTATAGAACTTGTATGGCTAAGTGAGGGTGATAAAGCTTTATAAGTCTGATTGCCTTGTTCGTTGCGCTAAACACCTCTTTAAAGGACCAAAAACTTGGATAAAGAGTGTTTAGATTTATCCCGAACACCCCTGTGCTAGTTACATGGGGGCAGAAGCCGACGACTTGCCAACTCTCAGATTTTGTAAAACGGCCGCACAGGAGGTAAAATTTTAAATCAACAAGCATTATATTGTGCAAATGAACTTGTTTCATAATACAGGATAAAATGAATGTATTCATTCAAAGATTACATCCTTTGTACATTGCTCCGCCACAAGGCGGGAGCCCTTCAGGACACTGTCATAATATTTTTCGGGTCGGCGGTGCTCCTTACCCTTCGATGGCCCCTCGGTCATCAGCTTTTCGGCATCCATCTTCGCCCAGTGCACTTTTGTGCGGGCGAAGGCCATCCGTGCACCTTCAATGCAAACCGACCGCTTTATGACCTCCAGTCGGGGCAGGCACTCACGAGCCGCTTCACGAGACCGAAGTAGCTGCTGGGCATTGGCTCGGCAGGCCACAGCCGGACTATGAGGTCCTTCATGGCCAGTTCGGCTGCCTTCTGCAGCTTGACTAGTTCCTTCAGCTGGTCGCTCAAGGGCATCGGATGTTCCATCCCAATATATCGAGACCAGAATAGCTCCTCCATTGAGCTCCCTTCTTCGGCTCGGTAGAACTCCGCGGCATCAGATATACTGCGTGGCAGATCTGCAAATGCTCCTAGAGAACTCCAAATTCGGGTAAGTAAATGGAATGTATCCTTCACATGCTTGCTTTGCATAATGAATGCCTTACCCACTGCAATCTTCTTGGCCGCCTGGATCCCCTGGAGGGCCTTCTGGGCTTCAGCCTTGGTGCCTTGCGCGCTCTGGAGGGCCTAGCAAGCTCGGACTCTTGAGTCTTAGAGTCACGCTCCAAGGACTCATATTTCTGGACGAAATCCTGGAGCTCTTGCTGGACCTTGTTTACTCGGGCCTCTTTCTTCTCGCGCTCGGTGCGTTCCTTGGCCATGTTGTCTTCGGCCTCGGCCAGCGCCTTCTTTAGGGCCGCCACTTCGGTCATGGCCCCTATAAAAGTTCATGATGCTTCTATCAAGTAAAAACCATCTATCCTTTATAAATATATAGATGAGGTGTTGCGTACCTTGACTTTCCTCGAGCTGCCTCTTCACGGGGCCGAGCTCTCCCTTGGTCCGCTCCAGGTCCTGCTTTAGTCCAGAGACCTCCGCAGTAAGAGCGGCAGTGGCCATTAGCGACGCCTGCTTATTCACATAAGACATATTCTGTTAGACTCCTGCGAACATTATTTGATCCTCTGTTCGGCTTTTCCTTCCGAACACCAAACAGAGCATCAGGGGCTACTGTCTACACTGTGATATTTTCTTACAATTTTATTACTTACCTCAAATCCTGTTGGAAGGCTAGCGTAGCCTTCGGTCAATCCACTTTTGGCAGACCGAATTTTCTCAATCACCATACTCATAAGAGTACGGTGTTCTTCATTAATGGAAGCACCGCGAAGCGTTTCTAGCAAACTGTCGGATGCCTCTGGATGGACAGAGGTCATCGGTACAGGTGGCTCGCCCCCTTTAGGGAGAGGCTGTTTACCTGAATCTGGAACCACTCGGGTTTCCGGAGCCGTATCCGGCTGGGGGCTAAACTGGCTGTGGCCCCCATTATTGGAGTCTGTGGGGGTGTTTCTCCCCACGTGTCCGGCGACCGGGGTTTCTCCTGAAGGCGTCTTTGGAACTGTCTCCCCTTGGCCTGGTATCCTTCGGGATAACACCTCGGTGTTGTCCGCGGCCTTGGGGGAGAAGGCTGTCGGAAGAGACTCGCTAGTCATCGCCAACGGGTCCAGCGACCCCTTCGAAGAGGAGGATATCTCGATGTTGGACTTGGCCAGACTACAAGAGCAGATCTGGAACGATAAGAAGCGGTAAAGGAAATGTACCGGAAATACTATTGTGTTCGGATACTTACGACTTGGCCAGGGGCTCGACCCGGGGTTCCCACTCCTCGCCGCTGTAGGTGGCTGCGGTGGAATGGTTCGGAAGGAAGGTTTTCCACTTCTTGGACACCTTGTCCTTCCCCTGCGAGGTGGCCTTCCTCTTCTTTCTCCCCCCAATAGGGGGGGATGGATTTCCTCTTCCTCCTCCTCGTCTTCAGAGGAGGAGTGTGACCTGGTGTCTTCGGACGTCATGTCCGATATCACCTTGCGCCGTAGACCGTCTTTGGTCCCCGCGGTAGTCTTCTTGGCCTTCTTCTCCGGCACCTCATAGGGCGCGGGAAACAACATCTTCATTAGAAGAGGCGATTCTGGATCTTCAGGAAGCGGAGCTAGACAGTTAATCTGCTCCACTATCGTTACCCAGGCCTGAAATATTGGCATGGAGGCTTAGGTTCCTCCCGTGGATGTGCTAGTAAAAGACATATCTTGCGAATATGAAAACTTACCGGATTGGCTTGGCGTCTTGCGCTGAGCCTGCGATCTTCGGTTGTGGGCAGTGGTACCTCGTTGGCCTTGAACAACACCTTCCAGACGTCTTCGTGCGTCGTGTCAAAGAGCTCTCGCAGCATCTGGTGTATGGCCGAGACGAACTCCCACAGATTGCAAGTCCGTCTCTGGCACGGAAGAATCTGACGGTAGATCATAACCTGGACCATGTTGACCAACTTGATTTTCTTGCTCATCATATTTTTGACGCACGTCTGAAGTCCGGTTAGTTCTTCCACTGAGCCCCAGGCTGCGCCCTTCTCTTTCCAGGAGGTGAGCTGCATGGGGACGCTGGATCGGAATTCGGGGGTCGCCGCCCAGTTGGCGTCGCGTGGCTCGGTGATGTAGAACCACCCCGATTGCCACCCCTTCACGGTCTCCAAAAAGAGCCTTCGGGCCAGGTGACATTGGGCATCTTGCTCACCATCGCGCCTCCGCACTCCGCTTGTTGGATGCTCACCACCTTTGGCTTCACATTGAAGGTCTTCAGCCATAGGCCGAAGTGAGGTGTGATGCGGAGAAAGGCCTCACACACGACGATAAATGCCGAGATGTTGAGAACGGAGTTGGGGGCCAAATTATGGAAGTCCAGCCCATAGTAGAACTTTAGTCCGCGGACGAATGGGTGGAGGGGGAATCCTAGCCCGCGGACAAAATGGGGTAAGAACACTACCCTTTCCTGGGGCTTCGAGGTAGGGATGATCTGCCCTTTGGCCAGAAGCCGATGTGCGATGTCCTTGGATAAGTATCCGACCTCCCAAAGTTTCTTGATGTCCTTCTTGACGAAGGAGGCCATCCACTTGCCTCCCGCTCCGGACATGTTCGGAATGTTTTTGCGGAGAAGGTGAAAGCTTCAGCTCTGGAGCTCGAGAATGGATAAGCAGAGGAAGAAGAAGGCGTGGGTGAAAAGGGGGAGTTCTTGTCTCCTTATAAAGGCAGCAGATCATGCGCCTCCCCACTTGCCCTGGAAACTCGCTTATTCCCCAAGCACCGTGTTGATGGCGCGGTTGCGTTACCCACACCCGTATTATTGAGAATCCCGTGATAAGGGGACACAATCTCTGCTTTGACAAGACGTGCCAATAAAACCTCCTCGCAATATGTGAAGTAGCAGGTTGAGAAAAACGGTTCGAATAATGACCGGGCCGCGGCGTGATGTCACGCTATGAAAAAAATTGTCAGCGGATTAGACTCGTGGAGTATTTTACTCTCTATGTTGGTATGTAGAATTTGTTTTCCAGAGCTGGACATGATTCTTGTGTTCAATATCTATTTTGGAGTATTCGGAGAAGGAACCCGCCTTGCAATGCCGAAGACAATCTGCATGCCAGACTCATCGTCATTGAAGCCTGGTTCAGGGGCTACTAAGGGAGTCCTGGATTAGGGGGTCCTTGGACAGCCGGACTATATGCTTGTGCCGGACTGTTGGACTATGAAGATACAAGATTGAAGACTTCGTCCCGTGTCCGGGTGGGACTCTCCTTTGTGTGGAAGGCAAGCTTGGCAATTCGGATATGTAGATTCCCTTCTCTGTAACCGACTCTGTGTAACCCTAGCCCCCTCCGGTGTCTATATAAACCGGATGGTTTAGTCCGTAGGACAACAACAATCATAATCATAGGCTAGCTTCTAGGGTTAGCCTCTACGATCTCGTGGTAGATCAACTCTTGTAGTACTCATATCATCAAGATCAATCAAGGAGGAAGTAGGGTATTACCTCCATAGAGAGGGCCCGAACCTGGGTAAACATCATGTCCCTAGCCTCCTGTTACCATTAGCCTTAGACGCACAATTCGGGACCCCCTACCCGAGATCCGCCGGTTTTGACACCGACAGCCATCCATACCAACGACAGTCCAGGGGGAGTTTTGTTTAATTATTTGCATTTTTTGATTTCGGGACCGGGAATACCTTTTACCAGCCCCTCTCGTGTAAGGACGAGTGAATAAATACTCAATATGAGAATAACCCACTTAGCATGGAAAATACTAACCACCCCCTGTCGCTCCATGAGCGGTCCAGGCACACAAAACAGATGCTCATTTCAAATTTAGAGGTGGCATATGCAAACTTACTTGGAACAATAGGGTAATACTGCATATAGGTAGATATAGTTGACTCATATGGAATAAATTTGGTTAAAGGATTTTGATGCACAAGCAGTATTCTTGCTTAGTACAGGCGAAGGCTAGCAAATAGGTTGAGTATCGACCAGCTAGAGAGCAAAAATGGTCGTGAACATGCGCTATGAATAATTATCATTGAATACTAGCATGAGTAGCATATAAATAGCATGAACATAAATAACATGGAGGCTATGTTGGTTTTGATTCAACTACATGCGTGAACATGCGCCAAATTAAGCCACTTGAAACATTCAGAGGAGGATACCATATCATCATACTACATCACAACCATTTTAATGCATGTTGACAACCAAGATAAATCATTATCCACTCCTAGCTACTTAAGCATGGCATGACAAACTATAATCACTAATTGTCACTCCAACATGTTTGGTCATAATACGCTAAATCATGGATACTGGTCTAAGCATATTTACCAAAACTGAAGCGTTGAGTTCATACCCGCTTTTCTCTACCAGAGTCACTTCATCAAATATCGCCATTATTGCCTTTCACTTGCACGACCGAATGATATGAAAATAATAATAGTGCAATAGTGTCATGGACTAAGCTGGAATCTGCAATATTTTATTCAAAAGGAGAAGACAAAATAATATGGGCTCTTTGTTAGATCAATAATAATGCCTATGAGAGCCACTCAACATTTCATCGTGTTCTCCCCCTTGGTGCGACTTAATAAAGAGAAAAGAAATTCAGAGAAACACATTGAAATGCTTTTGGAGTCTCTAGTCTTTCTTGAAGAAAGCAAATTAATGAAGGAAAAAAAACGAGAAAAACTATTTACACGGGAAAGCTCCCAACAGGTAAAATAAGAAAAGAGAAATCTTTTTGGGTTTTTTTTAATACTACAACTAAGTTACGCTATAAAGAAAAACCAAAAAGAAGCGAGAAATATTTTTGGATTTTCTGAAAGTTCTTTCAAACACACAAGAAGAAAGCAAGAAAATAAATCTAACATGGATAATACAATGAAAAAGTGTGGACACAGACAACTAAAATGTGTGAACATGAATGTAATGTCGGTGGAAACACGTACTTCCCCAAGCTTAGGATTTTGGCCTGTCTTGGTAATCACCACCCGTAGTAGCCATCCGGTCCCATGTAGAAGTGTTGGGGCGGCGGCACCTGAGCGTCCCACTCCTGGGGCTCCTGCTCTACCGCTGCCTAGGCGTTCCGGTGGACAACAATGTCCGCTGGCATGATCCTGTATCCGTTCCTTGCAATAGAATCAAACAAAGCAGGTGCAGGCAACAGAATAATATCATGAGTTTTCTCACTAAAAACCAAGTTGTAACGAACGTTGTTAAAAGAATCAACAACATCAATAAAACGGTGTGCCTCCATGACTACCCACAAGTATAGGGGATCGCAACAGTTTTTGAGGGTAGAGTATTCAACCAAAATTTATTGATTCGACACAAGGGGAGCCAAAGAATATTCTCAAGTATTAGCAGTTGAGTTTTCAATTAAACCACACCTGGATAACTTAGTATCTGCATGAAAGTATTTAGTAGCAAAGTAGTATGATAGTAATGGTAACAGTGATAAAAGTAACGATAGCAGTTTTGTAGTGATTGTAACAGCATTAACGGAAAAGTAAATAAGGAAAGCACAATATGTGAAAAGCTCGTAGGCATTGGATCAGTGATGGATAATTATGTCAGATGCAATTCATCATGTAATAGTTATAACATAGGGTGACATAGAACTAGCTCCAGTTCATCAATGTAATGTAGGCATGTATTCCGAATATAGTCATACGTGCTTATGGAAAAGAACTTGCATGGCATCTTTTGTCCTACCCTCCCGTGGCAGTGGGATCCTAATGGAAACTAAGGGATATTAAGGCCTCCTTTTAATAGAGTACCGGACCAAAGCATTACCACTTAGTGAATACATGAACTCCTCAAACTACGGTCATCACCGAGAAGTATCCCGATTATTGTCACTTCGGGGTTGTCGGATCATAACACATAATAGGTGACTATAGACTTGCAAGATAGGATCAAGAACTCACATATATTCATGAAAACATAATAGGTTCAGATCTGAAATCATGGCACTCAGGCCCTAGTGACAAGCATTAAGCATAGCAAAGTCGTAGCAACATTAATCTCAGAACATAGTGGATACTAGGGATCAAACCCTAACAAAACTAACCTGATTACATGGTAAATCTCATCCAACCCATCACCGTCCAACAAGCCTACGATGGAATTACTCACGCACGGCGGTGAGCATCATGAAATTGGTGATGGAGGATGGTTGATGATGACGACAGCGACGAATCCCCCTCTCCGGAGCCGCGAACGGACTCCAGATCAACCCTCTCGAGAGAGATTAGGGCTTGGCGGCGGCTCCGTATCGTAAAACACGATGAAACTTTCTCTCTGATTTTTTTGTCCGCGAAACGGAATATATAGAGTTGGAGTTGAGGTCGGTGGAGCATCAGGGGGCCAACGAGACAGGGGGCGCGCCCAGGGGGAGGGGGCGCACCCCCACCCTCGTAAATAGGGTGTGGGCCCCCTGGCCTTGATTCTTTCGCCAGTATTTTTTATATTTTCCAAAAGTTATCTCCATGGATTTTCAGGTCATTCCAAGAACTTTTGTTTTCTGCACAATAAACAACACCATGGTAGTTCTGCTGAAAATAGCGTCAGTCTGGGTTAGTTTCATTCAAATCATGCAAGTTAGAGTCCAAAACAAGGGCAAAAGCGTTTGGAAAAGTAGATACGTTGGAGACGTATCACTCCGTAGCCCGATGGTCTAGATAAACTTGGGGTAAAAGATAATCATCATGGCGTATATGATTGTTAAAATGTCTCGCTAAACGAGTAGCATAAATACCACCATGGATTTTTCCCGTAGTTCTGTTAAGGTGCAAACAACGTGTAATAATAGTTCCTAAGTTAAAAGTGTGATCATTGTAAAGTGCACGCCGTACAATGGCAAAGTCAGGTGCACTAAGTACACTTCCTTTCTCCGTAGCAGTCAAACACTTCGTGACAAGTAAAGCAAAGTAATGCACCAAAGGAAACTGCAGGCTAGTGGTCGTGGCTTTCGACACGCCCCTTTCCTCATGCACTGTCAAAGCGAGAAGGAACTCCTCAAACTCAACAGGCTTAGGCTCTCTTAATTCCCCGTCAAAGGAAATTAAACATATCTCACAAAATTCAGTAATCGCTATCTGACGGGTTTCAGAATATAAATCAAACCACACTGAAGGAGGTCCATGCTTATTCAGAAAGTAAAAGTTTTGCACAAAGGAGTTAGTGAGGGTATGGTGTTGGTCACACTCATCTGGGAGGAACTTGGTTAACCCAGCATTTGCCACGAATTGCGTGAACTCATGGTGGGATCCAGCTTCTTCCATGAAGGGAATGTGTGGCCATTTGAAAGTGCAACTAATCCCTGGGTGGTTTTGGTAATTCTTAACAACATATAGTTCATTGAACTAATGCTACTTCAAGATGATCATTTCCCAAAGTTCAATGATTGGCATGGCATGGACTAGAGATGTGGACCCCTCAAAATGCTAAGGACATATATTGGCAACGAGCTGAAGACTCTACATTTTCATTTTAGTTATCCAAGATCACACTGAGTCCATAGGAAAGCTAATACTATTAAAAGGGGATGAGGTGTTGCTTAATGGCTTACTTGCTCAAAATGCTTAGTGATATGCTCCAAAACCCTCAACCACTTTCTCATTTCCACATATGTCCTAAACCTAAAAGTCAAATTCGGCCCCACCGATTTGATCTATCCGACGCCACCGAGTTTCATTTGACATAGCCACTACCACAAACCCTAGTTACTTCGGTCTCACCGATAGGGAACTCGGTCTCACTAAGATGGGATTGCAAACTATCTGTTTCCTTTTCATAACATTTCGGTCTCACCGAAATGAGCAAATCGGTCTCACCAAGTCTGCATTGCAAACTCCCTGTTTCCTTTTTGTAACACTTTTGTCCCACCGAAGTGAACGAATCGGTCCCACCGAGTTTGCCTGACCAAACCTCTGTGTACCTATTGCTGAAATCGGTCCCACTGAGTTTATGCGATTGGTCACACCGAGACTACATTATGCCCAAACCCTAGCACATCGGTCCCACCGAGTTGACTATATCGGTCCCACCGAAAACTCTAACGTTCATGTTTTGACCTGGATCCGTCTGACCGAGTTTGCTGATTCAGTCCCACCGAGTTTGGGAATCTGTGTGTAACGGTTAGATTTTGTGTGGAGGCTATATATACCCCTCCACCCATTCCTCATTCGTGAGGAGAGCCATCAGAACGTACCGACACTTCCACTACTCATTTGTTGAGGGAGAACCACCTACTCATGTGTTAAGACCAAGATATTCCAATCCTACCATATGAATCTTGATCTCTAGCCTTCCCCAAGTTGCTTTCCACTCAAATCATCTTTCCACCATAGCCAAATCTATGAGAGAAAGTTGAGTGTTGGGGAGACTATCATTTGAAGCACAAGAGCAAGGAGTTCATCAACAACACACCATCTATTACCTTTTGGAGAGTGGTGTCTTCTAGATTGGTTAGGTGTTACTTGGGAGCCTTCGTCAAGATTGTAGAGTTGAACCAAGGAGTTTCTAAGGGCAAGGAGATCGCCTACTTCATGAAGAACCCTAGTGAGGCAAGTCCTTCATGGGCGATGGCCATGATGGGATAGACCAGGTTGCTTCTTCATGGACCCTTCGTGGGTGGAGGCATCCCTGGACTCGCTCAGCCCTTACCCTTCGTGGGTTGAAGTCTCCATCAGTGTGGATGTACTATAGCACCACCTATCGGAAGCATGCCAAAAATCTCCGTGTCAACATTGCGTGTGCTCCCTCCAAACTCCCCCATTTACTTTCTTGCAAGTTGCATGCTTTACTTTCCGCTGCCCATATACTCTTCGCATGCTTGCTTGAATTGTATTAAGATTGCTTGACTTGTGCTAAGTTGCTGAAAACTGCCAAGAACTAAAATTGGGAAAAGCATAAGTTTTTATTTGGTCAAGTAGTTTAATCACCCCCCTCTAGACATACTTTTGATCCTACAAGTGGTATCAGAGCTTTGGTCTCCATTTTCCTTGATTTCCATAGCTTTAGTGATCATAGCCTTGGTTTCACAACCTAGGAGAGTATGGCGTCTAGCAAGGGAAATTACGACCGTAGATGTCCTTACTTTGATGGTACTAATTTTCCTAGTTGGAAACAAAAGATAAAAATGCATATTCTTGGACATAACCCCGCCGTTTGGGCTATTGTGTATATTGGCTTGCAAGGTGAATTCTTTGATGGGAGAGAACCAAACCGTGAAGCTACCGTGGAAGAATTGAAGATGTTGCAATACAATGCTCAAGCTTGCGATATCCTCTTCAATGGATCGTGCCCCGGAGAATTCAACAAAATCAGCCGTCTTGAGAATGCAAAGGAAATTGGGATACTTTGATTGATATGCACAAAGGTACCGACTCCATCAAGGAATCCAAGCTGGATGTGCTTCAAAGTCAACTTGACAAGTTCAAAATGAAGGATGGTGAAGGTCGCCGAAATGTACTCTAGGCTTGCTCTCATCACAAATGAGATTGCCAGCTTAGGAAGTGAAGAGATGATCGACAAATTCATCATCAAGAAGATCTTGAGAGCCTTGGATATAAAATATGATACCATGTGCACATTGATCCAAATGATGCCAAATTACAAAGATCTCAAGCCAAACAAAGTCATTGGAAGAATTGTTGCTCATGAGATGTCACTCAAGGACAAATAAGAGCTTCACAACATGTCTAGTGGTGCTTACAAAGCCTCATGTGATGCTCCTACATTATCAAATGAGAAACAAGCCTTCAATGAAGAACTGAGCTTAATGGTGAAGAACTTGAACAAATTCTACAAGAGTAGAAGCAAGGAAAGAAGTTCCAAGTCAAGGTCCTACAATGACAAAAGATCTTCTAGTCGTGACCGAAATTGCTACAATTGTGGAAGAGCCAGACACTACTCCAATGAGTGTACGGCTCCCTACAAAAGAAGAGAAGACTCACCTAAAAGGAGAAGCAAAAGGGAAGAATCACCTTCAAGAGAGAGAAGGAGTAGAGATGATCGTTATGAACAAAGAAACTCTCGAAGAAGCAAGGATTCGAAAAGGAAGGAGAAGTCATCAAGGAGCTACACAAAACGAAGACACCAAGCTCATGTTGGTGAATGGGTATCCGGCTCTGACTCCGACCACCACTCCGAGAGAAGTTATCACTCCGACTCTGAATATACTCAAGATGAAGGTGTTTCCGGTCTAGCACTTGTGTCAACCAACTCCTATGACATGTTTGACTCAACTAATGAAGGAATTGGATGATGCTTCATGGCTAAAGGCCCCAAGGTATCACACCCCGAGTATGTTGATTTTAATAGTGATGTAGATGATTTGCTAGGTGAAGATGATTTACTTGTTGACAACTTTAGTGATGAATACTATGATGAAACATCAATTAATCATGATAATCAAGATAAAATGAATGGCACTGATAAGAAGGAGATTGAGCGTCTAAATAAAGAACTAAACACTGTTAACTTAGCTCATGAAACTACTTTAGAAGATCATCGAGAACTTTTAAAAACTCATGAGAAGTTACACTTCGAAAAGCTCAATCTTGAGTAAGAGCATGGGTTCTTAAAGGCCATCAATGATGATCTTCGGAAGAAAAGTTCTTCTTACATTGCCAAGCGGTTACTCTTGTCCACTTACATGCCACAAGTAAAATCTAGCAACAAGAACAAGAAAGATTCTTCTTCTAGTAGTAACAATAATAATGCTAAATCCAATATTGTTGCTTCTAGTTCTCTTGATTCCACTAATGACTCTCTTAGCCAAGTTACACTTGAGCAAGAAAATAGCTTATTGAAGGGAATTATAGAGAAAGGTGTTTACAAAAGCCTTGCCGGAAGTAAGCAATTTGAGGAAATTGTACGCAAGCAAGGAAGACACCAGAAGAATCAAGGTGTTGGTTTTGAACGAAAGTTCAATGCCAATGGAGTTGAGTGGGAAGAAGATTGATACTCCAAGACGAAATTTGTCCCTCAACAAGAGAATTATGATCCTACTTACTTCAAGGGAACACAAGCTCAAGATGATCTTCCACCACAAGACCACAAGCTAAAAGGCAAGGACAAGCTTCAAGAGGAGATTGATGCATTTGAAGATGCTCCAAAGGCCTTGGTCAAGTGGGCTCCCAAGACTACATCAAGTTCTACTTCATCAAGTACATCTACAACTCCAAGGATGTGACGCCCGGATAATTAGGCTATAGTAATCCCGCAATAACAATGACACGTCACCTCGGTTACTGCTGATAATCTCGCGTTAGTTCGAAGCGGATTCAAATTCAAAATTTGAATTAAGGTTAAAACAATTAAAGTTTTCAAAATTCAGAACTAAAATGTTTGATGTGTTGAAAATATTCCCTATCTATTTGTCATATAGAAACCATGTTTTTATATAAGGCCTATATATTTAAAATGAGCAAAAACAGAAAAGGAATAAAAATAAAAAGAGAAAAAAACAAAACAAAAAAAAACAAATGAGGGAGACCCCCTGGCCAACTGGGCCAAACGGCCCAGCCAGCGAGCCCACCGTCCAGGCCGGCCCACCCGTTGCCCCTGTATAACCCCCACCCCACTAACCCTAGAGCCCACTACCCCCACTCCCCCCCGAAATATCTCCCCCCTCTCTCCCCCGATTGGATCGGGATCGAGAGGAGGAGACCACCCCGACGACCACGCCTCGCGCCTCCCCGACGACTGCGCCTCGCGCAGCGACGTCGACGCCCGTCCCC
>LT934114.1:787132151-787148134 GCA_900231445.1 Triticum turgidum subsp. durum
CGCTTCGCCTGGCTGGCCGCGTCCGCCAGCGGCTCCACCCCGTTCCCTCCGCCCCGTCGCGCCTTCCCGGCCGGCCGTGGCCACCGACCGCGCTGCTAGTCGCGCCAGGCGCCAGGGCTGCGCCTTGCCCACACCCCGCACCGCCTGCTACCTCTGCCATGGCCGGCGCCGCCCCCTGGTGGCTCGGGCACACACGGGTGCCCACGCCCGGTGCCCATTTCGCCCGCCCAACTAAGGCCCTTGTGCCACTGCCACACGGGGCCCAGCCCCCTGTTTTTTTTAAAAAGAAACGAAAATGTAAATTTAATAATAATTAAAAGTAATTAATTAATTAACTTAATTAATCCAGTTATTTAACCTGATTAAACTTATTAACTAATTAAACTGTTAATTAGTGTTAGTCTATGACAGTGTGACCCCACGTGTTAGGTTTGACCTGGCCAACCGGTCAGTTGACCTGCTGACGTCATCGTGACGTCACCTCCGCACTGTTCTGGATAATGTTGTTCTAAATAATTAATAATAATTCCAGATTATTGCTAAAACTTTAGAAAACCATATAAAATAAACCGTAGCTCGGATTAAAAAACTTTGTACATGAAAGTTACTCAGAACGACGAGACGAATCCGGATACACAGCCCGTTCGTCCGCCACACATCCCTAGCATAGCAAACACGCAACTTTCCCCCTCCGGCTCATCTGTCCGAAAAAGCGAAACACCGGGGATACTTTCCCGAATGTTTCCCCCCTTCACCGGTATCACCTCATACCGCGTTAGGGCACCCCTAGCACCGTTACTTGTCTTTTCATGCACCATCATGCTTATGTTTGCATTATATTTATTGTTTCTTCCCCCTCTTCTCTCCGGTAGACTACGAGACCGACGCTGCTGCTGCCCAGTTCGACTACGGAGTTGACGACCCCTCTCTCTTGCCAGAGAAACCAGGCAAGCCCCCCCCCCCTTGATCACCAGATATCGCCTATTCTTCTCTATACTGCTTGCATTAGAGTAGTGTAGCATGTTACTGCTTTCAGTTAATCCTATACTGTTGCATAGCCTGCCTTGCTACTACTGTTGTTACCTTTACCTACTATCCTCCTGCTTAGTATAGGATGCTAGTGTCCCATCAGTGACCCTACACTCTTGTCCGTCTGCCATGCTATACCACTGGGCTGTGATCACTTCGGGAGGTGATCACGGGCATATACTATATACTTTACACTATTACATTACCTGTGATACTGTTCGGAGATGGGGGCTGAAAAGACAGGTGGCTCCATCCCGGTAGAGGTGGGCCTGAGTTCCTGACGGCCCCCGACTGTTACTTTGTGGCGGAGCGATAGGGCAGGTTGAGACCACCTAGGAGAGAGGTGGGCCTGGCCCTGGTCGGCGTTCGCGGATACTTAACACGCTTAGAGAGATCTTGGTATTTGATTTGAGTCTGGCCATTTGGTCTATACGCACTAACCATCTATGCGGGAACAATTATGGGCACTCGACGTCGTGGTATCAGCCGAAGCACTTCGTGACGTCAGCGACTAAGCGGCACGCGCCGGATTGGACTGGAACGCCACTAGGCTAGGTCTGCTTTCGGCCGCGTACGCAACGTGCAGGTGTGCTAAGGGCGATGGGCCTAGACCCCTGTGCGCTTAGGTTTAGATCGGCGTGCTGGCCTCTCTGTTGTGCCTAGGTGGGGCTGTGACGTGTTGATCTTCCGCGGCCAGGCATGACCCAGGAAAGTGTGTCCGGCCAAATGGGATCAAGCGTGTTGGGTTATGTGGTGCACCCCTGCAGGGAAGTTAATCTATTCGAATAGCCGTGATCTTCGGTAACAGGACGACTTGGAGTTGTACCTTGACCTTATGACAACTAGAACCAGATACTTAATAAAACACACCCTTCCAAGTGCCAGATACAACCGGTGGTCGCTCTCTCTCAGGGCATTGAGGAGGGGATCGTCGGGTAGGATTATGCTATGCGATGCTACTTGGAGGACTTCAGTCTACTCTCTTCTACATGTTGCAAGACGGAGGCTGCCAGAAGCGTAGTCTTCGACAGGATTAGCTATCCCCCTCTTATTCTGGCATTCTGCAGTTCAGTCCACTGATATGGCCCTTTACACATATATCCATGCATATGTAGTGTAGCTCCTTGCTTGCGAGTACTTTGGATGAGTACTCACGGTTGCCTTGTTCCCCCTTTTTTCCCCTTTCTCTACTCAATTGCTGCAACCAGACGATGGAGCCCATGAGCCAGAGGCCACCGTCAATGACGAATACTACCCCGGAGGTGCCTACTACTACGTGCAGTCCGCTGACGACGACCAGGAGTAGTTAGGAGGATCCCAGGCAGGAGGCCTGCGCCTCTTTCGATCTGTACCCCAGTTTGTGCTAGCCTTCTTAAGGCAAACTTGTTTAACTTATGTCTGTACTCAGATATTGTTGCTTCCGCTGACTCGTCTATGATCGAGCACTTGTATTCGAGCCTTCGAGGCCCCTGGCTTGTATTATGATGCTTGTATGACTTATTTATGTTTTAGAGTTGTGTTGTGATATCTTCCCGTGAGTCCCTGATCTTGATCGTACACGTTTGCGTGCATGATTAGTGTACGATTGAATCGGGGGCGTCACAAGTTGGTATCAGAGCCGACTGCCTGTAGGAATCCCCCTTCCACACTCCTTGGCCGAAGTCGAGTCTAGTCATTGCAAAACTTTTACTAACATCGCTGTGTGCCTTACGGGCCCACGTCGCCATTGGGTGGTAGTAGGATCTTTTATTTCTCGACCTATACTCTGGGACTCTGACATCTCTTCTATTCGGGTTAAGCGATTTTACTAACTCTGACTCTAGGTTCTCGATAATACTTTCTCCCGGAGAGCCCCTTATTACAGATGATCGTCTGCTGCACCAGAAGAATCCGAAGATACTCTCCGATGTTCTCTTGAGACTTTATGACGTCGCTTTTGCAATTCCCTTCCATCGATAAACCCCTGTGGATAACCACATATACTCGCCATTCTTATGATGCCTCCCAGTTGATCTTGTTATTACAAGATACCCCGAAATTCTCTCTGTTGTTCCGAGAATCCTTTGAGCTTACTGCCTTGCTGTTCTTTGCCACATGAATACCACTATGGATAATTTCTAGCACTCACCGGATAATTGCTCATCCCCAGTTGATTCATGTATTTCACAAAAGTCTTCAAAATACAATTTGAACTTTCGAAAATCCTGAGTAGCCTATTGCTCTTGAAATTGTTACTTGCTTTCATTATGGTTAAGCCCATAAGTCTAGTAATCTTGTTGACATCCATTGTCATTGTCATTTTGAGTCCGTTGATTCGATTTGTTGCGAATGCTCGAAATCCTCAAACAGATCCTAGAATTCATCCTTCCGGCTCAGACGTCGTTTTAATCATGACCTGGTTCTCGCCAATTAAATTGTCGTCGATTGTGCCCCTAAGTCTATTGAACTTATCCATCCTTGGTCAGAGCGTCTGCTTCTGATCCTTTGTTTTGGTAATCATAATTCCTTTGTTATCTAAGCATCAAATTATTCAGTTGTTCTATAATATGATGCCCGTGCATTCTTTCTTCCTCTGATTGAGTACCGATACTCACATCAGCTCCATTGTGGATTGCCCAATCCATTGTTGAATTTTACCTGACAACGCCCTTCATATTCAATAACCTTGTGAGCCTTTCCTCTGATACATAATGCCTTTGGTAAATTGTATCCTCTGCTTTCTCAACCATGCTCTGCCTTCGAGCTTGAGTTAATTACTCCTAAAGATTCTAGTATATGATTCTAAGATTCCCCGATGGGTTGAACCTATGCCTTCCTTAATATGTGTGAACTCGGAAGTTTTCATGAGTCATACTCATCTGGTATTTCACCAGGTAAAACTTTCAACACTAATGCTTTTATCAAAGCGAGAAGTGAATGGAAGGTTATACATTGAACAAGTGGGAGTCGACCTTGAACCTTGCGTTCATGCCCATGGACACGATGTATAACTTATCATGGAAGCTGCTCGTAAAAATAGTTACCCCCTTGCTATAAGTTCATCTTGTATCCGTGGTTCGATCATTTATGATCGTGGTTTCCAACCATGTTCTCCTTTAAATACCATTTCTCGTGCAAGTTTAAGCACTTGTCTTCTGCAGAGTATTACCCCAGTCCAACCTCTTGTTGGAAATATGCCCTAGAGGCAATAATAAAAGTATTATTATTATATTTCCTTGTTCATGATAATTGTCTTTTATTCATGCTATAACTGTATTATCCGGAAATCGTAATACACGTGTGAATACATAGACCACAATATGTCCCTAGTGAGCCTCTAGTTGACTAGCTCGTTGTGATCAACAGATAGTCATGGTTTCCTGGCTACGGACATTGGATGTCGTTGATAACGGGATCACATCATTAGGAGAATGATGTGATGGACAAGACCCAATCCTAAGACTAGCACAAAGATCGTGTAGTTCGTTTGCTAGAGCTTTGCGAATGTCAAGTATCTCTTCCTTTGACCATGAGATCGTGTAACTCCTAGATACCGTAGGAGTGCTTTGGGTGTATCAAACGTCACAACGTAACTGGGTGACTATAAAGGTGCACTACAGGTATCTCCGAAAGTATCTATTGTCTTATGCGGATCGAGACTGGGATTTGTCACTCCGTGTAAACGGAGAGGTATCTCTGGGCCCACTCGGTAGGACATCATCATATGCGCAATGTGACCAAGGAGTTGATCACGGGATGATGTGTTACGGAACGAGTAAAGTGACTTGCCGGTAACGAGATTGAACAAGGTATTAGATACCGACGATCGAATCTCGGGCAAGTAAAATACCGCTAGACAAAGGGAATTGAATACGGGATTGATTAAGTCCTTGACATCGTGGTTCATCCGATGAGATCATCGTGGAACATGTGGGAGCCATCATGGGTATCCAGATCCCGCTGTTGGTTATTGACCGGAGAACGTCTCGGTCATGTCTGCATGTCTCCCGAACCCGTAGGGTCTACACACTTAAGGTTCGATGACGCTAGGGTTATAAAGGAAGCTTGTATGTGGTTACCGAATGTTGTTCGGAGTCCCGGATGAGATCCCGGACATCACGAGGAGTTCCGGAATGGTCGGAGGTAAAGATTTATATATGGGAAGTCCTGTTTTGGACACCGGAAGAGTTTCGGGGTTTATCGGTATTGTACCGGGACCACCGGGAGGGTCTCGGGGGTCCACCAAGTGGGTCCACCAATCCCGGAGGGCTGCATGGGCCATGTGTGGGAGGGAACCAGCCCCAGGTGGGCTGGTGCGCCCCCCACAAGTGGCCCAAGGCGCAGGGGAGAGTGGGAGGGGGCAAACCCTAGGGCAGATGGGCCCTAAGGCCCATGCTCCCTGCGCCTCCCCTCTCTCCCCCTCTGGCCGCCGCACCAGATGCCATCTGGAGGCTGGCCGCCGCCCCTTGGGGTGGGAAACCCTAAAGGGGGCGCAGCCCCCCCTTCCCCCTATATATAGTTGAGGTTTGGGGCTGCCATACACATGAGTTCTCTCCCTCTTGGTGCAGCCCTACCTCTCTCCCTACTCCTCCTTTCCCATGGTGCTTGGCGAAGCCCTGCGGGATTGCCACGCTCCTCCACCACCACCACACCGTTGTGCTGCTGCTGGATGGAGTCTTCCTCAACTTCTCCCTCTCTCCTTGCTGGATGAAGGCATGGGAGACGTCACCGGGTTGTACGTGTGTTGAACGCGGAGGTGCCGTGCGTTCGACACTTAATCATCGGTGATTTGAATCACGACGAGTACGACTCCATCAACCCCGTTCACTTGAACGCTTCCGCTTAGCGATCTACAAGGGTATGTAGATGCACTCTCCTTTCTACTCGTTGCAGGTCTCTCCATAGACAGATCTTGGTGATACGTAGGAAAATTTTTGAATTTCTGCTACGTTCCCCAACAGTGGCATCATGAGCTAGGTCTATTGTGTAGATTCTTTGCACGAGTAGAACACAAAGTAGTTGTGGGCGTTGATGTTGTTCAATATGCTTACCGTTACTAGTCCAATCTTGTTTCGACGGTATTGTGGGATGAAGCGGCCCGGACCGACCTTACACGTACTCTTACGTGAGATAGGTTCCACCGATTGACATGCACTTGGTGCATAAGGTGGCTAGCGGGTGCCAGTCTCTCCCACTTTAGTCGGAACGTATTCGATGAAAAGGGTCCTTATGAAGGGTAAATAGCAATTGGCATATCACGTTGTGGTTTTGCGTAGGTAAGAAACGTTCTTGCTAGAAACCCATAGCAGCCACGTAAAACATGCAAACAACAATTAGAGGACGTCTAACTTGTTTTTGCAGGGTTTGCTTTGTGATGTGATATGGCCAACAAGAATGTGGTGAATAATATGTGATGTATGAGATTGATCATGTTCTTGTAATAGGATTCACGACTTGCATGTCGATGAGTGTGACAACCGGCAGGAGCCATAGGAGTTGTCTTTATTTATTGTATGACCTGCGTGTCATTGAAGAACGCCATGTAAACTACTTTACTTTATTGCTAAACGCGTTAGTCATAGAAGTAGAAGTAGTCGTTGGCGTGACAACTTCATGAAGACACGATGATGAAGATCATGATGATGGAGATCATGGTGTCATGCCGGTGACAAGATGATCATGGAGCCCCGAAGATGAAGATCAAAGGAGCTATATGATATTGGCCATATCATGTCACTACACTATTTGATTGCATGTGATGTTTATCATGTTTATGCATCTTGTTTACTTAGGACGACGGTAGTAAATAAGATGATCCCTTACAAAATTTCAAGAAGTGTTCTCCCCTAACTGTGCACCGTTGCTACAGTTCGTCGCTTCTAAGCACCACGTGATGATCGGGTGTGATGGATTCTTACGTTCACATACAACGGGTGTAAGACAGTTTTACACAGCGAAAACACTTAGGGTTAACTTGACGAGCCTAGCAGGTGCAGACATGGCCTCGGAACACGGAGACCGAAAGGTCGAGCATGAGTCGTATAGTAGATACGATCAACATGAAGATGTTCACCGACGTTAACTAGTCCGTCTCACGTGATGATCGGACACGGGCTAGTTGACTCGGATCATGTGATCACTTAGATGACCAGAGGGATGTCTATCTGAGTGGGAGTTCATAAGATGAATTTAATTATCTTGAACATAGTCAAAAGATTTTTGCAAATTATGTCGTAGCTCGTGCTTTAGTTCTACTGTTTTAGATATGTTCCTAGAGAAAATATAGTTGAAAGTTGAAAGTAGCAATTATGCAGACAGTAGAAAGCTTATGTCCTTAATGCACTGCTCAGTGTGCCGAACCCCAAACGTCATTTGTGGATGTTGCGAACATCGGACATACACGTTTTGATAACTACGTGATAGTTCAGTTAAACGGTTTAGAGTTGAGGCACTAAAGACGTTTTCGAAACATCGCGGAACATATGAGATGTTTCAAGGGCTGAAATTGGGATTTCAGGCTCGTGCCCACGTCAAGAGGTATGAGACCTCCGAAGATTTTCTTAGCCTGCAAACTAAGGGAGAAAAGCTCAATCGTTGAGCTTGTGCTCAGATTGTCTGAGTGCAACAATCACTTGAATCGAGTGGGAGTGATCTTCCAGATGAGATAGTGATGTTTCCCCAAAGTCATTGCCACCAAGCTGCTAGAGCTTCGTGATGAACTATAACATATCAGGGATAGATATGATGATCCTTGAAATATTCGTGATGTTTGACACCGCGAAAGTAGAAATCAAGAAGAAGCATCAATTGTTGATGGTTGGTGAAACCACTAGTTTCAAGAAGGGCAAGGGAACAAAGGGATACTTCATGAAACGGAAAATCAGCTGCTGCACCAGTGAAGAAACCCAAGGTTGAACCCAAACCCGAGACTAAGTGCTTCTGTAATAAGGGGAACAACCACTGGAGCAGCATTACCCTAGATACTTGGTAGATGAGAAGGCAGGCAAGGTCGATAGAAGTATATTGGATATACATTATGTTAATGTGTACTTTACTAGTACTCCTAGTAGCACCAGGGTATTGGATACCGGTTCGGTTGCGAAGTGTTAGTAACTCGAAATAAAAGCTACGGAATAAACGGAGACTAGCTAAAGGTGAGCTGACGATATATGTTGGAAGTGTTTCCAAGGTTGATATGATCAAGCATCGCACGCTCCCTCTACCACCGAGATTGGTGTTTGCGTTGAGCATAGACATTATTGGATTATGTCTATCGCAATACGGTTATTCATTTAAGGAGAATAATGGTTACTCTATTTTTGAATAATACCTTCAATGGTCTTGCACCTAAAGGAATGGTTTATTGAATCTCGGTCGTAGTGATACACATTTTCATGCCGAAAGATATAAGATAGTAATGATAGTACCACTTACTTGTGGCACTGCCATGTAAGTCATAATGGTATAAAACGCATGAAGAAGCTCCATGTTGATGGATCTTTGGACTCACTCGTTTTTGAAAAGTTTGAGACATGCGAACCATGTCTATTGGTGTATATGCATGAAGAAACTCCATGCAAATGGATCGTTCGGACTCACTTGATTTTGAATCACTTGAGATATGCAAATCATACCACATGGGCAAGATGACTGAAAAGCCTCATTTTCAGTAAGATGGAACAAGATTGCAACTTGTTGGAAGTAACACATTTTGATGTGTGCAGTCCAATGAGTGCTGAGGCATGCAGTGAATATCATTATGTTCTTACTTCACAGATGATTCGAGTAGATGTTGAGAATATTTACTTGATGAAACACAAGTCTGAATTATTGAATGGTTCAAGTAATTTCAGAGTGAAGTAGAAGATCATTGTGACAAGAGGATAAAATGACTATGATATGATCATAGAGATGAATATCTGAGTTACGAGTTTTGGCACACAATTAAGACATTGTGAAAATTGTTTCGCAATTAATACCGCCTGGAACACCATAGTGTGATGGTGTGTCCGAACATCATAGTTGCACCCTATTGGATATGGTGCGTACCATGATGTCTCTTATCAAATTACCACTATCGTTCATGGGTTAGGCATTAGAGACAACCACATTCACTTTAAATAGGGCACCACGTAATTCCGATGAGATGACACCGTATGAATTATGGTTTAGAGAAACCTAAGTTGTCGTTTCTTAAAAGTTTGGGGCTGCGACGCTTATATGGAAAAGTTTCTGGTTGATAAGCTCGAACCCAAAGCGGATAAAATGCATCTTCATAGGAAACCCAAAACAGTTGGGTATACCTCCTAATTCAGATCCGAAAGCAATATGGATTGTTTCTAGAATCGGGTCCTTTCTCGAGGAAAAGTTTCTCTCGAAAGAATTGAGTGGGAGGATGGTGGAAACTTGATGAGGTTATTGAACCGTCTCTTCAACTAGTGTGTGGCAGGGCACAGGAAGTTGTTCCTGTGGCACCTACACCAATTGAAGTGGGAAGCTTATGATATTGATCATGAAACTTCGGATCAAGTCACTACCAAACCTCGTGGGATGACAAGGATGCGTACTACTTCAGAGTGGTACGTAATCCTGTCTTGAAGGTCATGTTGCTAGACAACAATGAACCTACAAGCTATGGAGAAGCGATGGTGGGCCCGAATTCCGACAAATGGTTAGAAGCCATGAAATCCGAGATAGTATCCATATATCAGAACAAAGCATGGACTTTGATGGACTTGCCCGATGATCGGCAATCCATTGAGATAAATGGATCTTTTAAGAAGAAGACCGACGTGGATGGTAATGTCACCATCTATGAAGCTCGACTTGTGGCGAAGTGTTTTCCGACAAGTTCAAGGAGTTGACTACGATGAGATTTTCTCACTCGTAGCGATGCTTAAAGTCCGTCGGAATCATGTTAGCATTAGCTGCATTTATGAAATTTGGCAGATGGATGTCAAGACAAGTTTCCTTACCAGTTTTCGTAAGGAAAGGTTGTATGCAATACAATCAGAAAAGTTTTGTCGATCCTAAGGATGCTAAAAGGTATGCTAGCTCCAGCGATCCTTCTAAGGACTGGAGTAAGCATCTCGGAGTTGGAATGTACGCTTTGATGAGATGATCAAAGATTTTGGATTTATACAAAGTTTATGAGAAACTTGTATTTCCAAAGAAGTGAGTGGGAGCACTATAGAATTTCTGATGAGTATATGTTGTTGACATATTGATGATCAGAGATGATGTAGAATTTCTAGAAAGCATATAGGGTTATTTGAAAGGTGTTCTTCAATAGAAAACCTGGATTAAGCTACTTGAACATTGAGCATCAAGATCTATAAGGATAGATCAAAATGCTTAATAATACTTTCAAATGAGCACATACCTTGACATGATCTTGAAGGTGTTCAAGATGGACTAGTCAAAGAAGGAGTTCTTGCCTGAGTTGTAAGGTACGAAGTTAAGACTTAAAGCTCGACCACGGCAGAATAGAGAGAAAGGACGAAGGCCGTCCCCTATGCTTAAGACGTAGGCTCTTCAGTATGCTATGCTGTGTACCGCACCGGGAGTGTGCATTGCCATGAGTCAGTCAAGGGGTACAAGAGTGATCCAAGAATGGCTCACAGGACAGCGGTCAAAGTTATCCTTAGTAACTAGTGGACTAAGGAATTTTCTCGATTATGGAGGTGGTAAAAGAGTTCGTCGTAAAGGTTACGACGATGCAAGCTTGACACCTATCCGGATAGCTCTGAGTAGAGAGACCGGATACATATAATGGAGCAATAATTTAGAATAGCTCCAAGTAGAACAATTGTTTGGAATAGCTCCAAATAGAGCGTGGTAGCTGCATCTAGGAGATGACATAGAGATTTGTAAAGCACACACGGATCTGAAAGGTTCAGACCCGTTGACTAAAACCTCTCTCACAAGCAACATGATCAAACATAAAACTCATTGAGTGTTAATCACATAGTGATGTGAACTAGACTACTGACTCTAGTAAACTCTTGGGTATTAGTCACATGGCGATGTGACCTGTGAGTGTTAATCACATGGCGATGTGAACTAGATTATTGACTCTAGTGCAAGTGGGAGACTGTTGGAAATATGCCCTAGAGGCAATAATAAAAGTATTATTATTATATTTCCTTGTTCATGATAATTGTCTTTTATTCATGCTATAACTGTATTATCCGGAAATCGTAATACACGTGTGAATACATAGACCACAATATGTCCCTAGTGAGCCTCTAGTTGACTAGCTCGTTGTGATCAACAGATAGTCATGGTTTCCTGGCTATGGACATTGGATGTCGTTGATAACGGGATCACATCATTAGGAGAATGATGTGATGGACAAGACCGAATCCTAAGACTAGCACAAAGATCGTGTAGTTCGTTTGCTAGAACTTTGCGAATGTCAAGTATCTCTTCCTTTGACCATGAGATCGTGTAACTCCTGGATACCGTAGGAGTGCTTTGGGTGTATCAAACGTCACAACGTAACTGGGTGACTATAAAGGTGCACTACAGGTATCTCCGAAAGTATCTATTGTCTTATGCGGATCGAGACTGGGATTTGTCACTCCGTGTAAACGGAGAGGTATCTCTGGGCCCACTCGGTAGGACATCATCATATGCGCAATGTGACCAAGGAGTTGATCACGGGATGATGTGTTACGGAACGAGTAAAGTGACTTGCCGGTAACGAGATTGAACAAGGTATTGGATACCGACGATCGAATCTCGGGCAAGTAAAATACCGCTAGACAAAGGGAATTGAATACGGGATTGATTAAGTCCTTGACATCGTGGTTCATCTGATGAGATCATCGTGGAACATGTGGGAGCCATCATGGGTATCCAGATCCCGCTGTTGGTTATTGACCGGAGAACGTCTCGGTCATGTCTGCATGTCTCCCGAACCCGTAGGGTCTACACACTTAAGGTTCGATGACGCTAGGGTTATAAAGGAAGCTTGTATGTGGTTACCGAATGTTGTTCGGAGTCCCGGATGAGATCCCGGACGTCACAAGGAGTTCCGGAATGGTCCGGAGGTAAAGATTTATATATGGGAAGTCCTGTTTTGGACACCGGAAGAGTTTCGGGTTTATCGGTATTGTACCGGGACCACCGGGAGGGTCCCGGGGGTCCACCAAGTGGGGCCACCAACCCCGGAGGGCTGCATGGGCCATGTGTGGGAGGGAAACAGCCCCAGGTGGGCTGGTGCGCCCCCCACAAGGGGCCCAAGGCGCAGGGGAGAGTGGGAGGGGGCAAACCTTAGGGCAGATGGGCCCTAAGGCCCATGCTCCCTGCGCCTCCCCTCTCTCCCCCTCTGGCCGCCGCACCAGATGCCATCTGGAGGCTGGCCGCCGCCCCTTGGGGTGGGAAACCCTAAAGGGGGCGCAGCCCCCCCTTCCCCCTATATATAGTTGAGGTTTGGGGCTGCCATACACATGAGTTCTCTCCCTCTTGGTGCAGCCCTACCTCTCTCCCTACTCCTCCTTTCCCATGGTGCTTGGCGAAGCCCTGCGGGATTGCCACGCTCCTCCACCACCACCACGCCGTTGTGCTGCTGCTGGATGGAGTCTTCCTCAACTTCTCCCTCTCTCCTTGCTGGATCAAGGCGTGGGAGACGTCACCGGGCTGTACGTGTGTTGAACGCGGAGGTGCCGTGCGTTCGGCACTTTATCATCGGTGATTTGAATCACGACGAGTACGACTCCATCAACCCCGTTCACTTGAACGCTTCCGCTTAGCGATCTACAAGGGTATGTAGATGCACTCTCCTTTCTACTCGTTGCAGGTCTCTCCATAGACAGATCTTGGTGATACGTAGGAAATTTTTTGAATTTCTGCTACGTTCCCCAACACCTCTACTTTGATTTGTCGTCGAGTATTACCCCCTGGTATCTCGAGATTATCACGGAACTGCATAACTTCTTATGAGTTCTTCATCAAGTGCTACATTCTCATTGATTCCAATTTTTCATGGGCTCTGAGTTATTAAACACTCAAAGACACCGATAACTGACTCGAGTCCGTATCGCGATTAAGAAACTCTTGGTAACCTTCATTACTTACGAGTTTGAACTCAATCACGACATTCCTAGCCTAGTTGGCTATATCCTTGTCGTGCCGATTTTAACTGTGCTACATGCTCCTTATTCCTGGAGCACAACTTTCGATGATGAGCTAAGCTTACGTCGATATTCCTCGTCATATCATTACGCCTTGGATAGCAAGCTTGATTCCGTGTTTGTCCCATACCCATGGTTCCAATAACCTTTTGCTTCATCATTACTTTGACTTGATGTCATCGCCGATCGATTACATCTTGAAATCTCTCGACTACTATGTCGTGATCATCATCAGCATTCCGAGCTCTTCCAAGATATCAATTGAATTTATGTTGAGAAAGACCATCCTTGCCCTTGATGATTAGTGTTATCATCGACCACTCTACTGCCTTCCCTCCAACACAAACTTATTTGTGTTTTGTGTTATACCTTGAGTTCCTTGCTATCCAGCATTTGCTCTTCTTTACCTTGGAGTATTACCATCCTTTATGTCAAGAATATCGTGGGAATTTCACCACCTCCTAAGAATTCTTGGTATAGTGATACTTCTCACCATCACCATTCTTTCTTGGTCCTCGTGTTGATTCCAACCGGGGTACAAACAAGTGAACGGTGCTGTTTGGATTCTGCACTTCTAGCAACCCTATTGCTTTGAAGTTAATGGTCGGCCATTCATTCTTAGACTATTGATTATTGAATCACCATTCTGACATTGGTCGTGCAACCCGTCCCATATTTCGGGTGCACCTTTCAACCAATGTTTAATTGGGTTTGTTTCCTCGAGCATACCTCATTGTATCATTTGATCTGACAATGATCATCTCCTTGTTCACTTAATCGTGGGGGTCCATCTTTTTGAAATCTCCATGAATTGTGGCTGAGTTCATCAACCACCTCTTCTTCCTGTCCTTGGGTTAATGATGAACTCTTGTTAACGGAAATCACTTCATAGTTCATTTCTCGAGAATCTTACAGTGTCATCCCGTCAAATTGTGTCGCACCTTTTCTTCTCAAGCATCCTGAGTCTGGGGTATCCTAACACCGATCAGATCTGAATCTCGGTCAGATATGATGGTTGGAACACTTTCCAAGAGTCACAACATTGGTCTGTATATGACCCGGTAAGGTGATGTCATGCCCAGCACACCTGGCCGGAGGACCTACTATTATAGTTTCCTTTTTAGCAAGGTTATCCATTCTTCCATGAGGAAATTGTAAGACTTATTCTATAAGTTGTTCCTGATGGATCCTTTTTGTTTCCAAAGTCTGATCTTCACTTGTTTACCATGTCAATGCTATCTCGAAGCATGTCTATGGTACTTCGATGTTTCAACAAGAACATTTGAAGCCCAATGCTAAACGTTTCTTGCTCAATTATCCAAACACCGTTGTATGGATAATGTCATGAAAATTTCTCTCCCCTCACCTAGAGGCTTTTCTACTTAATATCATGTCATGGTTATCATGTTCTGCTTGTTCTTGGGAAGGATATACCCCTGACATATGTGTTTAAACACATTTTTCTTTCCATTGTTCTGTTTAATCTGATGATCACATTTTCCTTTCCATTGTCTTGTTTAACATTTCTCGTGGTTTATATGATCTAAGCGGTAATGATTCGCTGCTTATATAAACACCTCAGTTGTACAACTCTGTCAATAAGACCCTGTTACTATTGTTGATGACATCCCGATAACCACCGATGGACGAGAACTTTGCCTATTGGTCTGCCTTGTTCAACGAGCAGGAAAATGGTTCTCTTCGTCCCTCGCCCTTGGTATCGATGTTGTCGCCGACATAACTGAGAGGCTACCCTCTGACATGCCTTGCTATCATGACCGTGCAAGATGTCAACCCCCATTTCTACTTTAACCCACATGGTGGGCACATAACCCACAGTTCCACAGGATCGAAACCTGACTCTCCTGTACAACCCTGTTTCTAATGGTTATTCTCCATGCTTGGCTTCGTATTTAATTCATGTGCCACCTTCCTAGTGCTCTATTCTGGTATCAGACGCAATACTTACTCTCGCTACTCTGAACCCCTTTCTCACTCAGGTTCAGACTTCGAGCAACTATCTATCTGCTTGGGACCTCTTATTGTACCTTCGTACCTTACTCTCGAGGTATTTTATATGTTCAACTCAAGAGATAATCTTATGCTCATTCATGGGTTAACCTTAGATTGTTTCCCTCACAAGCATTCTATCGTAGTCAAGCTGCCCCTTACCTATTTGTAAGTACGTTGGAGTTCCTGAAACAAAGGACGACTTCACCATGATGACCTGAAGTGGAGAAATGAAGACATCAACGTAATGGATCGATCTATTCGAGAAGAGCAACCAAGACCAAGGACACTCGTCAAAATTTCGTAACAAAAGCCATTTCCCCTTACTCCCGCTCCTAAATCCCGGGACGAGATTTCTTGTAGTAGAGGAGATTTGTGACGCCCGGATAATTAGGCTACAGTAATGGCACGTTAATGATGACACGTCACCTCGGTTACTGCTGATAATCTCGCGTTAGTTCGAAGCGGATTCAAATTCAAAATTTGAATTAAGGTTAAAACAATTAAAGTTTTCAAAAGTCAGAACTAAAATGTTCGATGTGTTGAAAATATGCCCTATCTATTTGTCATATAGAAACCATGTTTTTATATAAGGCCTATATATTTAAAATGAGCAAAAACAGAAAAGGAATAAAAATAAAAAGAAAAAAAAAACAAAACAAAAAAAAAACAAATGAGGGAGACCCCCTGGCCAACTGGGCCAAACGGCCCAGCCAGCCAGCCCACCGTCCAGGCCGGCCCACCCGTTGCCCCTGTATAACCCCCACCCCACTAACCCTAGATCCCACTACCCCCACTCCCCCCCGAAATATCTCCCCCCTCTCTCCC
>LT934114.1:787155127-787170286 GCA_900231445.1 Triticum turgidum subsp. durum
GCCCTCTGTAAGCACTCTCCCCTTCCGATCCCTCTTGTTTGCTTAGGATGAACCCTGGCTATTTAGTGCTAGTTAGTATGAACCCTAGGCTATTTTTAGTGCTAGTTAGTTAATTACAATTAGTATTAACCCTATTTAATTAGGGCAGTAGTTCCTAGGTACTAATTAGTTAGTAAGAACTAGGTACTAATTAGCTAGATACTAGTTTATTTTTATTTATAGTAAGTTTATTTTTAGTAAGAGCTAATTGAATTAATAGAACTAGTTAGTAAGAACTTGTTGCTATTTTTTTAGTTAAAGCAATTTTTCCCGCATCGACGTGGACGTTGCCTATCCCGCAGCCTCGTCGTCGAGTCGGCGGAGGATGACACCTGCTTGACCAGATGGGCCATGTCCGGGACTGGGCTCCGCCGGGGTGGTACTGGGAGGCGCTACCTACTGGGGGGGTGCAAGTTGGTGAGGAGCCAGCTTGTCGTTGACCCGAAACTTCTTTGGTGGCGGTCACATGGGCCAGTGACGGTCCAGAGGCTCGAGGACCCCGCGGAGGTGGTGCGTTACCGTGTTAGTGAGGAGGACGCGCATGTCCATCGCTACTTGTTTGCGTTGGAGCACAGGTTCTCCAATACATGGCAGGTTCTCCAGGGATCTCATTGGAGCTATGATCCCGTGATGGTTCCTTCTCTCTGGGTGTCCACCGCCCGTGCTGATACCCGTCGTGTGCTAGGGTTTTAGTTGTATTAGTGATGTTATATGTATGACACTATTTGGGATGTATTAGTGATAATATTCGACGATGTACGGACGCATGAGATAATTTACTTTTGCTTATTGAATGCATGCTAATTTGAGTCCTATAAGATATTTTGAAATGTATATCTTGTGTTGCTCAAATAGGATATGTGCTTGCCCAAGTGGCCATTGACAGGTTACACCTCCGAGTGGCCTATGTTTTGCCGGAGTGTTGATTCATTTCCGTTCCGGCAAATTTCAGGCGCTCGATATGTCCTATTTTAGCAAAGGTCATGCCGGATTTTTCCGTGAATTTTGGCATGACCAGAATATGTAGGAAATATCGAGTGCCCCGAATTTGTGTGTTGAGTATCCTGGTAGTTGTCTTCGATCGATTTTCAATTAATGTTTCAACTATGAACATAGGAAATGTCTGACGGCGAAAAGGATTTCGGTATTTGCAAAGACTACGAAGACGATCGTGGCCTGTTCGATGGAATCTTCCTAGATGATGATAGGCGCTTCAGCATCAAGCTGGACGAGAACTTCGAAGTGGATACAGTATGTCACAACGACAACTCTTTTTTCGTAATTAAGCATGACATCTGCTTCATTTGCTTCAACTTATATTTTTTTACTATTCTACTAGCGTATCCCCTGCCATGCAAGAGTTTTTGTATTGGATAAGATAGGTTGCAGTTGTACTATGGAGGTAAAGAAATTTTACTTGAAGACCCAACATGGTTATATTTTCCACGCAAAATTATACAATTCAGACGACTACACCTATTTTGGATGCAAAACATGGCGAGCACTATGCAAGACTTATGCATTTGAGCCTGATATGGTTATCACCTTTGATATTCGTCCGGAAGATGATATTGAAGGTAATACCGACATCTGGGTCAATGTGCAGACGCCTCCAGTTATACCATTATGTAAGTTTCTCAACCATATTTATGTCTTTGATATTGTGTATTCAAAAATAGTTGACAACTAATTTGAATTGTCAGCTTATTTCGGTGCAAGCAAACATGTCCAGTGCTTGGTAGACAAAACTGTATACTATGCCGGGGCTGAACTCAACTGCGAGGAGCTCAGTCATTATGTTTCATGGCTTGCGGATCTTGATACTGTCAAGACAAATTTTCTTCCTGCATTTAGAAATGTTAGTACTGAAAACGTGCGACCAATAGTGTTCGTAATGAACTACGGTCACATCTATTTAGGAAGGATGGTAAGATTTTTAATATTTCTCCTCAGTGCATCTTTTCCATACATTATTTTTGAAGCTAAACTTCATTGCTAAGTATGTTACCATACGATGTTCTTCAACAGGGAGTCCCGATGAATGTTGTGCCTTATGGGATCGAGACTAAAGGTACCATGACTATTATTAGCTTACGGCCAAGATATCCTATAGATTACTTTAGTGCATTCAATATTAGCGACGGATGCTTAATAGTGCAAGACTGGACCAAATATGTGATGGGGGAGCGCAAAGAAGTACTAGGGGGCAGCAAACAGATGCGCTACCCACGATTAGGAGACATGTTCATCTGCATGCTCCAACTTGATCAAGGAGGAGAGCTATACATGTTTTATGTTATTTTACCTATGAGAGAGCAGCAGGAGTGATTAGCTAGCTAGAAATGAGTTTGAAGATGATGATGTTCTACACTATTACTATGATGATAAAATAGCTAGTGTTGGTGGTAATGACTATGATGATTATTATTAGCTAGTGTTAGTGGTGATTAAATAAATACTATTGGTGATAATGACTATGATGATGATTAAACAGCTTGTGCTGGTGGATTAGATTCAAGTGGAGGCAACATGTGGTGCTCATCGAAAGTACTACTTGTCCAAACTAGATCAAGTTTGGATTAGTAGTATACTTTTGACATGCACCACATATTGCCTCCACTTGAACCTAATCCACCTTCATTTGACACACTGTTATGGACATAATGATGTAAACCTCATAACTGGTATTGTACCAATATTTGTACGATGGAGAGAAAACTGCATAAATACACTAAAAATAAAAAAATAAAAAATGAATACTAGTAGTGATGGAGAGAAAACGCGCTACCACTAGTTTCATTAGCAGTAGAGTGGGGTTGAACAAACACTGCAGCTATTTGTCCTAGCAGTAGCGCGCGCCGGCACGGGTTACTGCTAAGCAATAGCTGTAGCGCCTTATTAGTAGCGCGCCTACCCGCGCTACTAGTGAGCACAAAACCAACACTACTGCTAGGATTTTCCCTAGTAGTGTACGGCACTACTTAGCATAGAACAAACCAGCTCTCTATTACAACACGAATAGGAATAAAAGGTCTCTGATATTACAATGAATAACATCGGCACAGTGACACTACGCCATCCATGCTTGCTCTATACAAGTAGCATAACAACTCGAGGTAGCGGAACAACTACTGGCAGCGGAACAACGCACGACAATGATTGAGGGAGTCCGGTATTAAGGGGTCCTCAGACAACCGGACTATATACTTTGGCTGGTCTGTTGGACTATGAAGATACAAGATTGAAGAATTTGTCCCGTGTCCGGATGAGACTATCCTTTGCATGGAAGGCAAGCTTGGCAATACGGATATGTAGATCTCCTTCTTCGTAACCGACTCTGTGTAACCCTAGCCCCCTCCAGTGTCTATATAAGCCGGAGGGTTCAGTCCGTAGGACAACAACAATCATAATCATAGGCTAGGTTCTAGGGTTTAGCCTCTATGATCTCGGGGTAGATCAACTCTTGTAATACTCATATTATCAAGATCAATCAAGTAGAAAGTAGGGTATTACCTCCATCGAGAGGGCCCGAACCTGGGTGAGGGAGTCCTGGATTAGGGGGTATCCAGACAGCCTGAGGGAGTCCTGGATAAGGGGGTATCCAGACAGCCGGACTATATACTTTGGCCGGACTGTTGGACTATGAAGATACAAGATTAAAGACTTCCTCCCTTGTCCAGATGGGACTCTCCTTTGTGTGGAAGGCAAGCTTGGAGATTCGGATATTAGATCTCCTCGTTTTGTAACCGACTCTGTGTAACCCTAGCCTCTTCCGGTGTCTATATAAACCGGAGGGTTTAGTCCGTAGGACAAGAACAATCATAATCATAGGCTAGCTCCTAGGGTTTAGCCTCTATGATCTCGTGGTAGATCAACTCTTGTAATACTCATATCATCAAGATTAATCAAGCAGGAAGTAGGGTATTACCTCCATCGAGAGGGCCCGAACCTGGGTAAAACATCGTGCCCCTGCCTCCTATTACCACTAGCCTTAGACGCATAGTTCGGGACCCCCTAGATCTACCAGTTTTGACACCGACATTGGTGCTTTCATTGAGAGTTCCTTTGTGTCGTCGCTTTAAGGCTCGATGGCTCCTTCAATCATCAACAATGACATGGTCCAGGGTGAGACTTTTCTCCCCGGATAGATCTTCATGTTCGGCGGCTTCGCACTGCGGGCCAAGTCGCTTGGCCATCTGGAGCATATCGACAGCTACGCCCCTGGCCATCAGGTCAGGTTCGGAAACTTGAATTAGACGTCCGATATCCGTGGAGACCTGATCTTCGACGGATTTGGGCCTACGTCAGGAGCGTCGAACAGTCACGACGAGCACCACTTAGATCTGCCATCGGACAGTATTCGGGATATCGCACCTGCAGCAGCTCTGGACTTAAATCCAGGGCAAATCGCGTCGTCCGAGGTCGGGTGGATGGAACCCGCCACAGAGGCCGCATACTCTTCGATGGTAGAGCCAAACACAGATTCCACCCTTAAAAAAATCGGTGTCACCGGACCCCCGGACTTGTGTCCGGATGTGGGTTCCGAACCACGCGCGCCCGGGCCTATCGGGTCCGATTGGGCTCCGGTAATGGAGTTCACCGCTGTGGATATCTTTCAGCACTCCCCCTTTGGCGACGTGCTGACTTCATTAAGGTCTCTCTCTTTGTCAGGAGACTCTTGGCCGAACTATGTCCGGCTCAAGTGGGAAGCAGGCGACGAAGAAATTCGTTACCCACCCACCTCCCACTTCATTGCCACCATTGATGATTTGACTGACGTGCTTGACTTCAACTCCAAGGACATCGACAGTATGGACGACGATGCAGGAGAAGAATAGGAACCACCGCCCACAGGGCGCTGGACAACCACCTCCGCATATGATATATATATGGTGGATACTCCCAAAGAAAACAATGGCGACGAGGCAATAAAGGATAATCCCTTAGGGAAGCAATCAAAGCATGGGCGTCATCGGCGCCGCTCTAAGCCCCGCCACAGTAATATCAGCACAAGTGACGAAATCAATCCGGATGGTGCCGAAGAGGAATACAATCCCGATCGGCCTACCTTCAAGCAGGCCGAACAGGAATACGGGCAGGTTAGCCCAGAAGAATAGGCGACGGACGGATACATGGAGGATGACAACTATACGCCTCCCTCCGAAGACGAGATGAGCCTCGGCGACGACGAATTTGGCGTGCCTGAGGACCCCGTAGAGCGGGAGCGCTTCAAGCGCTGGCTTATAGCCACTGCAAGAAGCCTGAAAAAGAAGCAGCAGCAGCTCCAAGCTAATCAAGATCTGCTCACAGACAGATGGACTGAGGTCCTGGCAGCCGAGGAATACGGACTCGAGAGCCCCGCCAAGGGTTACCCAGAGCACAAGTTGCTACCCCAACTCAGGGAGGAGGTCCTAGAGCCTACATTACCAGCATAGGGCGAGGATGACCGGCTACTTCGTGGCCAAGATAAAACGACATACCAGCCCGAATACCAGCCCACACACCAACGCCAATACATTATGGCCCGGGGCCACACGTAGGACCTACGAGACAGCATCCATGAACCTCGACGCAGTAAACACAAATGTCACAAGAACAATGGTACTGCCCAAGACATGGCAGTCGATGCCAGATTTCGCGGCTCCTAGTCTGGTCAGCGGAAAGAGAACAAATCAGGCCCATCCGGCCTGGACCGCATACTTGACCGCCCATGTCAAATTTTCATGGTACCCTAGGAACGACAGCCAAAAATAAAAATAGAGAATGCCGGATCTTGAAACAAGCCGGCCAGTCACGTGCCAGAAACAATAAGAAGGGGTCTCAAAGCTATAAGGGCAATGAGGTGCCCAGACCATCAAGCATTATAGGGCAAAAGAAATCTCTTCGCATAACAACACGGTGAACGTGATAAATACCATCCACATCCCCAAATGGGAACGAATGCGTACTCTTCGGGACGACAACTCAACAAAGCAAGTCACCCCAGGGTACAAAAATACGGCCGATCATTTTTGATCATACAGACCGTCCAGCCAATTTTCAACCATGGCAATTCAGTTGCACTTATCCTGGACCCAATAGTTGGCGGGTTCTACTACATACGAGCCCCTATCGGCATGGACAACAGCCCAAATCTGCTGAACCAGGACACAGTGCGCCAGATAGGTATTGATCACTCGAGGATCAAGCCCGCTAAAAACATCTTCTCAAGATGTCGTACCAGGTGGATAGGTTAGTTTTATAGGTCCACCACCCTGGAGGTTGTCTTCGGATCACCAAAAAATCACCATACTAAAGAGTCAGTCTTCGACATTTTCCCCCTATACAGTAACTATTACGTACTCCCAGGGTGAACCACGTTGTCTTGATTCAACGTGGTACCATACCGTGCCTACGGCAAGCTTAAAATGCCAAGACCACGCAACATAGTCTCAATTACGGGCAATGACGAACTCCACCCAGGCACCAAAAAATATACCGCCACTGAAGCAGTGAGTTGTGCCTTTTTATCGAACGTTGCTTCAATAGCCAACCGCCCGGACACCAACAAAGGAGTCCGAACTACTTTACGGCATGATAGCCCGGCTCGACCTGGCTCCAATCAAGCACTCAGACACAAGCTGGGGAGGGCCTCGCGGTTCAACCGCTCTATTACACACAAATGTCTCTAAGCTTTTTCTTTGCAGGCTTACTTTTGCACAGAATAGGACTGGCGGCATGGAATCAGCTCGGATGCACAAAGAGGGAATATATAAATATTCCCCAAGAAGACAATCCGAATACACTTCGGTTCCACACACAGCCTCCTCCCGCCCGGTCTCAACATGTTCCGCCATCATTACTCTTTTTATAGCATAAATTGTATTCATACGCATAGACGTGTCAATCGACTACAACATATAGAGTTACATGACACCTAACGACTGCCATTCCTCATTGACACCCTTTTTGTCACAACAGCATCCGCACATCATGTCACGTCCTAATACGCTAGGGGCTTCATTGTACCCATAATATGGCAACAAAGTCCGGCCACCTTCTTGGTCGCCCGGCACCCTGAACTTATAGCATTATATGCATCAGCTCCGAATCATGTCTTGGGTCATTAGTTGGGTTTGCCCGGCTCCCCTGTTTTGGTACCTTACATTCCATTCTATCGGCTAAGGTAGCGCTGGGAGAACTACTGCGATTGTGTCTCGGTTCTTCCGGACGAGCACCTCAGTAGAGAAAGCCGAAAACTGACTTTCATGATACGACGAGAGCTAGTCAGCTGTTCGAGAGGTTGTAAAATCCTTAAAGATTTATACCGCATAATGCCATAACAAATGCAGAGTGTGACGGATCGGTCTTCCGATCAGGCGCTATTAGAGCCCCTCGTGCGGTCTTCCGAACACCAGGGGCTGCGCCTACCATACTCGAATTCCTATGGCTAAGTGAGAGTGATAAAGCCCTATAGTCCTATTCCCTGGTTCGCTGTGCTGAACACCTCCTTCAAGGACCCAAAAATGGGATAAAGAGTGTTCAGGGTTATCCCGAACACCCCCGTACTTTCTACGTGGGGGCAGTAGCCGACGACTGGCCAACTCTCAGGATTTATATATATCAAACGGCCGCACAGGAGGAAAAATTCTTATATAACAGGAAATACATAATTCAAGTGCCAGCGTCCCCCATTAGAAAGGACAGCATGACTGTCTTCAGGGAAATATAATGTCTTTGGTACATTGCTCCGCCATAAGGCGGGCTCCTTTCAGGACACCATCATAATATAATTCAGGCTTGTGGTGCTCCTTACCCTCCGGCGGTCCCTCAGTCATCAGCTTTTCAGCATCAAGCTTCCCCCAGTGCACCTTTGCACGGGCAAATGCCATTCGTGCACCTTCTATACAGACCGACCGCTTACTGACTTCGAGCCGAGGGCAAGCACCCACAATCCGCTTCACGAGCCCGAAGTAACTGCTTGGAATTGGCTCGGTGGGCCACAGCCGGATAACTAAGTCCTTCATGGCTAGTTTGGCCGCCTGGTGCAGTTCGATCAGATGCTTCAGTTGATCGACAAACGACACCGGATAATTCGGCGCCAAATACTGCGACCAGAAATGCTTTTTCGCTGTCCTCTTCTCCTCAGCTTGGTAGAATTGAGCAGCATCAGATATGCTACGTGGCAGGTCCACAAACGCCCCTGGAGAAATAAGAATTCAATTTGTCACTTTGAATATCTCCTGTTACTACATCAAAATCGCTTTGAATAAGAAAAAGCCTTACCAGCCGCAATCCTCCTTGCCTCCTGAATGTCCTTTAGAGCACCTTGGGCTTCCTCCCGAGCATCATTTGTGGCTTGGAGAGCTTGGGTGAGTTCAGATTATTTCCCTGATAGACTCTACTCCAAAATCTCGCTTTTCTTCACAGCCTACTGGAGCTCTCGTTCAGCTTCAATGACCCTGGCCTCGTGCTTCTCGCGGAGAGCCTGCTCCATGGCAACCTTCTTGTCGGCTTTGGCCACGGCCTTTTTAAGCACCTCAATTTCGGCACCTGCCCCTAGAGCACACAATACCAATAATTTCATCAGGAATAACTACTCCTTAGTGCTAAACTTATCAAGGTTTCGATATAACTTGCTTTTCCTCCAACTGCTTCTTCACTCGGCCAAGTTCTTCTTCGTCCCGTTCCAGACTCTGCTTTAGTCCGGATGCTTCCGCAGTATGAGAGGCGGTCATCGCTACAGACGCCTGTTTATAAAGGAAGAAATATATGTCATCAACTGAGTCTCCTGCGATGCGGAAATTTGATCCCCTGTCCGGTTCTCTCTTTTCACCAGATAGTGCATCAGGGGCTACTATCCATACTATGACAATCTTCAAAAGTTCCTAAAACATACCTCAAAGCCTTTTATATACGGCTGATGCAGGACTCATTCAGTCCGCTCTCAGCGGACTGAATCTTTTCAATCACCGCACCCATAAGGGCGCGATGTTCATCGATGATGGAAGCACTATTTAGCGCTGTCAATAAGCTGCCCTACACCTCTGGTTGGACAGAGGTTGCCAGCGGCGCGGGCTCACCTCCTTCAATCAAGGGGGGCTGCCTGCCTGATCCCAGATCCTTAAAAGTCTCCAAGACTATGTCCGGCTGCGGCCCAAATCCAAGATTGCCCCCGCCGTCGATGCTCATGGGAACCGTTGCTCCCGTGTATCCGGCCCTAGAGGTGTACCCTTCCTGGTTGGTATCCTTCTGGGACGACACCTTGGTGTCACGCCCAGGCTTCGGGGAAGGGGCCTCCGAAGGCGTCTCGCTCTCTAGGGCATCTGAGCTCAGCGAGTCCTCCGGTGAGGACTGTCCGGCGCGAGACCTCGCCGGGCTGCACAAAGTGTGGCGCAAGCTAAAATATTACACCTTAGTGATCCTGGATGCGTAGGCGTGTTCATATTTCGTGTACTCACGATTTTCCCAGGGGATGGGCCCTGGGTTCCCACTCCGGGCTGCTATTGGTAGCCGTAGTGGACGTCTCTGGAAGGGGATTTTTCCCCCTCTTTGGCGATTCGGCCTCCAAGGATGAGGATGCCGTCCTTTTCTTTCCCCTCCCATGGAGGACTCGTCTTCTTCCTCCTCCTCGTCATCTTTAGAGGAAGGATGTGCGTTGGAGTCTTTGGATTTTGTGTCCGAAGCACCGCGGCGACGGAGGCCGCTTCGGGTCTCCTTGGCCTCCTTGAAGGCCTCTTTTTGTGGTGCCTTGTAAAGCGCTGGGAGCACCATCTTCGTCAAAAGTGGACCTGCTGGTTCTTCTGGCAGCGGGGCCGGACAATGTATCTGCCCTGCCTTCTTCGTCCATTCCTGGGGTGATTGTGAAAGGCATGATAAAGCGTCTTCCTCGAGATATGTCGGCTAAACATGGATGGACAAAAACATAGCGATAACTTACCGTACTTGCGGGGCAGGACAGTTGATACCCACGATCCTCGGTGGAGTCCGGCCACGGTTTGCCGGACTTGAAGAGCACCTTCCAGATATCCTTGTGTGAGGAGCCGTAGAGCTCCCGTAGGGTCTGGTGCTCGGCCGGATCGTATTCCCACAAATTGCAGGTCCGATGTTGGCAAGGAAGAACCAGGCGAACTAACATCACCTGGACTACATTGACGAGTTTGATGTCTTTATCTACCATGCCTTGGACGCGCGTTTGGAGCACCGACACCTTGTCGGACGAGGACTAGTTCAGGCCCTTCTTGGGCCATGATGTGAGCCGCAGGGGGGCTCCGGAACTGAATTCGGGAGCACACTACTAGGAAAAGGGCTATAGATAGGACTGATTCTAATGGCGCACCAGGTAAGTAGTGCGCCACTACTATATACTAATAGCGCACCGGTTGCTCGTGCGCCATTAGTGTGGAAGACACTAATGGCGCACCGTGCTCAGGATGCGCCACTACTATTGATTTTTTCCCCATTTTTCCATACAAACTAATGGCGCAGGGTGACAAAGTGCGCCATTACTAGTTAGAACTAGTAATGGCGCACGACCAAGACAGTGCGCCATTAGTATATATATATTTTTTACTTTTTTGCAAACCTACTAATGGCGCACTGTGCCAAAGTGCGCCATTACTAGTTTAAACTACTAATGGCGCACTTTTCCACAGTGTGCCATTAGTATACATATGTTTTTTTTTACTTTTTTGCAAAAAGTACTAATGGCGCACCGCTAGCCGGTGCTCCATTAGTAACCAGGGTTACTAATGGCGCATTTTGTGGTGGTGCGCCATTAGTAACCTCGGACCAACAAGATATTTTGGACAACCCATCTACCCACTCACTTTCCCCACTTCATTCTCTTCACCTCCTCCTCCAAGCTTGTCTCGGCTGCCTCCTCCTCCTGACCTCATTTCCACCATAGATTCATCAAAATTAAGTGGTGAAATTACCTTTTTTTGATAGGTAAGTAAGGGGAAAGCTATCTTCATGATGTAGATCTACTTTTTTCTCCCTAGCTCGCTCCAACAACGTGCACATGCACTTTTTGTGGCCTAGCTAGATCTATGTATGTTTGTGGTGTTGCTTGTGTTTGTGGTGTTGCATATATGTTTGTGTTTGCAGGTACCGGTATTTGAAATGCTATAGTTGCCAATATTTTGCCGGAATGTTGATTCATTTCCGTTTCGGCGAGAATTTTGACACTATGCATTCTTTTTGGTCCTATTTTTAGGGAAGGTCATGCCAAATTTTTTCTTGGTTCTAAAATATCGTTTTGCTCTACCCCACAGGCGACCATGGTCCGCACGATGACCGAAGGCATCGTGAATAGGTTTTTGAGCTCCGCGAAGGCCGAGATGCTTCAAAAGAATGAGAAGGAGATAAGATGTCCGTGTCGAAGATGAAAGCTAAAGAGCCTTATTGCGGACCCGGATTCCGGGCAGGTGCGGGACCACCTGCTCTTGCATGGTTTCATGGATGGCTATCGGTGGCAAGGTGATGAAGATGACTATGAAGTCGTCCATGGGGGCCGGGCAAGAAATGAGGAAGGGCAACAAGACAACCACCGCGGCGAGCGCGGGCGAGAAGACAAAGAATCTCCAGGACATGATCACGGCGGTGATGATGTACACAATCATCATGTAGAAGATGTCGTACATGATGATGAGGAAGATCAAGACAAAGGGCATGATCATGAAGATGAAGATGCCGGAGCAGACAACGATGGAGGCTGGGTGCAGGACCCTCATATTCAAGAGCTGCTTCGCAAGCAGACGGATAACGCAAGAGCTGCCGCCCGAGAGAAAGCCAAGCTGGATCAACTGGAGATCGACGCGGTTACTCCATTGTATGAAGGATGCAGGCCCGAGGATACCTGCCTGAAAGTAACGCTCATGGCTCTGGAGATGAAGGTAAAACACAAAATGACCGACGCATGCTTCGACGAGAACATGTCATTCTGGCAAGAACGTCTTCCCAAGGGGAACAAGTGCCCGACCAGTTTCGAGGAGGCGAAGAAAATCGTGTGTCCTTTGGATTTACCGCACGTGAAATACCATGTGTGCATGAACAATTGCATCATTTATCGGGACGAGCACGCGGAGTCTACCATATGTCCGGTGTGCAGCGTCACTCAATACAAGAAGAGGAAGAAAGCTACTCGAAAATCGGTGTGGTACTTTCCGATCACTCCTCGTTTGCAGCGGTATTTCGCGGACCCTAAGGCAGCAAAGCTCCTGCGTTGGCACGCGGATAGGGAGGAGAAGAAGCGGGAAGATGACGGAAATGATCCAGAGATAAATAAAGAAGACAAGATGCTGAGTCACCCTAAGGATGCGAGCCAGTGGCAAGCGTTGAACTTCGAATACCCAGAATTTGGGAAGGATCCAAGGAACATCATGCTGGGCGCGAGCACCGATGGAGTCAATCCGTTTGGCAGCCAGAGAAGCACACATAGCACCTGGCCTGTGTTTGTGTGCATGTACAACCTTCCCCCCTGGTTGTGCATGAAGAGGAAGTACATTCACATGAGTATGCTAATTGAAGGGTCGAAGCAACCTGGGAACGACATCAATCTGTATCTGGGGCTGCTGAAGGAGGAGCTAGACACGCTGTGGAAAAAGCCAGGCAATACGTGGGACGCCGCAGAGAAAGAATATTTCCCTATGAGAGCCGCACTGCTCACGACGGTGCACGACTATCTTGGTTACGGATATCTCGCGGGGCAGGTAGTCCATGGATTTTCTGGATGCGTAAGGTGCATGGATGACACAACGTATCGCCAGCTAGATAGAGATCCCGGTTCTTCGAAAACCGTGTTCATGGGACATCGAAGGTGGCTTCACGACGATGACCCATGGAGGAAACGCAAGGATCTGTTCGATGGTGAAACCGAACCCCGAAAACGCCCGTGTACGAGGAGCGGCGAGGAAATAGATGAGCTGTTGAAAAATTGGAAAGACTGCCCACTGCCGGGAAAGAAGCAAAAGGCGCGAGAGCCGGGAAAGAAGCGAAAGGCGCCAGAGCCGCTGCTGAAGGTATGGAAAACGAGTTCTGTTTTCTGGGACTTGCCGTACTGGAAGATCCACCGTATGCCTCACAGCCTTGATGTCATGCATATCATGAAGAACGTGTGCGAGAGTCTTCTTGGTACCCTGCTCAACATGCCAGAGAGGACCAACGATGGGCCGAAAGCAAGGGCATACTTGAAATCAATGGGCATCAGGCAGGAGCTTCACGCTAATGATGATGATGATGATGATGATGATGATGATGATGATGAGGCGAAGCAGGACACAGAAAGTCGTCGCAAAGGCAAAAAGGCCAAGAAGACCGGAAATGACTACCCTCCCGCGTGCTTCACTCTAAGTCAGGAGGAGATTGAGCAGTTTTTCACCTGCCTCCTAGGAGTAAAACTTCCTTACGGTTACGCGGGGAAGATAAGCAGATACCTAGACCCAGCGAAGCAGAAGTTCAGCGGGATGAAGTCTCACGACTGTCACGTGCTGATGACGCAGATACTTCCAGTTGCAATCCGCGGGATCATGGACGTGCACGCCCGTGAAACGCTATTTGGCCTATGCAACTTTTTTGACGTCATCTCTCGGAAGTCGATTGGCGTGAGGCAACTCAGAAGGCTACAGGAAGAGATCGTGGTGATACTATGCGAGCTTGAGATGTACTTCCCGCCCGCATTCTTCGATGTTATGGTGCATCTGCTGGTCCATATCATGGAGGATATCATCCAACTCAGGCCGACGTTCTTGCACAGCATGATGCCATTCGAAAGGATGAATGGTGTCATCAAAGGGTACGTTCGGAACATGTCACGTCCAGAGGGAAGTATAGCCAGGGGCTTTCTGACCGAAGAGTGCATCTCCTACTGCAAGAATTATCTAGGCATCGAGAACCCCGTAGGTCTGCCCGTTAACAGGCACCTCGGCATGCTCGCTGGATGGGGTCACCGTGAGGGTCTCCGCGAAATGCATGTCGACTTCGAGGGTCGACTCGCCGACTTTGAAAGAGCAAACCTAGTCATGCTACAACACATAGACGTGGTCGATCCTTGGGTGGTAGAGCACAAAACCTTTATTGAGAAGACGTACAATGACCGAGGCCAACAGAGGACGGACGGAGATATACTCAAAGAGCACAACTCATGTTTCACGCGTTGGTTCAAGCAGAAGCTTCTATCGTACCCTTTACATGAAGATTCTTCCGCGGAAGAACAACTCATATTCGCCTTGTCACAGGGCGCCGAGCACAACCTGATGACCTATGAGGCGTACAATATCAATGGCTACACATTCTACACCGAGGACAAGGACATGAAGAGCGATGGTTATCATAACTCTGGGGTAATGATGGAATCCTACACCGGTAAGGACAAGGACAGATACTACGGAAGGATCGAGGAGATCTGGGAGCTGAGCTACGCTGGAGAGAAGGTGTCGATGTTCCGTGTCAGATGGGCCAAGAGCGTCCTAAAAGAAGACCGATATTTCACCACCATGGTTATACCCGAAGCCAAATCCAAGACCGCGGGCGCAAACGTCACCGCGAAAAATGAGCCATGGGTACTGGCTTCCCAAGTGGACCAATGCTTCTTCATTACCGACCCGCCAAAGCACAGTCGTGTTGTCGTGAGGAGAGGCAAAAGGAAGATCATCGGAATGGATGGAGTAGCCAATGAGCAAGACTTCGACAAGTACGGCGACCCGAAGATTGAACATGACGACGACGATGAAGTAGCAGCACACACCACAAGAAGAAGCAGGACCACCCTACCTAAAGGACGTCAGTTCCACAGAAGAACTCCATTTGCGAAAAAGAAGGGCAAGAAGATTGTGAACAGATAGCTAGCTAAGATCGATTGTATTTAAATCGTAGTCTTCATTTCTCGATTGTATTTCATGGGTACTTTTTGATATCATGAATATTTTTAAATTTCATGGGCACTTTTTGAGTTCATGAGGACACTTGATCTCGATCCCCCTCCATCTTGATCTCGATCCCACCCGCACCCTCCCCCGCTAGCTCCACCGCCGCCGACGACCCACCGCAACCCTTCGCCGCTCCACCACCGCCGCCGAGCACCCGGCCCCCCGCACCCTCCCCTGCTCCACCGCAGCCAACGGGCACCCCCCGCACCCTCCC
>LT934114.1:787171153-787208987 GCA_900231445.1 Triticum turgidum subsp. durum
CCCGCGCCCTCGCCGTCGCCCTCCCCCCGCGGCCCTGCCTGCATCAACCTCCCTCCCGAGCGCGACAGCTAGGGTTCCTAGCCGCCGCCACCGCTGCCGGCCCGCCGCCGCGGCGCGCCCAGCCGGCCAAACCTGACGCTGCCGAGCTGCCCCTGCCGTCCTCCACCACCGGTCACCTCCGCAGCAGCCGGCGAGCCAAGGAAGTACTCCTCCCGCGACCTCGCCGCCCACACCTCCCTCAAGCCCAGGTAGGCGATTTCAAATTCAGCAATCGTCTTTCCCTACCCTCGTGGTTCGAATCGAATCGTCCGTCCGGCCTGGTAGAATTGCTGGCCCTGGGGACACGGCTTCGAAATGCATGCGCACCTGAATGTACTCACTGAATTTTAATTGACAGTAAAATTCAGTGTAATTTTGGTTAACTAAATTAAATGTAAATTCAGTTAACTCATAAAATTAAGTGAAACATTTGGTCTGATTGAAATGCAGCAAGTTTTTTGGGGGTCCTAATCACTTTTCTTACAAAAACTTGCTTAAATAGCAGCAAGTTTGAATACAATGTATGTTCTGTAGCTTGTTTAGAAAGATCACTGAATAAAGTGTATGTTCTATAGTTTGAATTGTGTAATGTTCAGGGTTGTGTAATATTCAGACTTGACTAGTTCTAACCACATACAGAAACCCTAAATCCCTAATCCCTTCTACTCAGCACGTATGCTCATTTATTTTTCCTTTTGATGAACAACAGGTTAATGGATTGGTCAGCGGATCTGAAGGTCAGTGGATTCCAAGCAGCCAGATCAAAGGTAACTGAAGAAAACACCATTGCTCTGTTATGCTTGTGATGGCCTGAATGATGGTGTATAGATGTTCTTTTGATTTTTGTGATGCTCAGATTTGTTACATCAGATCAACTAGACATAATTTGTTACATGGTTGTAGACATGTTCTGTTTATACTTGTGATGGTCTGATAGTTGTAGACATGTTCTTTCGCCATACCCCAAACACCAAGAATTGGTAAGCTACTGGTTACTGCCATACCACAAACAAGTACTTGGAGTTCTAGCTTCCATGCACTAGCCTATCAATGGCGAAAGAGAAAAAAACACTGACTAAGAATATCAACATTTGTGTCCATGCTTCGATGCAGAAAAAACATTTGTGTCTATCTTCCATGCACTAGCCTATCAAAGCTCTTTTTACCAGCTGTAAGGCAGTGTGCAATGCAAGACCTGCATTAGTTAGTGGATGAGGCCACAAGACCAGCTTTAGGGTTTAGGGCTTAAGCCAAGAGGAGAAAGAAAGGGCTGTCCATATGAAAAGACCAGCTTTAATCAGTTAACAGAAAAAGGTACAGAACAAGCAAATGTAAGAAAAGAAGAGAGCTTGTACTGCCAGTACATCATCAGGCAGTTCACCAGAGATTTTCAAGTTAGAAATACTCCCAGGGGTAGATGAAGAGAGAATATCATGAAGGAACAATTTAGTTTTAATTAATGGAAAAGTTGCATTTACTTGTAGTGAAAGGAACAATTTCAGGTAATTATAAATATTCAATAGCAGTAGAGGCAAGCAGTAGCAGTAGCTGTAGATGCCAACTTTTGATATGCATGCATGCATTCTTTGCTTGTTTATATTCATTCTTGTAAACTGAACATGCTCATCTATCTATCTATCTATCTATCTACCTGCTTAAGTATGTATGTATGCATTGTATTTTTATTTCCTTTGGAAAATAAAGTTTATTTCCTGGCTGGCTGGCATGATGGCTCATGGATCCCTCAGCTGCAGCTACAGTTGGAGCTCAATCTGATCTCATCTGAAATGAATCTATAAATACAGAGTGTAGTTAGTTACAGAGTAGCAGAAATATTTGCTGGATGCAGTTACTTGCATGGGCCTGGCTGATGAAGAAAAACTTTATATATATTCATACTGATGTTGAATCTATAAATCATACTTATTGGACATGTTTAATGTGTTGATCCATCAATTGATCACATTGAGAAAGACCATCGTGTCTCCGACCATTTTGCAAAGGTCTTGTCTCCGACCATCGTGTTGTGATGAATTTGCAGGTACCCCCAGAGGCCCTTGAGTTTGCCGGAATGTTGATTAACTTCCGTTCCGGCAAATTCGGGTAGTCCATATGTCCTATTTTTAGCAAAGGTCATGCTGAAATTTTCCGTGAATTTTAGCATGACTTTGCTAAAAATAGGACATATGGGGTACTTGCGACTAATGCATGGACCGGGGTATCTTAGTACTTAGTTAAGTAGGATCAAATGCCCCGCCATTCTTGCTGCATTAAACCATAGGTGGCAATATAGCCAAGTGATTAGTGCCAAGTGATTAGGCCCAACCTAGGGTGCCTCGGCTTAGGCTTTTAGGGTGCCTCGGCGTCGACAAACCCTAAATGATAAAAGCTTAGCTTTTAGGATGCCTCGGTGTCGACAAACCCTAAATGATGAGACCATGGTCTTGTTCCTTGACAATAACCAACTTTTTGACCAAATTGTTTTCCTATTTAGAGCGAAACATGGCCAACAACGATGAGTCCGGCGGTTCGGGCGGCAAGCAATTCTGGGAGCTCTCCCAGGAGATGGAGGAACAACCTCACCGCTATGAGGATGCCGCGGAAGACACCGATCCTGATTACACAACCCCTAGTGGCGTTGGGGATGACACCACTGATGGTGCCACCGAGGATGCCACCACTGATGATGGCGGCGCACACACAGATGGCAGCCAACCGAAGAAGCAAAGGAAGGACCGGCGCCCGAATGCGCTCCACACCCTCAAGGAGGAATTCACTCAAGTGGACTCCGAGGGGAATCCAACGGAGCCCAAACATATAGTCAAGGGGTACTCGGTTCAGCTCGGGTGCATTCTCCGGAGCACCGTCTCGATCAACACCGAGAACCTTAGGCATAAGGACCGAGGGAATTTGTGCAACCTCCTCTTCACGAAGCTGCACGAACAATACAAGTTCCCCGCCGAATTTGAAAACACACGCCTCTCAGGGAACAAAGTGAACAGTGCTGCCCTCACGAAGATGAGCACGGCCCTGTCTACTTGGAGAAGCGCGGTGAAGAGAATGATTGATAAAGGTGATAGTTATGAGAAGATCAAGGCGAAATATCCTTTGATGAGCGAAGATGACTACAAGGAGTTCAAGATAAAGTGCGAGAGCTGTGCAACCTCCGAATCAAGTCAGTGGGGGAAAGAAATGCGGGAGTTGAACTTAGGGGAACACAAACTCGGTCCCGGCGGTTACAGAGTGGCGGAGCCTATATGGGACAAGGAGGACGCGGAGCGTGCCGAGCAAGGCCTACCTCCCCGCTTCGAGAAATACAGCGGTAACAAGCAGACCAGGAACTATGTCAGGGCCCGGTACAAGGAGGACCTGAGCTTACCACGGATCCGAAGACCAGGGCGCTTGAGCTTGTTCTGGTAAGGAATACACCCCCGCGCAATTAGCTATATATGGTTGCACTCTAATTAATCCCCAATATTTCTAAATGGTTCACATTCCTTTCGCAGGAAACTAAAAGCAGTAGCGCGGGGTCGTCTCAGAGCTCCCCTTTTGACACCCCTTTAAATAGGGCGTTGAACGTAATGAAAAGCAAGGATAAGCTCACTAAGCCGACGTCAGCTGGTCGTGTGGCCGGCAAAGGCTTGTCCACAAAATGGGGGTCATACTATACCGCTGGTGTGCGGAAGGAGAAAAAGGCCAGCTCAGAAAGCCAGACACGCGAGGTTGAAGCACTCAAGGCACAAGTGGCGTGGATTCCGGAGCTTGTCCAAGAGCAAGTGGAACAACAACTGGGAACGAAGCTGAACGCCATGGTGCCTACGTTGATTCATGGGCTGACGACGTGGATTGCAGGCGGCCAACAGGGGCCTCCCCCGGTTCCCAGCTTCACGGCCAGCAACTCGCACAGCGCGCAGGCGGCGCCATTGGTGTCTCCGGCGGCGGCGCCATTGGTGTCTCCTGCGGAGGCGGTATTCGTGTCTCCGGTGCCGGCACGGGCATTGGAGCTTAATGCACCCGGGTGTACGCCGGCCGGCACCTCGCCAGCAAGCGCCCCCTCCGTCAGTTGCATGCCCGCCGTTGGCGGTGCCTCGACATTAGCCGAGCTCGACGGCATCACGGTAACTAAGCCTCTCGGCCGATGACTTCATCTCCTTGCCTTTGACTGGGCATCCCTGACGCCCTGTACATGTTTTCGCAGGGCACCGCCGACGTTCCTTGCACTCTTCTGCACTTCGTGGGCGCCGAGTTGGTCGATGTCGCCAAGGGCAGAATCGTTCAACCGGGCAACCGCATGTTCCACAGTAATCCGATGCCACCCACAGCGTATAGGGTTGAAGTGGTTCGGGTGCTGCCAGGCTGCGACGAGCTGTTACCTCCGGTTCGACCTGCTGGGGCCGACGAAGAAGATGAGATGACCCTCAGCGCCTGCATAAACTGGCCGCTGCTTTGGCCGAAGAGCCAGATTCGTTTAGGGGCGGGGGACACCACCCCACAGACAAGACCGCTAGTCGTGCCGGTGCCAAGCCATGGCAAGAACGCCACAACGCTACCGGACCTGCCGGACATCCCTATGTCGGACATCCCTATGTCACAGGATCCGGACAGCCCTATGGCACAGGATCCGGACGACGACGACAACGACGACGGTACATTTACCAAAGTCGATAAGTACTTTGCCGAACATGGGTACGCTGTAGAGTTCTGCGGGCCTCTTTCTCAAGAACCCAACCAAGACGACCGCAATCTAGCTGGTACGGCGTAGAAATCCAATTGCAATAGGCGTCGTCTGGCGTTCAGTTCTCAGGAGACGCCTCCAGCTCCCGCCTTCACCGAGCCTCAGATAGCTGAGGTGCGAAATATTATCAGCCCCAACACGCTCAAGAATGCGGTCTGTGAGCAGAACTCGGTCCCATTACAGGAGATCAAGAAGAAGGGACGGAAACGAAAGACTAACAAGGGCGCCGGTGCGAGCCAGCCGGCACCGAGTTCGATCCGTGCTCAGGACGGGCCACCTTCGCCTAAGGATATCTCGAGGAGGGTGCATGTGGCGGGTAGGGCGATGCTACCGCCAAATATGCTGAATGCTGCAACCGGTGCTATGCGGAGTCTGCACGATAGTGTTCTTTCTTTGGAGAAGTGGCGTCTCAGAGAGAAGGATGTGGCATACCCGGTTTTCGTGGCCAAGGTGCCAGAGGGCAAGGGCTTTGTGGATGGCGACATCGGGGGTACGATCGTCCTGCGGTTTGATGACATCCTTGCTATGTTTAACCTTCATCCGCTGCACTACACCTTTGTTCGGCTGTTTTCGCTGAGTATGGAGATGCGGATCATTAGAGACAAGACCCCGGACATCGTGATAGTCGACCCCTTCTACATGCGTGCCAAGCACTTGAGCAGCGCTGGGGACCGCCAAGTTGCGAGTTCACACCTCGAAGGCATCATTCTGGCAAACCCAGATAAGGATAACTTCCTTATGGCTTACTTTCCCGAGTAAGTCATCCCTTAACCGCCCCGTAACATATGATTTCTTAGATTTCGATCGTTCTTTTTTTTCTAACATTCTGTGTTCTGTGCAGTGACACACATTGCACACTCATCCTCTTAAGCCCGAAATATTCCATGGCCACGTATTTCGACCCGAACCATAACTCCAAGATAGACTACACAAATGTCAAGAAAGTTCTTGATGATGTTCTCCCCGGCTACGCCAAATCTGGAGGCACCTTCACTAGGGCAGTTCGTAAGTACGGCAAGCACGCCTTCTCACACAATACGAAGTTCTGCTACGTCAAGCAGCCGCCTGGTGGTCAGAAGGATGCCTACTACGCCCTCCATCACATGCGGGCGATTGTAAGGGACCATCATCACCTCCTGCTACCAGATAATCTCAAAGATTGGGCCGCGAGCTTGTCGGCAATCCAGGACGCGGACCTCAGACAAGAATTCTTTCGCATCCAGTCGGAGTCTGCAGACATCATCCATCAAGATGTCCTTCATACCTCGGGGCAGTTCTTCCTCAGATATCAACCGTCCAACAGTGAGATAGATGGAACGCTACAAATGCAGGGTGACAACGACCACGATTTCATGACCATCACGACAGACCACGGCTTCATCCATGCTCCTGTCCGATGAGTCGAGTCGAAAGTAGTGATGTGTAGTTCTGAAACATTGATTGGCTCATGTTGTAATTAAACTTTAATGAATTCGTATGTCTCTTTGGTTTGGACAGTCATTCAACTTAGATGTAATCAATGCTATTTATTAGTAGGACCATGAATCATGCTATTAATGTCTTGCTTTTCTCTTCCGATCCTTTTGTTGCATACTTACATATTGCTTATGTATTGTCTGTTGTTTGGCTTGTGCATAGAGATGCCGTCGTATGTCATGTACAAGGGTAAGGTTCCCGGAGTCTACGACGACTGGGAGGAGTGTCGGAGACAGGTTCACCGTTTCAGCGGTAACAGTTACAAAGGGTACACCACTAGGGCGGAGGCCGAATCTAGATATGCCCGCTATCTAGCGGGAGAGAGGAGGGAGCGTTGGAGGAACCGAATGAAGACCAGTTTGATTGCGATGATGCTCATCGTGATGACCACAACTCTCTTTTATGTGATGGTAGTTTAGATGATCGATATCGACTTGTAATGTGAAGACAAACTCGATACTCGCGGTCTTGAGACTTGTAATGTTTTATCTTTGTTCGATCTTTTGAATTCGGAGACTAATATGATGAATTGTATTCGGAGACTAATCTTCTATTGTATTCGATGAATCTGATGTTGCTGTGTGCTGCTGTCTATATTCTATCCAATAATATATTTTGTAACCTGTGCAAAAATCAGAAAAGCAAAAAAAAAACCAAATATTCATACTAATGGCGCATCAAGGCAGAGTGCCCCATTAGTATGCCAAAGGATACTAATGGCGCATCAAGGCAGAGTGCGCCATTAGTGTGGCAAAGCACATGGTTACATATGGACCCCCGGGAGGCATACTAATGGCGCATGGAGTTACATACTAATGGCGCACTGCCAGGTGCGCCATTAGTATACCAGATACTAATGGCGCACCAGTGGTGCGCCATTAGTAAAAAATTCTTATGGCGTGCTACTAATGGCGCACCGGTAGTGCGCCATTAGTAGGCAAAACCGGTGCGCCATTAGTAGGCCTTTTCCTAGTAGTGGCAGCGGCCCACTTTTTGCCGTGCGGCTCAGTGATGTAGAACCACTGCTGCTGCCGCTCCTTGACGGAATTGTTGAAGGTGCCTGTCGGCCATATGACCTTGGGCATCTTGCTCACCATGGCACCCCCGCACTCGGCGTGCTAGCCGTTCACCACCTTGGGCTTCACATTGAAGATCTTCAGCCATAAGCCAAAGTGTAGCGAAATATGGAGGAAGGCCTCGCACACGTTGATAAACGTCGAGATGTTGAGGAAAGAATTAGGGGACAAATCATGAAAGTCAATCCCGTAATAATACATGATGCCGCAAACAAATGGGTGGAGGGGAAACCCAAGCACGTGGACGAAATGAGGTAGAAACACAATCCTCTCATGAGGCTCCGGATTAGGGACGATCTGTCCCGCCGTTGGAAGGCGATGGACGATTTTCTCGGCCAGATACTCGCCCTCTCGAAGCTTCTTGATATCCTTCTCCTAGAAGGTAGAAGCCATCCACTTGCCTCCTGCTCCAGATCCGGACATTTTGGAAGATCTCTTTGGTGGAGAAGATGAGCACTTGGGCGCTAGGGCTCGAGCAGAGGGGAATGGACGAGCGGAAGGAGAAGGCGTGGGTGAAGAAGAGGAGTCCTTATCTCTTTATAGAGGCAATAAATACTTTTGCGCCTCCCCACTTGCCTGATGGAACCTGCTCGTTCCCCACTAACCGCGATTGGCAGTACGGTTGGGCAACCCGCACCCGTATTGATGAGAGTCCCGTGATAAGGGGGACATGATCTTTGCTTCGACAAAACGTGTCCAGGAAACCACCTCGCAATATGCGCAGTAGCTGGTTGAGAAACGGTTCGGATATGGACCGGGCCACAATGTGATACCAAGCTATGAAAAAATATTAGTGGATTTGTGAAGAAGTATGCTCTCTACGATGGTGTAGGGAGATTATCTTGCAGAGCCGGTCACGATCCTTGTGTTCAAAATGTTCTATGGAGTATTGGGAGATGGAACCCGCCTTGCAATGTCGAAGACAATCTGCGTGCCGGACTCATCGTCATTGAAGCCTGGTTCAGGGGCTACTGAGGAAATCCTGGATAAGGGGGTATCCGGACAGCCGGACTATATACTTTCGCCGGACTGTTGGACTATGAAGATACAAGATTAAAGACTTCGTCCCGTGTCCGGATGGGACTCTCCTTTGCATGGACTGCAAGCTTGGCGATTCAGATATTAGATCTCCTCCTTTTGTAACCGACTCTGTGTAACCCTAGCCTCCTCCGGTGTCTATATAAACCGAAGGGTTTAGTCCGTAGGACAAGAACAATCATAATCATAGGCTAGCTCCTAGGGTTTAGCCTCTACGATCTCGTGGTAGATCAACTCTTGTAATACTCATATCATCAAGATCAATCAAGCTGGAAGTAGGGCATTACCTCCATCGAGAGGGCCCGAACCTGGGTTAAACATCGTGTCCCCTGCCTCCTGTTACCATTAGCCTTAGATGCACAGTTCGGGACCCCCTACCCGAGATCCATCGGTTTTGACACCGACACAGCCGGACTATATACTTTGGCCGGACTGTTGGACTATGAAGACACAAGATTGAAGACTTCGTCCTATGTCCGGATGGGACTCTCCTTTGCGTGGAAGGCAATCTGGGCGATTCAGATGTTCGATCCCCTTCTCTGTAATCGACTCTGTGTAACCCTAGCCCCCTCCGGTGCCTATATAAATCGGAGGGTTTAGTCCGTAGGACGTGGACAATCATAATCATAGGCTAGCTTCTAGGGTTTAGCCTCCACAATCTTGTGGTAGATGAACTCTTCTAATACTCATATCATCAAGATCAATCAAGTAGGAAGTAGGGTATTACCTCCATCGAGAGGGCCCGAACTTGGGTAAATATCGTGTCCCCAGCCTCCTGTTACCATTAGCCTTAGACGCACAGTTCGGGACCCCCTACCCGAGATCAACCGGTTTTGACACCGACATTGGTGCTTTCATTGAGAGTTCCTCTGTGTCGTTGCTGCAAGGCTTGATGGCTGCTTCAATCATCAACAATACAGTCCAGGGTTTGACTTTTCTCCCCGGACAAATCTTCGTGTTCGGCAGCTTCGCACTGCGGGCCAACTCACTTGGCCATCTAGAGCAGATCGACAGCTACGCCCCTGGCCATCAGGTCAGGTTCGGAAACTTGAACTACACGGCCGACATCCGCGGAGACTTGATCATTGACGGATTCGAGCCTGCTACAGGAGCGCCGAACGGTCACAACAAGCATGGCTTAGATCTGCCGTCGGACAGTGTTCAGGATATCGCACCTGCAGCAGCTCTGGACTTCAATCTGGAGTAGATCGCGCCGTCCGAGGACGGAGGGATGGACCCTGCCACGGAGGCCGTATACTCATCGGCGTTGGAGCCGAACACAGAGTCCACCTCTAAGGGAATCTGTGTCACCGGACCCCCAGACTCATCTCCGGTCTTAGGTTCCGAACATCGTGCATCTGTGCCCATCGAATCCGATTCGGCACCAATCATGGAGTTCACCGCTGCGGATATCTTTCAGCACTCGCCCTTCCGTGATATACTAACTTCTTTAAAGTCTCTCTCTTTGTCAGAAGACTCTTGGCCGAACTATGTCCGGCTTGAGTGGGGTTCGGACGATGAAGAAATTCGCTGCCCACCCACCATCCACTTAATAGCCACCGTCGATGACTTAACCGACGCGCTCGACTTTGATTCCGAAGACATCGATGGTATGGACGTCGATGCGGGAGATGACATAGAACCACCACCCACGGGGCGCTGGACAACTACCTCATCATACGATATATACATGGTGGACACACCCAAGGAGGACAACGGCGACAAAAACGACGCAACGGAGGATGAACCCCACAGGCAGAAACCAAAGCGATGGCGCAGGCGCCGCTCTAAGTCCAGCCACAGTAAAAATAGTGATAACAGCGCAAGAGAAATTGACACCCCGGTCGACTCCAAAGGCAACAACGACCATATGGACACAGTGATGGAGCAGGATGAGCGAGGTCACGCCCAACATAGCCCGGAGCAGACGCCCGATCATAGCAATCCTGAGGGTAGAATTCATCAACCTCCCTCCGGAGAGGAGGACAGTCCGGACGACGATGCATTCATCATCCCGGAAAAATGTTTGGAACAAGAGAACCTCCACAGAAGGCTTATGGCCACTACGAGTAGCCTAAAGAAGCAGAAGCAAAGGCTTAAGGCCGCGCAGGATACGCTCAACCGTAGATGGAACAAAGTGCCAGACACTGAAGAAAAATATGGCGACGATCGCCACAAAAAGATCTACCCAAAGCGCAAGCTGCTACCAGAATTCGACGACGAGGCCATAGAGCCCAGTCTGCCGAAGAATAATATGGCCGGTCAGCCGGACCAACCACCTCGTGGCCGCCATAGAGCGGCTACTGATGCTGCACAGAAGCCCGCACACTACTTACGTGAGCTGCTGGACGAAAAGGCTGGTGCGACCACGTCCATCTACGGATCTAGAGGACGTGTTTCGGCGCAATATCATGGCCACAAAAATGATCATACTGGTCGAATACAAGTGCGGAATCAACCCCGGACACAATAACCATCAACAGCATGCCACGGCATGTCTAGATACAGAGGGGCTGCGCTCCCCCTGTGTTTCACCGCCGAGGTGCTGGAGCACGGATTTCCACAGGGATTCAAACCCGTGAATATAGAGGCATACGACGGAATAACAGACCCTGGGGTCTGGATTGAAGATTTTATCCTTCATATCCACATGGCTCATGGAGATGACCTCCACGCCATTAAATACCTGCCCCTCAAGCTGAAAGGACCAGCTTGACATTGGTTGAAAAGCCTCCCCGAAAATTCAATTGGAAGTTGTGAGGAACTTGAGGATGCTTTCAGGGCCAATTTTCAAGGGACCTATGTCCGACCTCCGGATGCAGAAGATTTAAGTCACATAATATAACAACCCAGAGAGTCAGCCCGTAAGCTTTGGAACATATTTCTCACTAAGAAGAATCAAATTGTTGATTGTCCGGATGCCAAAGCCCTAGCGGCCTTCACGCATAGTATCCGGGACGAATGGCTCGCCAGACACCTCGGCCAAGAAAAGCCGAGGACAATGGCCGCCCTAACAAACCTTATGATCCGCTTCTGCGTGGGCGAGGACAGCTGGTTGGCCCGTAGAGGCACCAACGACCCGGGCACATCCGAAATTAGGGATGGAAACGGGAAGCCACGACACAATAAAAACAAGCGTCGAAACAATGAAGAGAGCCCGGAGAACACGGCGGTCAACACCGGATTCAGGGGCTCTCGACCCGGTCAACGGAAGAAGCCATTTAAAGGTAGCAAAGATGGACCGTCCGTCCTGGACAAGGTCCTGGACAGACTATATCAAATCCATGGAACCCCTGAAAAGCCTGCGAACCACACTCACATAGAATGCTGGGTCTTCAAGAAGGTCGGCAAGCTAAATGCCGAACACAAGGGAATGGAGACACCAATTGAAGACAAGGATGAGCCTCGCCAGCCGAACACTAGGGGACAGAAAAAATTCCCACCAGAAGTCAAAACAGTAAATATGATTTATGCGACTCATATACAGAAGAAAAGGTGCAAGCGCGCACTCAGAGACGTATGCGCTATAGAGCCAGGCGCCCCCAAATTCATCCCTTGGTCGGCCTGTCTGATCACTTTCGATCGTAGGGATAATCCGACTAGTATCCGACAAGAAGGATCGGCTGCCTTGGTGCTCGACCCAATAATCGAGGGATACCATCTCACTTGTGTCCTTATGGATGGCGGAAGTAGTCTTAATCTGATATATCAGGACACTGTCCGCAAGATGGGGATAGACTCGTCAAGAATCAACCAAAGTAACACTACCTTTAAAGGAGTAATACCAGGCATTGAGGCCCGCTGCACTGGCTCCCTCGTATTAGAGGTTACATTCGGTTCCCCCGACAACTTCAGAAGCAAAGAATTAATCGTCGACATCTCTCCCCTCCGAAGCGGCTATCACACATTGCTCGGAAGAACGGCCTTCGCTCGCTTCAACGCAGTACCGCACTACGCCTACCTTAAACTCAAGATGCCCGGTCCACGTGGCGTCATTACACACTACTAGAGAAAACCTTATACACAGAGGTATAGCAGTAGCGCTGGTCAAAACTCGGCGCTAACGCTACTTAGTAGTAGCGCTTGTTGCAAAACCACGCTACAACCATTGTTTTAGCAGTAGCGCGTCTGCACAGAAAAGCGCTACTACTAAAATTTCTTCACTAGTGCCCGTAGGCTAGGAATAGTAGTAGTGGTTCTCCCGGAAGCATGCTACTGCTAAAAACTTTGTAGTAGCGCGTTTATGCTGTAGAGCGCTACTGCTATGAAAAAGAAAATAAATAGAAAAATAAGTAGAAAAGTAAATGAAAATGAAAGAAATAGAAAAAGGAGAAATGAAAAAAAAAATGTAAAGAAAACAAAAGAAAAAGAAAAAGAAAACAGAAAGGAATAGTTGTAGCGCGTTTCTCTGGAACACGCTATAGCTATCTTAGCTATAGCGCATTTCGGAAAAACGCGCTACTGCTAGTTTGACTCAAATCCCGGCAGCCCGGGCTCAAAATTTCGCTAAGTCCTTCCCCCATCTCTATTCCCCCCTGTCCCCCAACTGCTCCATCGTCGCCGTCGCCCTGCCGCCTTCGACAAAACTGCCACCGGCCGAGGCCGCCTTCGACCACACCGCCGCCGCCTGCCGCCTTCGACCACACCGCGCCCGCCCGAGGCCGGCCGCCCTCAACCTCACAGCCGCCGCCCGAGGCCGTTGTCGACCTCACCGTCGCCTCCCTCGCGAGCTCACCGCCGCCGCCCTCGACCTCACCGCCGCCGCCCAAGCCAGAGCCTGCCCCCGCCGCCGACCGTAAGGCTCTGCCTCTCATGTCCCCTACCCTCCTCTCTCTCTCTCTGCTAGGGCAATTCATATATATGTTGATACTGTGTTGATGTTCATATGAACCCTAGATTTTTTTAGGGCAGTAGGCATTTTATAGCATTTAGGAAAATTGATTAGCAATTTTTTTAGGAAATTAGCTAGGGCAATTTTTATGAAAATGCCTAAACAGTAATTCCATTTAGCTTTAAACTAATTGAGGGTATATAGATAATAGTAGCATTTAGATTTAAATTAACAGAGGCTATAAACAAAAAAACACTTAGCTAAAATATTTGGACTACGGACCTGAATTTGTTCCAAATTTCATTCAAATGAAATTTGAATTATTTGGACTATAGACTTGAATATTTTGAAGAAATTGGGTGTAGGTACTAAGGTCTTGCTGTGGAAATTTTGGTGGGGTTGGAAGGGTTAGAGAAAATGGAGTTCCTAGACTTTTAGCTTTACACAAAAAACAAAAGTATTTTGCTATAAATAAAAAAATAGTAGCTATGGCATTTAGCTATAAACAAAAAACAAAATTGTCTTTCTTTTCAAAAACTTGGTCAAACTAATTGTTGCTATGTAAACAAAACATAAGATTGTTTTTATATGATATATGTCATTGATGTTTCATTTGCATATTCCATTGTTGTTGATTATATCTTTTCATTGAAGTGGCCATGTTATATGCAAATTCCTCAATAGTGTTTGCTCATGTTATATCTTTTCATTGAAGTGGTTCGATTGTGCCCAAGTGGCTTTGTTGTTTCCAGGGAATGATGCTGAGTGGCCTATGTTTTGCCGGAATGTTGATTCATTTCTGTTCCGACAAATTTCAGGTTCTCCATTTGTCCACTTTTTAGCAAAGGTACTGCCGAAATTTTCCGTGAATTTCGGCATGACTTGTGCTACAAACTAGGACATATCGAGTGCCCGGGATTTGCTGCACCAGGAAGGAGTCAACGTTCCTACAAAACAATAGGCCTTTTTTATGTCATTATTCATTTTATTAGGTCTAGAATTAATGGACTAGATTTAATCATAGGAAACATGGCTAGCAACGATGAAGGACAGGGTTCTGGTGATTGCGACGACGCCTACTGGGCGGCAGACGAATTTTTTAGCCTTGCCGACGATCAACCGATGTTGTTGCTGGGCCCACCGGTGGCATCGGGGACTGTGACCGACACGCAGAACGGTGCTGAGACTGAGACCGGCGCTGAGACTCAGACCGGCATCGAGACCGGCACTGAGACTGAGACCGGCGCTGCCTCGGGGAACGGAGCCGTTGTAGAACCGAAAGCAAAGAGGCAATGACTTCCTAACAAACTCAGGACTAGTAGACTGGTGGTCACGGAGGTGGACGACGGCAATTTTGAGCCAAAGGCGCCCGAGGAAGCGCGCTCGTGCTACGGCAATCAAATAGGCTGCATCGTACGGACAATCGCCACCATCAACGATGAGAAAATACAGAAGATAGATAATATGAGGAGCTCCCTCCTAAAGAAGTTTCACCAGATATTCTTGTTCCCGGGCCGGAATGAGAAGGATTATGAAGATCCAGATGAGGACCTGACAATGAAAAAGATAAACAACCACGCCATGACCAAGTTTAGCGACACGTTGGCCGCCTGGAAAAATTGAGTGAAAGCAAAGATCATTGACATTCATGTACGAACTCGTGTACTGCATAGTTCCGATATCACTCAAAGTGATAGATCTTCTCGCATATATCATTGTTTAGATGGATGATGATGTATTTGCAAGTAATCGAGACTTGTATTGCTATTTTCGAGATGATGACTAGAGACCACTTTGTGTTGGATGATGATTATGATGATGACTTGATTTGATGAGACTAGTTGTATGTATATGCTATGATTACATTTGTATAAAGCCTATTCAAATACAAAACAAATTTGGATAAAGCCTATTCAAATACAAAACAAATATGCAGGGAAAAAACTAATAAAACTAGTAGTAGCGATGGGCAAAAGTTAGCAGTAGCGCCGCCTTACCAGTAGCGCTGGCCTTCAAAAAGCGTTGCAGATAATATTAGTAGCGATGTCCACAGAAGCGCGCTGCAGCTATCCATGTATAACAGTAGTGTGGGATGGCAGGCGCTACTGCTACACGTTAGTTGTAGCCCCTTATCAGTAGCGCACAGCCCGACGCTACTGATAGGCCTAAAACCCGCGCTGCTGCTAGGCTTTTCCCTAGTAGTGACAGTTAGCGGAAACACAGAGCGTTCCTTACGTGCGGAAGAATATGTGGTGGCTCTAGCAGCCGAACACTAAGCGGCCTCTTCTACCAGAATACCTGATGGGCTGTCAAGACCACGAACACAGTTAGACGAGTCCGGTACACCACCAGCGGTAATAGCCCACATAAACATGAGCTTGGGTGCATATATATACCCCCATAGGTGGTGCCAGGGGCTGCAAACATGTCACAAAGCCTACAGTTCGGCTTGACTCTATTAATATACCAGTATATTGCATTTTCATTGTTCATTGAGAATAACGAACTTCTCGCACGATTACACTAGACTCTTTCATATGAGTTTTTCTTTTCTTATAGATGACAATCGTGTTACACCCTTCCAGGACACGGCACAACGGAGACAAAGGTGCAGACGTGCAGAAGGGCCCCGCTCAAAGGTTTCTCTTTAGATTAAGCCCCTGTGTAAACCTTCTTTAATGTCTCTTGTTGCTTGACATCCCATGGGTATTTAAATACACCCACGAGGGATACAAGCATTTTTGGCATTTTGCCATGACAGGTTAATGCACGTACCTGGAAATACAGGGTTATTAATCGAGGGCGTTACTCAGCCCAGTATATGTTATAAAGTCCGAATACCCTCGGGAGTGTTCGGCGTCGCGAGTTCGGCCTTATATGCATCAGCTCCGAATCATGTCTTTGGTCAAATGTTGGGTTTGCCCGGCTCCTGGGTTTGCTGCCTTACATTCCGTTTTATTGGCTAAGGCGGCCAAAGGAGAACTACTGCGGTTGTGCTCTGGTTATTCCGGATGAGCACCTCAGTAGAGAAAGGCGAAAACTGACTGTCATGATATAGCGAGAGACTGGTCAACCACTCGAGGACTTATCGGAATCTTCGGGATTCCTCCACGTTAACGAAGGACTGTTTCCTGGTCATGTATGTACGCGCACCGTATTCGGGGGCACGCAGAAGTACCAGGGGCTATATAGTAGCCCCACCGTCAAACTCCTATGGCTAAGTGGAAGTGTTACTTCTATATAGTCTGATTGCCTAGTTCGACGTGCAATCACCTCCTTAATGGACCAAGACGTTGGATAAAGTGTGATTACGCACATTTTCGCAACACCCTCGCATTATAAGCGTGGGGGCTGCAGCCAACGACTGCAAACTTTCAGGTAATATATGTAAACGGCCGCACAGGAGGCAATACAATACTTTCAGGCAAAAGTATAAACACATCCTTTATAATTAAAACAACATTGTTTTTACAATCGAAAGACTTGTCACTCAAACATGACAATGTTCGAGCACTGAGACTCTATTAAACGGGCGCCTTCGATGACTTGCTCGAAATAGTGCTCGGCCGGGTCCTGGCTTCCTGCCGGACTCTGGGTCGCAATACCGGTGGCCTCCATATCTGCCCAATACGTTTTGACACGGGCAAGAGCCATCCGTGCACCTTCTATGCACGCCGACTTCTTTACAACGTCGATACATGACACAACGCCAAGGAATTTTTGCATTAAACCAAAATAACTGTCCGGCCATGGTCCCTTCGGCCAAAGATGATCTATGACAGATGTCATTGCAAGACCAGACAACCTATGGAGCTCGGCCCAAGCGGCCATCCTCTCATTCAACGGCAGCAAACGCATTGGAGCACCGAACTGCGACCAGAACAACCTTTCCACCCCATGATCTTTCTGATCCTTGAAGAACTTGGTGGCATCAGCAGTACTTTTCGCCAGGTCCGCATACGCATCTGCAGCACTCCATAACTGTTCCAGAGGAGCGTACTTTGGATCTCTGAACTTGATTCGCAACAAATAGGAACTCCCAGCCGCGATATTTCCGGCTTGTCGAAGCGCCTCCCGCATAGCCCTGACCTCAGAGCGTGTCTCCTTGGTTGCATCCAGGGCCTTCTTCAGGTCAGCCGCTGTCGCTTGGCTCTCCTTCTCAAGGAGCTCATATCGGCTGGCGGCATCTTTCAGCTCCACAGCCATCTCGGCTATTTTATCCTCGCTCCGGCGATGAGCAGCCTGTTCGGCTCATAACTCCTCGGCCGCCTTTAGGGCAGCCACATTGCTTATCCTGGCTTGTTTCTTGGCTAAGGCAAGTTCCGCCCTTAGGACTTCCACGGCAGCAACTCCATCTGTAGCCATAGCATATTGTAGATATTAGCATCATGCTCCTCTTGATATTTGCTGATAATCCAATAGAAAAAACATACCCTATGACTCGTCAAGTCGCTTGTTCACAAGCGCGATGTCGGTGTCCGCCACATCAAGCTGTCGCCTCAGTTCGGCGAATTCAGCAGTCCAGTCAACTGCCGGACCCTTAGCCATCTCCACATAATACAGTGCGATCATTGCTTGGGAGTGTGATCCTCCGATTGCCGCCTAGGGCTGGCAACCAGAGTCTTAGGGGCTACTATCTATACGAAGCACACCTAGTGTGTGCGGTACATCCGAAGGATTGCATATTTCATTGCGTACCTCAAAGCCTTTGAGCAGGCTCGTAAAAGATTCATTCAACCCGCTTTTGGCAGATGAAATCTTCTCAAACACCGTACCCATTAAAGTACAATGGTTCCGTCAGTGTATCCGGCTGAGTGCCGGACAGCCCCGGACTCTTCCTATTACCCTCCTTGGGAGCCGAACCCTCCGGACTTGGGGTCACCGAAGCATTGACTTCTGGCCTTGACGGATCAGGAATCCTCCGTGACGACACCTCGGGGTTGCCCGCCCCATGGGGCAGGGAGACAGGTGGAGTTTCACTCTCCATCATCACCGGAAGAAGATCCCCCGATGACGAACTCTGTTGAGAAGAGCTACTAGCCGGACTGCAAGATAGATCCTGGTTATTTCTCCCAGAGGAAAACGCAGTATATATTTATACCTTTAATTAACTTACAGCTTGGTGGAGGGCTGGCCCGTTTGCGGGCGTTGCGTGGTGAGGACGCCCTCTGGGGAAGCCCCCCCCCCCGAATAAGTTTTCTTCCCTTGCTTAGGCACCTCCGCTTCCAAGTCTTCGGAGGAGGACCTTTTCTTCCCGCGGGGGGAGGGAACCTTAGATTCACCTCCTCGATAATCCTCCTCTGTGGAGACATTAAATCCCCTGGTTTGGATGTACAAAGTGTGAGGCTCGTTCTCGGCTTCTCTACTCTTCCCTTCATCTTTCCCCGATGGCACTTGATTCAGCGCACGTTTGAGCATCCTGGTTAATGCAGGAATCGGCGAGCCTTCGGGAAGCGGGGCCGGACACTTGATCCTCTCCTCCTTCCTGAGCCAATCCTGGCCGCGGATTAGTTTTCTGAATAAATGTTGTGATAAATATAAATAGAGTGTTCGGTTGCAGAGTTACTTACTTGGGTGTCTGGACAATTGCAGTTCAAATCCGCATTCCCGGTGGTGTCCGGACACTTTACACGTGATCCGAAGAATAACCTATACATCCCTTCGGGCGTCGTGCTGAAGAAGTGCTGAATTGTTCGCGACCTTCTTGTTTGAACTCCCACATCCAGAGAGGTCGACGTTTGCATGGCAGGGCCCATCGAACTAGCATTACCTGAATTACTTTGATAAGGCTAATATCCCTCTCAATAAGCTCCCGAATGGGACTCTGCAATATCGGCACGTCATTAGCAGGCCCCCAGTCCTATCCCACGTTGGCCCACGACGCAAGTCGAGGCGAAGGGCCCGAGCGGAAGGCAAGGGCAGCCGCCCACTTTGTGCCTCGAGGAGCTATGATGTAGAACCACCTCCCTTGCCATAAATCGGACACCTCCGGCAAGCAACCTTCTGGCCATGGAACATCGGCGCTTTTGCTTATTATAGCGCCTCCACACTCTGCATGTCGCCCGTCGATCATCTTTGGCTTTACATTAAAGGTCTTGAGCCATAAGCCGAAGTGTGGGGTGATATGAGGAGGGCTTCACACACGACGATGAATGACGAGATGTGAATGATGGAATCCGGAGCTAGATCGTGAAAATCTAGCCCATAATGGAACATGAGCCCTCTTACGAAGGGATCAAGACTGAAGCCTAAATCTCGGAGGAAGTGGGAAACGAATACAACGCTTTCTTTGGGTTCGGGAGTGGGGATGACCTGTCCTTGGGCAGGAAGCCTGTGCTTGACATCAGCGGTCAGGTACCCGGCCTCCCTCAGCTTCGCAATGTCCTCCTCTATGACAGAGGAGGCCATCCACCGGCCTTGAAGGTTGGATCCGGACATGATTGAAGATCCGGGGTGCTTAAGCCTGAACTTTGGGTGATGGAACTCGAGGTGGGGGAAGGAGCAAGCATGGGAAAGATAGGAACGGGCCTCGGTCCCTCTATAAAGGAGGTGAATATTAAGCATCCTCGACGTGACCATTTGGGACTTTCCTAAAAACAAGGAGTCATACCAACAAGCTTAGTTGGGTTACCCACACCTGTATTGATGAGAATCCCGCGATAAGGGGGCCACGATCTCTGCTTTGACAAGACGTGCCAATAAAGCCGCCTTGCAATATGTGTAGTGGCGGGCTGGAAAAAAGGTTCGTATTGGACTGGGCCACAGCATGATGTCCCGTCGTGAAAAATCATCAGCAGATTCGGTTCATGATAAAGTATACTCTCTACGATGGTATGTGGAATTTATTTTGCAGAGCCGAACATGATCTTTGTGTTCAGAATCTACCTTGGAGTATTCGGAGATGGAACCCGCCTTGCAATGCCGAAGACAATCTGCGCGCCGGACTCGTCGTCATTGAAGCCTGGTTTAGGGGCTACTGAGGGAGTCCTGGATTAGGGGGTACCCGGACAATCGGACTATATACTTTGGCCGGACTGTTGGACTATGAAGACACAAGATTGAAGACTTCGTCCCGTGTCCGGATGGGACTCTCCTTTGCATGGAAGGCAAGCTTTTCGATTCGTATGTTAGATCTCCTTCTCTGTAACCGACTCTGTGTAACCCTAGCCCCCTCTAGTGCCTATATAAACCGGAGGGTTTAGTCTGTAGGACGAGGACAATCATAATCATAGGATAGCTTCTAGGGTTTAGCCTCTACGATGTCGTGGTAGATCAACTCTTGTAATACTCATATCATCAAGATCAATCAAGCAGGAAGTAGGGAATTACCTCCATCGAGATGGCCTGAACCTGGGTAAACATCGTGTCCCCAGCCTCCTGTTACCATTAGCCTTAGACGCACAGTTCGGGACCCCCTACCTGAGATCCGCCGGTTTTGACACCGACACTGGGTAAACATCGTGTCCCCCGCCTCCTGTTACCATTAGCCTTAGACGCACAGTTCGGGACCCCCTACCCGAGATCCGCCGGTTTTGACACCGACATTGGTGCTTCCATTCAGAGTTCCACTGTGTTGTCATGATAAGGCTTGATGGCTCCTTCAATCATCGTCAACGACGCGGTCCAGGGGAGGTTTCCCTCACCGGACAGATCTTCGTATTCGGCGCCTTCGTACTTCGGGCCAACTCGCTTGGCCATCTGGAGCAGATCGATGGCGACGGCCCTGGCCTTCATGTCATGTTTGGAAGCTTGAACTACACTGCCGACATCCGCGGAGACTTGATCTCCGACAGATTCGGGCCCATGTCAGGTGCGCCGAGCAGTCATGACGAGCACGACCTAGATCTGCCGTCGGACAATGTTCGGGAGATCGTGCCTGCCGCGGCCTCGGGAATCAATCCAGAGCAGATCGCGCCATCTGAGTACGGGTGGATGGACCCCGTCACGGAGGCCGCACACTCATCGGTGTTGGAGCCGAACACTGACCCCGTCTCCTATGAGACCGGTGTCATCAGACCCTCGTCCTCGTCTCCAGCAACAGGCTCCGAACTGCGTACATCCGTGCCCATCGAATCTGATAGGGCACTGATCATGGAGTTCACCTCCGCGGATATCTTTCAACACTCACCCCTGGCTGACGTGCTAAATTCATTAAAGTCTCTCTCTCTGTCAGGGGACTCTTGGTCGAACTATGTCCGGCTTGAGTGGGAAGCAGACGACGAAAAAATTCGTTCCCCACCCACCACCCACTTAATTTCCACTGTCGATGACTTAACCGACATGCTTGATTTCGACTCCAAAGACATCGACGGTATGGATGACGATGCTGGAGATGAACAGGAACCACCACCCACGGGGCGCTGGACAGCCACCTCATCATAATATGTATATATGGTGGATACACCCAAAGAAAAGAAAAGCAAGGAACGGAAGGACGCAACAGAGGTTAATCCCCTCTAGCAGAAACCAAAGCGACGACATAGGCGCCGCCCTAAATCCCGCCACAGCAAAAAACAGCGAGAACAGTGCAAGAAAGAACAATACCCCGGTCGACTCCAAAGGAAACAACGACCCCATGGACCCAGCGATGGAGCAGGATAAGCCAGGGGACGATGAACAAAGTCCAGAGCCGATGACCGATGACGGCGATCTCGAGGGTAGAACTTATCAACCTATCTCCGAATAGGAGAACAGTCCGGACGACGATGCAATCATCATCCCGGAAAAACACTTGGAACAGGAGAACCTCCATCGAAGGCTTATTGCCACCGCGAGGAGCTTGAAGAAGCAGAAACAAAGGCTTAAGGCCGCGCAGGATACACTCAACTGCAGATGGAACAAATTGCTCGACACTGAAGAAAAATATGCCGACGATCGCCACACCAAGAGCTACCCAAAGCGCAAGCTGCTGCTCGAATTCGATGATGAGGCCATAGAGCCCATTCCACCGAAAAATAATACGGCTGATCAGCCGGACCAACCACCCCGTGGACGCGACAAGGTGGCTAATGATGCTGCACACAAGTCAGCACATGATTTACGTGAGCTTCTGGACAAAAAAGCCGGTGTGGCCAGGTCCATTTATGGATCTAGAAAACGTGCTCCGGCGCATGATCACAACCACCAAAATGATCGTACCGATCGAATACCAGCTCGGAATCAACACTGAACACAACAACCATCGACAGCATGCCATGACTCATCAAAATACAGGGGTGCCGTGCACCCCCTGTGCTTCACCGATGAGGTGCTTCGACCCAATAATTGATGGATACCATCTCACCCGTGTCCTTATGGATGGAGGCAATAGTCTTAATCTGATATACTAGAACACTATCCAGAAAATGGGGCTAGACCCGTCGAGCATCAGCCAAAGCAATACTACCTTTAAAGGAGTGATACCAGGCATCGAGGCCCGCCGCACGGGCTCTCTAGTACTAGAGGTTGTATTCGGTTCTCCCGACAACTTCAGAAGTGAAGAACTACCCTTCGACATCACTCCATTCCGAAGCGCTATCACGAACTACTCGGTAGAACGGCCTTCGCTGGTTTTAATGCAGTACCGCACTACGCCTATCTTAAACTTAAGATGCCCGGTCCACGCGGCGTCATTACAGTTAGCGGAAATACAGAGCATTCCTTACGTGCGGAAGAATATGTGGCGGCTCTAGCAGCCAAACACTGAGTCGCCCCTCTAGCCAGAATAAACGGTCGGTCGTCAGGACCACGGACACGGTTGGACGAGTCCGGCGCCCCACCAGATGTAATAGCTCAGATGAACCTGAGCTTGGGTTGATAGATGTACCCCCATAGGTGGTGCTAGGGGCTGCTTGCAAAAAAGAGAAGCCCATAGTTCGGATCGACCCTACTAATACAATAACATATTACATTTTCATGGTTCATGCAGATTAACCAACTCTTCGCACAAAGTCTTTCACCGGGGTTTTTCCTTTTTTACAGATGATCATCATGCTACACCCTTCCAGAATACGGCACAACGGAGATAAAGGCGCAGACGTGCAGCAGGGCCCCACTCAAAGGTTTCTTTTTAGATCAAGACCCTGCGTAAACCTTTTTTAATGTCTCTTGTTGCTTCATACCCTCCGGATACTTAACACAACTCGGAGGGATACTGGCGTTCTGGAAACTTCGTCACGCCAGACTAATGCATGTATCTGGAAACACAGGGCTCATTATCGAGGGCGTTACTCAGCCCAGTATATGTCATAAAGTCCGAATACCTTAGGGAGTGTTTGGCGTCGCGAGTTTGGCCTTACATGCATCAGCTCCGAATCATGTCTTTGGTCAAATGTTGGGTTTTCCCAGCTCCCGTGTTTTGCTGCCTTACGTTCCCCTCTATCATCTAAGGCGGCACCAGGAGAACTACTACGACTGTGCCCTGGTTCATTTGGATGAGCATCTTTGTGATTCCTCCGCATTAATGAAGGACCGGCTTCCCGGTCATGTACGTATGTGCACCTTATTCGGATGAATGGGGAAGTACGAGGGGCTATATAGTAGCCCCACTGTCAAACTCCTATGGCTAAGTGAAAGTGTTAAAGCTATATAGTCCAATTGCCTGGTTCGCCGCGCTATCACCTACTTAACGGACCAAGACGTTGGATCAAGTGTGATTACACGCCTTTTCGAACACCCCCGCATTATATGCGTGGGGGCTGAAGCCGACGACTGCTAACTTTCAAGTTATATACATACATACATAAACGGCCGCACATGAGGCACTATAATACTTTCAGGCAAAAGTATAAAAACAACCTTTATAATCAATATCGCATTGTTTTTAAAATTCAGACACATGTCACTCGAACATGGTACTCTTCGAGCACTGAGCCTCTACTAAGCGGGCACCTTCTAGGACTTCTTCAAAATAGTGCTCAGCCGGGTCCTGGCCTCCCGCCGGACCCCGGGTCGCAATAGAGGTGGCCTCCATCCCTGCCCAGCACTTCTTAACACGGGCAAAAGCCATCTTCACACCCTCCATGTAGGCCGACCTCTTCACAGCGTCGATATGCGACACGACACCAAGGAATTGTTGCACCAAACCAAAATAACTATCCGTCCTTGGTCCCCTCTGCCAAAGATGATCCACGACAGACCTCATAGCAAGACTGGACAACCTATGGAGCTCGGCCCATGCAGACATTCTCTCATTTAATGGCAGCAGACGCGTCGGGGCACTGAACTGCGACCAGAACAACCTTTCTGCCTCATGGTCTTCCCGATCTTTGTAAAACTCAGTCGCATCAGCATCACTCTTTGCCAGGTCTACATACGCGTCTGCAGCACTCCACAACTGATCCAGAGGGGCATACTTTGGATCTCCGAACTTCATCTGCAACAAATAGGGCCTCCCAGCCGTGATATATCCGGCTTCACGAAGCTCCTCCCTTATCCCTCTCATTTCTGAGTGGGTTTCCTTGGCTGCCTCCAGGTCCTTCCTCAGGTCAGCCGCTTTCACTTGACTTTCCGTTTCAAGGAGCTCATAGCGGTGGGCGACATCTTTCAGCTCAAGAGCCATCTTGGCAATCTTATCTTCGCTCTGGCAATGAGCAGCCTGTTCAGCTTTTAACTCCTCGACCGCCTTTAGGGAAGCCGCATCACTTCTCCTAGCTTGCTCCTTGGCTCGGGCAAGCTCCGCCAGGGTCTCCACGACAATAGCTCCTTCTGTAGTGACACCATATTATAGATACTAGCATCATGCTCCTCTTAATATTTGCTGACAAGCTAAAAATACGTACCCTGTGCCTCGTCAAGCCGCTTGTTCACAAGCACGATGTCGGCATCCGCCACGTCAAGCTGTTGCTTTAGTTCGGCAACATCAGCAGTCCGGTCAGCCGCCGGACCTGCAGCCGCTTGCATATAACGCAATGCGATCATTACCTGGGACTGTGATCCTCTATTTGCCACCTCTGGGTGGCAACCAGAGTCTCAGGGGCTACTACCTATACAGAGCACACCTAGCGTGTGCGGTACCATCCAAAATACACATATATTACTTGGCGTACCTCAAAGCCTCTTAACAGGCTAGTAAAAGCTTCATTCAACCCGCTTTTGGTGGATAAAATCCTCTGAAACCACCGTACCCATTAGGGTATGATGCGCCTCTGAGATAGCCGCTTGCTCCAAAAGACCCATCAGTGTATCCGGCTGTGCACCGGACAATCCCGGACTCTTTCTGTTTCTCTCCTTGGGAGCCGAATACTCCGGATTTCGGGCGGACGAAGAGTTAACTTCTGGCCTTGGTGGATCAGGAGAAATCCTCTGTGATGACACCTCAGGGTCATCCGCCCCATGAGGCGGGGAGGCAGGAGGAGGCGTTTCGCTCTCCATCATCTCCGGAAGATGATCCCCCAAAGACGAACTCTGTTGAGAAGGGCTGCGAGCCGAACTGCAAGACATACGTCTTGGTTATTATTCTCGGAAGATGAAGCAGGATAAATTTACCAAAGTACTTTTGATTTACTTAAAACTCGGTGGAGGGCTGGCCCTCTTGTGGGCGCTGCGCGGTGAGGACGCCCTTTGGGGCAGGGCCCCCTGATGAAGGTCTTTTCCCTCGTCTAGAAACCTCCACTTCCAAGTCTCCAGAGGCGGCCCTTTTCTCCCCGTGGGGAGAAGGGATTTTCGATTCACCTCCCCGATTATCCTCCTTCTTGGAGACATCAATTCCCACGGTCTGGATGTACAAAGTGTGAAGCCCACTCTCGGCTTCTCCATGCCTCCCTTCATCTTCTCATGATAGCACTTGATGAGGTGCACACTCGAGCATCCTGGTTAGCACGGGGTCCAGCGAGCCTTCGGGAAGAGGGGCCGAACACCTGATCCTCTCCGCATTTCTTAGCCAATCCTGTCCGGGATAGTTCTCAGAACAATGTTATGATAAACATGAGCATCGTGTTCGGTTGCAGAGTTACTTACTTGGGTATTTGGACGATTGCAGTTCAAGCTCACGTCCTCGGTGGTGTCTGGACACTTTATTCGTGATCCGAAGAATAACCGATACATCCCTTCGAGCGTCATGCCAAAGAAGTGCTGAATAGTTCATGGTCCTTCTGGGTTGAACTCCCACATCCGGAGAGGTCGACGTTTGCACGGCAGGACCCGACGAACTAGGATTACTTGAATTATTTTGATGAGGCTGACATCCCTCTCAAGAAGATCCCGAATGCGGCTTTGCAATGTCGGTACGTCATTAGCAGGCCCCCAATCCAGTCCCTTGTTGACCCATGATGCCAGTTGAGGCGGAGGGCCCGAGCGGAAGGCAGGGGCGGCCGCCCACTTTGTGCCTTGAGGAGCAGTGATGTAGAACCACTCCCGTTGCCATAAATCGGACACCTCCGGGAAGGAACCCTTTGGCCATAGGGTGTCGGTGCCATTGCTTATTATAGAGCCTCCGCACTCCGCGTACGTCATTAGCAGGCCCCCAGTCCAGTCCCTTGTCGATCATCTTCGGCTTCACATTGAAGGTCTTGAGCCATAAACCTAAGTGTGGGGTAATGTGGAGGAAGGCTTCACACATGACGATAAACAACGAGATGTGAAGAATGGAGTCCGGGGCTAGATCATGAAAATCTTGCCCATAATAGAACATGAGCCCTCTAACAAAGGGATCAAGACTAAAGCCTAGCCCTCGGAGGAAGTGGGAAACAAATACGACACTCTCGTTGGAATCGGGAGTGGGGATGACCTGCCCTTGAGCAGGCAGCCCATGCCGGATGTCGGCAGTCAGATACCTAGCCCCCCTAAGCTTCTTGATATCCTCCTCTGTGACAGAGGAGGCCATCCACCGTCCTTGAACGTTGGACACGGACATAATTGAAGGTCCTTAGCACTTAGACTTGAGCCTCGTGTGTTAGAACTCAAGGTGGGGGAAGAGGAAGGATCGAGCGTGGGAAGATAAGGACAGGCCTTGATGCCTTTATAAAGGTGGTGAATATCAAGCGTCCCCCGCGTGACCGTTTGGAACTTGCCTAAAATCAAGGGGTCATAGTAACAAGCACGGTTGGGTTACCCACACCCATATTGAAGAGAATCCCGTGATAAGGGGGACAAGATCTCTGCTTCGACAAGACGTGCCAATAAAACCGCCTCGTAATGCGTGTAGGGGCAGGCTGGGAAAAACGAATCGAATAATGACCAGGCCGTGGCATGACGTCACGCTGTGAAAATATGTCAAAAGATTAGATTTGTGGAATATTGTTCTCTCTACGGTGGTATGTGGAATTTGTTTTGCAGGGCCGGACATGACTCTCGTGTTCAAAATCTTCTATGGAGTATTCGGAGAAGGAACCCGCCTTGCAATGTCGAAGACAATCTGCGCGCAGGACTCATCGTAATTGAAGCATGGTTCAGGGGCTACTGAGGGAGTCCGGTATTAAGGGGTCCTCGGATAGCCGGACTACATACTTTGGCCGGACTGTTGGACTATGAAGATACAAGATTGAAGACTTCGTCCCGTGTCCGGATGAGACTCTCCTTTGCGTGGAAGGCAAGCTTGGCAATTCGGATATGTAGATCTCCTTCTTTGTAACCGACTCTATGCAACCATAGCCCCCTCCGGTGTCTATATAAACTGGAGGGTTTAGTCCGTAGGACAACAACAATCATAATCATAGGCTAGCTTCTAGGGTTTAGCCACTACGATCTCGTGGTAGATCAATTCTTGTAATACTCATATTATCAAGATCAATCAAGTAGGAAGTAGGGTATTACCTCCATCGAGAGGGCCCGAACCTGAGTAAATATCGTGTCCCTACCTCCTGTTACCATTAGCCTTAGACGGATAGTTCGGGACCCCCTACCCGGGATCCGCCGGTTTTGACGCCGAAAATGATGGACTCCAATCCGTAGGGACTCTGGCTGGAACATTTATCCTAGTTCGCGAACATAGGAACCACACCAAAACAAGCAATCAATCCAGGCATGACCTGCAAACTAGCATGACACGCCAGGTCAGTACATTGAATGTACTTGCGAGCTCACAATAACCAAAAGCAATCAAGACAAACAATAACTTGGCATTAGTAGGTTAAAGCATTCATGAACATGATACTAACAGAACAACATGGCATGAACAACATGATACAACTTTAGCATGGCAAGAACATATCAACTTGTTGATACTACATGAAACATGATGACATTATCATGCACCAACTTACTCTGCTCGGGTTACCGCATAACCATCACATGCATCACTTACCAAACTCGGACATCACATGATCATCTCAGGATCAAATCAAGCTTGGTATAAACAATACCATAGTAATCATTAAATGACTACAAGGAGCTTGATCTTTACCCATGATTCTCGCACAACATCACGAATATCCAACAACTCGGTATCCTCGATACCACAGTGACCATTCCCGGATCACCAACGGAACCACTCTGGGCTCAACAGGTTACCTCGTAACCAAACGGTGATCATTCATGGCTCACATAACCAACTTATCCCATCATCGAACTAGGGTTGTTATTTAGCACATTATTATTATTACTGTTGACCCATAGTGTGGCCAACTACAAACTGGGCCCTTATCCGTAGGCGCGGCTATCGATAGATTTAGTGTGCACTCTGCAGAGGTAGAGCACTTTACCCACACCACAGAACCCATGGCCTCGCACTCCCATTCAGGTGGACCAACGGTGTTCCGACAAAACCGTCCTACTGACATGACACTCTCCCGGCCACTCTGACTAACTCCCCTCGGGGCTAAGTCATGGGTGGCCCCGTGTCTACCTAAGACACCAACAGCCACCGTCGTGGAAAAAACAATAAACGGCCCCAAACGGGGACATGTGCACATAACCAAACTCGAGCTCACAAGGCTTATGCCGTCCTACCTGGCCAAGGTAGCGCTCGCGCATAACCTTCCCCCGTTGGAGGCACCAGCGAGAGGCACAACAATAGACCTAGTTAGGACCCTCCCATAAAGGCAAGTGTGGTTGCACTGGTCAGCTCGATATGGTGGCATCATGACCCAGCCAACAACTGTTCAAGTTCAATTTAATCCGGTTAAACTTGAATGCAATATGCTGAGCCATGATAAAATAACATGATGCAATTACAATGCATGAGCATGATATCAACCTGAGCCAGAGGGTACAACATAACTATCCACCATATCAACAATGAATCATATCCAACTAAGCATGGCATAATGACGAGCATGAATATCACAAGTACAACATTAATCCTAGCATAACATGACCATTAGCATCAACAAAAACTACCATGCAAGAACACATAAATAACATTACCGAGTAAACACTTAACCAACTAACATCAAAGGAACAATGCATATTAACGACACTCGGTAACCAACGACAATCATGCACTGAAGAACATAACCAATCTAGCATGTACTACTATCCAACATGACAATATGAAAGTAATACTAGCAAGTAGTTCATGATAACAAAGTGCAATAATACATGGCATGACGGTAATCACCGATCCATAAGCATAACAGAGATAACGACAGCAGTAGAAAAACAAACATTCAGTTATTAAAGAATCAAGTTGAAAACCAAAGCTACTACATGGATATCATGCAAATGGTGGTTGTGGCTTGCCTGGGGATGAAGAAATCACCGGAAGACGTGTGAGAAGCTCGCGGAAAGAATCGCCAGAAAAACGTTCTCTCTCGGAGGGTGGCTGATTAATCGTAAGGGCATAATGGTCATTTCATAGTGTCAAACCATAGTGAAAACGAAACCAACATAACGGGCTCGACGAAACGAAGAATTAGGCTTTGGGTTCACCTTATTCGGAGTCTCGAGCAAAAAGTTATAGCCCGACGAAGTCCAGGGACCAATATGTAAAAGGATTTCTACAAACAGGCCCGCGAGCTGAAAAACAGAATGCGCATTTAGAGGAATACGCCTTCAAAGTAGAGAAAACGCATTCTAAGCAGTAGTTAAATGAAAATACGTCTTCTCATGAAGAAAGCGCATTTTCAACAGAACTAAGATCAGAGTACGCTTTCAGAAGTTGAAAACGTACTAGCAGAAATCGGTTTCCACTTATCTAATGTGGTGAGGGCGGGGTCAATGCGTGTGGCTGCCACGTGGGGTCTCGCGAGAAGTGGGGCCCGCCTGGCCTGGCTTCTTCTTTCTCCTCCCGCACCGGACAAAGCAGAGGCGAGGCCGGCCGCCTCGACACCGACTACGGGCGCGTCCGGCCATCTCCCGCGGCGTGTCGCCCACCAAAATGATCAGGGACCATGCCGCATCAGATGGTGGGGCTCCATGCCACCGAGGAGCGAAGGGTGGTTCGAGGGGTTGGCTACAGTGGAGGAGGGTTTTCGGGCGCCGGTGGAACTGGTGCTATGGTGGGGGGAGATGAGGAGGCGAGACAACGGGGAGGTAGGCTGGACTCCAGGAGTGCGCTGGAGGTGGAGAGGAGGAGGGAGGGGCGCCTGCTACCGCGAATTTAGCCCAGCTCCGGTGAGAGGCACTGCGGCCAGGGGGTCGAGGAGAGACTCTGGAGCTTGGGCGAGAGGTTAGGCGGGATCTGGGTAGTGAGGCAAGGCTGCTGGGATGCTCGGGAGGCGAGGGGAGGGGCTTAAATAGGCGCGAGGCAAGGAGGCCGAGCTGGCGTCGCCGTGGATACGTGTCCGGTGCCGTGGACGCGTGTGCGTGCTTGAGAGCTTGGAGGTAGGCGACGAGAGGAAACAGGAGGGAGAGTTCACGGGGAAGAGGCGGCCAGGGGAGCGCAGGGAGGAAGAAGATGGCGAGCTCCGAGCCAAACCGCCACTATTCGCCCGTGGGCATGCGGCGGCTTACATGGGTGAGGAAGCTGCCGGAGGGGGAGAGGGGTCCAGCGGAACGACGACGACGAGGGCTAGCTCCTGGACAAGCTCACGCGCGCGAAGACGACGAGAGGGTGAGGGGCCCGAGCAAGAAAGCAGCCAGCTCGTGTCCATGGCATGCCAGAGAGGTGGTCACCGCGTGAGCTGGCGAGGAGGAAGTGCCAAAGGCTGGGACGTGTTGTCTAGTGGTAAGTTCTTCCAGGGGAGGTTTCAACTGTGTTGGTAAATCGATGAAAAATGCTCTGGTTAAATGGTAATCAACGTCTGAAATTTACAGCAGTAAACTTGAACGTGCATTGGTGATCAATAGGAACTTGATTGGAGCCAAAGAGTTTGTCTGGCAGGTTTATCTATCGAAGGACTACAGTCCTGGAGGTTTTGAGGGGATTTGGTCCAAGATTTAATGTATGATCAACAGGAACTTGATTGGAGCCAAAGAGTTTGTCTGGGAGGTTTATCTATCGAAGGACTACAATCCTGGAGGTTTTGAGGGGATTTGGACCAAGATTTAATGTAGTTGCTGTGCAACTGCCTAAATCTGGTCAGAAACTAAATCAAGATTATGCACTCATTTGGAGTGACCACTTGAGCTCTAATTGGGTAGATCATGATGATTTGGACATGTGATCATGCTTTAAAAAGCTCACACCAAATGGGTTGACCAAAACGGTACTTTCTTCACAAACATCACTTCTACCCAGAAACTTGGAATAATTTCGGTGATCAAATGGATCAATGAAAATGTACCAAATTGGTTGGGGAGATGTTTTATAGGTAGGAGAATGATCTGGTAATTTATCACGAATTTTGAAGCAATATAAAATGCACTCGCTTCACAACCTAAAAATATTGCCAGAATCAAAGATTTGGTCCTGTGCTCACATAGATGATTGGATGGGGCTACAAATTGGTGAAGGTGTTTAATATGATCACATTAAGGAGTGTGCAAAAGTACAACTCATTCGGATACTCCTAGCTAGTACTTCCTTCACAAAGCCTTCTGTTTGACAGAAACTTTGAAAATTCACCGAGGAAGATTTTCTAGGCAAATAAAGTTGAACTTGTGCACGAAGCAACTATTTGGACATAAAAGAATGCCCAAGGAGTTTGGGAGCAACTAGGAAAAGATAAATGACACTTCCTTCAAAAAGTGCCATTCAAGGCAGAGATGAAGAATAATTATTGGGGAATTATTCTTGGGCTAGGACAAGAAAGTTTGGTCATATTAGATCAACATATGACCCAAAGGAATTTTGAGAATTAATTTGGAATTTTTGGATGGATAGAAATATAGGTTGCTTCACAACCTAGGGCAATTGAGGTTATTCCGTTAATGAAAAAGGATTTTTCCTCAAGAAAAGAATATTCGGATTTGGGCTAAGGAGTGAAGTGACATGATCTTGGCAAGGTTTTGAGAATGATCAGCCACTTGGGAGGAGGAATTAGGATGATTTCCCAGGTGGCAAGGCCACAGAACCACTCCAAAAGAAAAAGAGAGCAAAAACCAAATAAATCACGGCTACTTGGTTATCCATTTTGTACTGAGGTAGTCTTCACGGCTACTTGGAATATTTGGACACAGAGAAATGGGAATATTTGTAGAAATGAGTTGCCTACTTTCACATCCTGGAGGAGGAATTTTATTCATGACATTTCTCTTTTAGCTCATAGAATCAAGTGTAAATATAGGAATAGTTTAACTTCTTGGATAGCTGCCCTACCTTAAACACTCTTTGTAAGTAGCCTCTCCTCCCTAACCTTGGTTCTTTTATTGTAACTTTGTACCTCCTTTGCTACTTGGCTTTAATAAAGGACTGTGAGGCTGTTGCCTTGTAGTATATAGTCAAAAAAACCAAATAAATCAAAAGAAAAAGACCAAAATCCAGGCTGTTACACTCCTGTTGTCCCTCCAGTGGCAACCCCTCCAGCTCCAACATCATCTACAAATGCATTCGTCCTTGTAGTCATCTCAATACCTCTTTCTGAAGATCAAGCCTAGAGAGTTGCATAGCACTATGCATTTTCGAGCTTTTTGGTAATTTGCTGCCAAAGGGGTAGAAAGTGTATAGATCATAGGCTTCGGAGAGAGAGAGTTTTGCTTCTTTTGCTACTCATTTGTCTTGTTTGCTTTGTTTTCTTGTGAGATACACAATGCCTATGTATGAGATACTTTGTATGATCATGTTCTTGATCATATCATACTTTATGCTTATGCTTGGATGATGACATTATCTATCTCTTGTATGATCATTCACTTTGCCTTGGTGATGAGTGCTTGTTCTTATTTATTATAATTTTGAGCGCTCCACCAAGATGTATGTGACATGGAAGAGTAACCCATGATCCTAACAAATTGTGTATTTGCAATCCAAAGCAAATCTTAAACAATGCACAAATTTAGGGGGAGCCCTTGCTTATCACATACTTCTCAAAGCGACAATGTTACTTCATTCTTATTATCATTTTTCGAAGCTTTTATCTATATGTTGTCATCAATTACCAAAAAGGGGGAGATTGAAAGTGCAACTAATCCCTAGGTGGTTTTGGTAATTCTTAACAACATATAGTTCATTGAACTAATGCTACTTCAAGATGATCATTTCAAAAGTTCAATGATTGGCATGGCATGGACTAGAGATGTGGACCCCTCAAAATGCAAAGGACATATATTGGCAACAAGCTCAAGACTCTACATTTTCATTTTAGTGATCCAAGATCACATTGAGTCCATAGGAAAGCCAATACTATTAAAAGGGGATGAGGTGTTGCTTAATGCCGTACTTGCTCAAAATGCTTAGTGATATGCTCCAAAACCCTCAACCACTTTCTCATTTCCACATATGTCCTAAACCTAAAAGTCAAATTCGGCCCCACCGATTTGATCTATCCGGAGCCACCGAGTTTCATTTGACATAGCCACCGCCACAAACCCTAGTTACTTCGGTCACCGATAGGGATCTCAGTCTCACTGAGATGGGATTGCAAACTCTTTGTTTCCTTTTTGTAACATTTCGGTCTCACCAAAATGAGCAAATCGGTCCCACCGAGTTTGCATTGCAAACTCCCTGTTTCCTTTTCGTAACACTTCGGTCCCACCGAAGTGAGCGAATCGGTCCCATCGAGTTTGCCTGACCAACCCTCTGTGTACCTATTGCTGAAATCAGTCCCACCGAGTTTATGCGGTTGGTCACACCGTGACTACGTTATGCCCAAAAACTAGCACATCGGGTCCCACCGAGTTGACTATATCGGTCCCACCGAAAACTCTAACGTTCATATTTTGACCTGGATTAGTCTGACCGAGTTTGCTAATTCGGTGCCACCGAGTTTGGGAATCTATGTGTAACGGTTAGATTTTGTGTGGAGGCTATATATACCCCTCCACCCATTGCTCATTCGTGAGGAGAGCCCTCAGAACGTACCTACACTTCCACTACTCATTTTCTAAGGGAGAACCACCTACTTATGTGTTGAGATAATATATTTCAATCCTAGCATATGAATCTTGATCACTAGCCTTCCCCAAGTTGCTTTCCACTCAAATCATCTTTCCACCATAGCCAAATCTGTGAATGAGAGTTGAGTGTTGGGGAGACTATGATTTGAAGCACAAGAGCAAGGAGTTCATCAACAACACACCATCTATTACCTTTTGGAGAGTGGTGTCTCCTAGATTGGTTAGGTGTTATTTGGGAGCATCAGTCAATATTGCAGAGTTGAACCAAGGAGTTTGTAAGGGCAAGGAGATCGCCTACTTCGTGAAGATCTACGCTAGTGAGGCAAGTCCTTCGTGGGCGATGGCCATGACAGGATAGACAAGGTTGCTTCTTCGTGGACCCTTCGTGGGTGGAGCCTTCCGCGGACTTGTGCAGCCGTTACCCTCCGTGGGTTGAAGTCTCCATCAACGTGGATGTACGATAGCACCACCTATCGGAACCACGCCAAAAATCTCTGTGTCAACATTGCGTTGCTCCCTCCAAACTCCTCCCATTTACTTTCTTGCAAGTTGCGTGCTTTACTTTCCGCTGCACATATACTCTTTGCATGCTTTCTTGAATTGTATTAAGATTGCTTGACTAGTGCTAAGTTGCTAAAAACTGCCAAGAACAAAAATTGGGAAAAGGATAAGTTTTTATTTGGTCAAGTAGTCTAATCACCCCCCCCCTCAAGACATACTTTTGATCCTACACCATTCGCACGACCGAACCTCCGTCAGTCATGGAGTGGTAATGCCAGTAGCGGATGATTCACCGATGACCCCTTTAGCATTCTTCCTGGATGAAATCCTTCTAAAGAAATCCATTCTCCTAAGAACAAATTTCTGAAAAAAATTGAGTCACAAAACAAATTTAACAAAACTTCATAAGAATGATAGCAACTACTCATGTGGATGCCTAGAGCAAAAAACAAGCATTCAAACTACTTGGAACTTTAAGAATTCAACGTGCAAGCTCATCCATAGCAGCACGTAGAGTAGCCAATTACTCTACAAATAAACCACTAAAACAAAAAACTAATTGGAGGAGTGGGGGAGTTACATACCAAGAAGCAATCCCCAAAAACAGTTTTAGAAACGGAGCTTTGAGCAAAGAGATCGAAATCCGCGGGTTTGAGAGCAAGAACACAAGAGAGAGAGAGAGATACAGGGATTTTTTTCTGAAGGTAGGTGATGAAGTGGGCTAAAGAGGTAAGTGAGGGGGACACCCACGGGGGCCACTACCCACCAGGGCACGCCTGGTGGGGGTGGCGCGCCTTGGTGTCTAGTGGACACCTGGGACACACCCCTGTGTTGTTTTTAGTGCCAGAAATTCTCAGAAATTAAAAAAAATCGTGTTAAAATTTTACATCATTGGGAGAACTTTTATTTTCGGGCATTTTTTATTGCACAAAAAATTTAGAAAACGGCATAATCATGGCATTTATTGTATTTAACTAAAAATAACAGGAAAATTAGGTGGGTACAGAGAGTTGTGCCTACTGAATTCATTGACCACTTGCTTCTCGAAAATGATCCATTAACAAGGTTGATCAAGTCTTATTAATAAGCACTTCCAATTAGCATGAACACGAAGAATTTTCGTAAAACACAAAGTTACCTCAATGGGGATGTGCATATCCCCAACAATAAGTATTTCATATTTCATTTTGGCAGTAGGTAGAGGGAGTTGAAAACTTCCAATAGTAATAGTCAGAGATTTTTCAATAACATTAACACCATTCACTCAGAATTGTTTCTTTAGAAAATGCAACGTATGTTCTTTACCATTGACATGAAAAGTAACCTTACTTTTGTTGCAATCATTAATAGCCCCTGCAGTATTTAGGAACGGTCTACCCAAGATAATCGACATGTTGTCATCCTCGGGCATATCTAGTATAACAAAGTCTGTCAAGATAGTAACATTTGCAACTACAACGGGCACATCCTCACAAATACCGATAGGTATAGCAGTTGATTTATCAGCCATTTGTAATGAAATTTCAGTAGGTGTGAGTCTATACGAATCAAGTCTTTTGTGTAAAGAGAAAGGCATAACACTAACACCGGCTCCTAAATCACATAAAGCAGTTTTCACATAATTTCTTTTGATGGAACATGGTATAGTTTGGCTGTTGGTTTAGGTGGAAAGGGCATGGGTTTCTGAACACATGACACTCTCTATTTACCATGTTTTCTAGCCACAGAGTCTCTATTATCATAGTGTTTATTTTTAGGTTGCGGGCTATCAAGATCATCATCAGGTTCTATCTCAACATCATTATCTGGTTCTTTATCATTATGAGGTTGAGCATCTACATGAGCATCATCATTATCATTTTCATTATCACTAGGTGAATGCTCACTACCAGATTGAGTTTCAGCATTAGAGATAGAAATACCATTACCATTATCAAAAGGTTTTTCTACTTCAGGTTCACTAGAAGTATGCAAAGTCCTATCCTTTTTCTTTTTCTTTTTCTTGCTAGACTGACTAGGTGCATCAATTCTTTGCGAATCTTGTTCAGTTATTTTAGGATGACCTTCTGGATAAAGTGTATCTAGAGTCATTGTACCTCCTCTATTCCTTACTCTAACCGCATGATCATTCATGCTTTTATTCCTTTCATGGAGTAAGTTACTTTGAGATTTAGCAACTTGTTCTAACTGAGTTTAAACCATAGAAGCATGTTTCCTACACCTCTCACTACTGGAAACAGGGAATTTGCCATCAGCCAGCTCTTTGCCATATGCCAGCTGATGGCAAAGAACTTCTTTGCCATCTCCTTATAAAAAACAGATGGCAAAGAACTGACAGACGACAAAGAACATGGTTGCCATCAGCCAATTCTTTGCCATCTGCTAGTGGATGGCAAATAATCTTTGCCATCTGCCAGCAGATGGCAAAGAGGTTGCAAATCCTGTGGCCGTCAAGAGTGTAACGGCCTACCAGCCCCACCTCTTTGCCATCTGCCAGCACACGACAAAGATTCTTTGCCATCTGCTGGCAGATGGCAAAGAGATGGGGTTATTTTTTCCAGGTAAAAAAAACTATGGGGTTATCCCCTCCCTCTCTCCCCACCCATCCAGGTAAAAAAACATACAACGTTCGCATCTCATCCACACACCGAACAGCTCCCGTCAATGGCGCTCTAGGCTCGCCTGCCGCCACCCTGTCGCCGGCCCCGTCGCTCCCCCGCCCTGTTGCGGGCCGCGTCACTCCCCCGCCCCGTCTCTCCCCCGCCCCGTCGCCGGCCCTCCCCCGCCACCCTGTCGCCGGCCCCGTTGCTCCCCTGCCCTGTCGCCGGCCGCGTCGCTCCCCTGCCC
>LT934114.1:787209065-787228834 GCA_900231445.1 Triticum turgidum subsp. durum
CTCCCCTGCCCTGTCGCCGACCGTGTTACTCCCCCGCCCGTTGTCGTCGCTCGCCTGCCCCGTCGCCGGCCCTCCCCCGTCCACGCCCTCCCTAACTGCACCAGCTCTGCCCCATCTCCTTCCTGTGAGGAGAAAAGGTAATTGTTCAGTCCAAATTGCTTGCTCATAGAAGGCAGTACCCTGGCATGGGTGAAGCAAAGGAAACAAAGGCATTCCCGTAGCCTAGGCATCCCAATGATTTTGACATGCTAGCTTAATAGCCTTGGATACATTACTCCCAAGCTTGGTTAATTAGCACTATCTAGAGAGAAATGATCGTGTTATTTGTGGCAATACTACCTAGGGAACAGAACAGAAATTGGAAAATTCAGGTAACTGTAATTTCCTGCTGTATGCACATTGTAGTCTCATTCAGTACTGCGAACTTGCCTGTTGTCTGATGTTCTGATTCCTGGCAGCCTGGAATGCTTTGATCGGCCATGATCGAAACCTGTTCACCATCGGCATAACCTAGGTTCTAAGTGCTCTGCTTTCTGTGATATACTACTGGCGCCTGATATGAACTGTGTAGTAAATGAGGAAATATTACCAGGAGTACAGAAACTGAAGACTAAAGATCTCTGAGTCGATTTCTGTAAGACGATCAGGCACTGTTATCATTGGGAATCAATTTGAGTTCTGCATAACTATGGTGGCTAAACTTTCAAATAGTACTCGAGTGTTGTGTAAGTAATACTCCCTCCGTTCCAAAATAGATGACCCAACTTTGTACTAACTTTAGTATAAAGTTGGGTCATCTATTTTGGAATGGAGAGCGTACTAGTGATGGTGGGACTGGATCTAATGGTTGTTGTTGCTTAAGTAATTCAGAGATCCCAGTGTTGAAACTGCGTTGTACTAACAGTGTATTGTTTGGGTACTTATAAATCCATTGTTTTGTTGCTGGAATTAAGGATGTACTAACACAAACCCAGGTACTCCGAGATTATTTAGCAGCCGGTAAACAGGAGAGTGGAAAGAAAAGTGCAAAAACAAAGTTTAGAGTTTAGAGTGACACTTTCAGTTTTGACCAAGCACAGCAAACGAATAGGCAAAATTAAGGATCAAAGGGTGGCTTAGGGTTACAAGGCTTGTTGTACTAATTTAGCTTACTCTTTGTCATTCCAGGTGTTGACAGATAGTGGGCGCGGGTCGAGAGCGCTCCGAGGCTCCTACCTCGGCGCGTGGTGGGAGGGGTAGTTCCATTCCCCCCCATAGCCTCCGGAGAGCGCTAGATCTCAGTTTGCAGAGTCCAGCGACGGCTGGGAGAGGTCGGGGGGGGGGTAAGAAGAAGGAGAAGGCTGCTAGAGGTGGGTGTGGCGGCGGGAGAGGTAGGAAGGCTGCTACACCTTCCTCGCCGCCACCCCCAGCTGAGTCACCCGACCATAGGACTGCTCCGTCTGAGATCGAGCCATCTGAGGTGGACCCGTCTCGGACTCCACTCCACGAGCCTCCGGCCGACGAGCCTATGGCAGACGCGCCTATGGCCGACGAGCCTCGGGCCGACGACGAGCCTCGGGTCGCCGAGTCTTCGCCCCAGGAGACTCCGGAGCTTAGACGGGGTCACGCTGAGTCGGAGCCGAGCCCATGGGAGGACTGGACGGAGTCGAGTGCACATGGTCGTGTTCAGGGTGTAGACTATAGTTCTGATAGCTATAGCGAGGGTGAGTGGGTTGAGGGGCGCAAAGTCTACCAGCATGGTGGTACAAAGCTCCCGCCCACCCCGACGACCCCCGACCAGAGGTGGTTGATTGCACCTAACGGGGAGAAGTAAGTGCATTTACTCTTTTTTAACCTTTTGCCTTGACGTTTCTTCAAATATCTAATGTGTTGGCCTTGTCATACTGCAGTTCTTGGACACATAAAGATGGTGTCCGCAGGCCCAACACTGTCCTTGGTGTGATTTGTCGCCAGTGCTTCCCGGGGTGGGTCACGTTGCCCGGTGAGGGCCGGGTTCCAGAGCTAGGAATGACCTGGGAGCACTACTTGGCTGCCCCGGCCCCGCCGGAGCATAGGGTCGGCGATGTCGAGTGCGACACGGTGGCCGACATTGTGATCGCCACGTTTTGGGTAATTTCTCCTTTGCCATTTACGTTGTGTTTTCTTCTTTGATTGCATACCTTCTACATGTGTTTTCTTGTTTTATTGCAGACCTTCTAATCCGTGTTTTCTTGTTTGATTGCAGACCTTCTAATCCGTGTTTTCTTGTTTGATTGCAGACCTTCTACAGGTGTGCTGAGGGACAGGAGGAGGCCGCGGCTCGGGTTATCGACGCCGAGTGCAGGTGCCTACTTGGAAACTTTCGGCATGAGGCTCGGATGCAGGCTGTTCGAGACTACTTAGCACAGACTGGTATTAGGAGGAGAAAAGAGAAGTGCCGGAACAAGTATCTGAGTAAGGAGAAGTACATGAAGGTAATTACCTATTCTTAAGGCCTTGTACTTAGTTTCCTTGATTTGATTCGTAGGCGTAGCGCTCAAATTTCTCTTGCTTAACTTAGGTGCCCCCAAGATGGTGTGCGGACAAGATGGACTGCTGGGGAGCGTTGGTGGATGAGTGCTGCTCTCCACAATGGCGTGTCGCCCAAGACATTGCAAAGGAGAAGCGTCTCAAAATGAAAGGTGTGCCACACCTTCTAGGCAGCGTCAACCTACATGGGTACGGGAAAAACTTGGTATGTGTGGTTTGCTTCATGATTCATGCAAATTGATTTGCTAGCTTGAGTCCTTAACTAATACTCTGTTCCTCTCTTTTAGTCAAAACACAACAAGGCTCCAGTGCCAGAGCTGTTCAACCTCTATGGCATGTCCAATATTGCACCGTACAAGAAGGCCAAGGCATTCTTTGAGTCTGACCTCAAAAATGCAAAGAACTTCAGCAACGAGGCCTCCCACCATAAGATGGTGCAGTATGTTAAGAAGGGGAAGGCGAGGAAAGGGCCGGACTTTAACCCGAGCCGGCCTCTTGATCCAGAGCTGGTGATGATATCTGGTGGCGGGAGGTCCCATGGCTCGTTAGCCATGGGTAATGGAGTGATACGTTGTAGTAGCTCTCTCCCGCAGATCAAGAAGCGCCAGACCAGCTCTGATCCTTAGATACCGCCTCGTTTACGACCAGTGGAAATCGAATATTAGGTTTGTTATACGGACTCAGTAGCCTTTCCTCCATTACATTGTGTTTGCGGTCGTCGATGATTACAATGCTAACGAGTGGTGTTGCAGGCTGCTATTGACTCAGAGAGAGCGAAGACCCAGGCTGCTTTTGAGGAGAGGGACCGGTAGTTAGCGGAGAGGGACTGGCAGGCGGCGGAGAGGGAGAGGGAGAATGAGGAGAGGACGGCTAGGCTGTTGGAGGAGGAGAGGAACCGGAACGACTCGGCTAACCGGGCCATGTACGATCTCTTCATGGTAAGTTTCTTCTGCATATTAGCTAAATCATGCACGCAATGTTCCTTTCATTAGTAACTAATATGACTGACTCGTCAAAACCAAATGTGCAGTCCATGTGCGAGAAGAATGGCCAGACCCCTCCGTCGATGCCAGTCATTGCTCCAGCGGGCACAGTGAGTTTCATTTGAACAGTCATTAGTTACTAGTCTTCACATTTGAGTTGCATCATGCTAATGATACATTGGAAATAATCTTTGGGTGTAGCGTAACTCCCGACAAGCATCGACCGTTCCTTCTCCGTCTGCCACTAGCGCGACCGGTCCTACACCTACACCTACACCTACACCTCCGTGATGACGGTAAGTTTCCCAAGTGTTTTGCTTAATAGAGTTTTGTTGTGATGCCATGTTGTATCTACACATATCGTGCATAATGTGTGTATGTTTGAAATGCATTGTATGTGTGGGATTCGACACCTAGTCATGTGCCTTTGGTAGCCTTCCATACAGGGAAATGCCTCCTAGTGCTTCCACTGAGCCATGGTAGTTCGCTACTGCTCCGGGACACATGGATTGACCGGCATGTGTCCTTCTTTGCTCCTATGTCTGTCCCTACGGGGAAATGTCACGCGGTGTATCACCAAAGTCCTTGTAGCTTGCTACGACTTGGTTGCACTCGCTGATGACCGACACATGCATTGTTGGGTCATGTATGCCTGTCCCTGTACGTTTGTGCCACCTTGGTTCTATGACTAGTCATGTCGGCCCTGGCTCTCTGCCATATGGATACTAGCGACATAATCATATACTTAGCATTTTTTCCTCCAAAATGACTCAATATGCTTAGCTAGCTCAAAAATGACATATTTAATCTAGGATAGCACTAAAATGACCTATACTTAGCATTTTTCCTCCAAAATGACTTAATATGCTTAGCTAGCTTAAAATGACATATTTAACCTAGGATAGCTCTAAATGACCTATACTTAGCATCTTTTCCTCCAAAATGACTTAATATGTTTAGCTAGCTTCAAAATGACCTATTTAACCTAGGATAGCTCTAAAATGACCTATACTTAGCATCTTCTCCTCCAAAATGACTTAATATCCTTAACTAGCTCTAAAATGATATAATATGCTTAAGAAATGACATATTTTAGGTCCTAAATGACTTCATATGCTTAGCTAGCTCCAAAATGACATAATAACCTTACTTAGCTCCAAAATGACCTATTTAACCTAGGCTAGCTCTAAAATGACCTATACTTAGCATTTTTTCCTCCAAAATGACTCAATATGCTTAGCTAGCTAAAAAATTACATAATAAGCTTAATTAGCTCCAAAATGACCTATTTAACCTAGGATAGCTCTCAAATGACCTATACTTAGCATTTTTTCCTCCAAAATGACTTAATATGCTTAACTAGCTTCAAAATGACCTATTTAACCTAGGATAGATCTAAAATGACCTATACTTAGCACCTTTTCCTCCAAAATGACTTAATATGCTTCACTAGCTCTAAAATGACATAATATGCTTAAGAAATGACATAGTTTAGCTCCTAAATGACTTCACATGCTTAGCTAGCTCCAAAATGACATAATAACCTTACTTAGCTCTAAAATGACCTATTTAACCTACGATATCTCTAAAATGACCTATACATAGCATTTTTACCTCCAAAATGACTCAATATGCTTAGCTAGCTCAAAAATTACATAATAAGCTTAATTAGCTCCAAAATGATCTAGTTAACCTAGGACAGCTCTAAAATGACCTATACTTAGAATTTTTCCCTCCAAAATGACTTAATATGCTTAGCTAGCTTAAAAATGACCTATACTTAGCATCTTTTCCTCCAAAATGACTTAATATGCTTAGCTAACTCTAAAATGACATAATATGCTTAAGAAATGACATATTTTAGGTCCTAAATAACTTCATATGCTTAGCTAGCTCCAAAATGACATAATAACTTTACTTAGCTCCAAAATGACCTATTTAACCTAGGCTAGCTCTAAAATGACCTATACTTAGCATTTTTTCCTCCTAAATGACTCAATATTCTTAGCTAGCTCAAAAATTACATAATAAGCTTAATTAGCTCCAAAATGACCTATTTAACCTAGGATAGATCTAAAATGACCTATAGTTAGCATTTTTTCCTCCAAAATGACTTAATATGCTTAGCTAGCTTAAAGATGACCTATTTAACCTAGGATAGCTCTAAAATGACCTATACTTAGCATCTTTTCCTCCAAAATGACTTCATATGCTTAGCTAGCTCCAAAATGACATAATAACCTTACTTAGCTCCAAAATGACCTATTTAACCTAGGATAGCTCTAAAATGACCTATACTTAGCATTTTTTCCTCCAAAATGACTCAATATGCTTAGCTAGCTCAAAAATTACATAATAAGCTTAATTAGCTCCAAAATGACCTATTTAACCTAGGATAGCTCTAAAATGACATATACTTAGCATCTTTTCCTCCTAAATGACTTCACATGCTTAGCTAGCTCCAAAATGACATAATAACCTTACTTAGCTCTAGAATGACCTTAGCATGTTTTACACCAAAATGACTTAGTATGCTTAGCTAGCTCAGAAATGACATAATAACCATACTTAGCTCCAAAATGACCTATTTTACAGATATAAGTTGCATCATAATAATCTTCACATTTTAGTTGCATCATAATAATCTTCTTCTTCTAGGCTTCTTCTTATAACTTCCTTCTTTCCCATTTTACAGATTTGCTTAAGATCACGGAAGCTTGGGTTGATGGAGTGCTTGTATTTAGTTTTTCTTTTGACCTTGTGAAACTTGCTACCTATGGATGAAACTATGTATATGTACGGATGAAACTTGCTACTATTGGTAACATGTGTTGGATATATATGTGTTCATGACTATTGGTAATATGTGTTGAATATGCTATATTGGTCATATAAATATATTTGTTTTTGATTTTCTGTCAAAATGAATTGATATAAGAAAAAACAAAATTAAATGGGGCAATATAGGCACTTTGCCATCAGCTGGCAGATGGCAAAGAGGCCATGTGTCATCTACATGTAAAATTTGCGCTGGCCTATTTGGGCTCTTTGCCATTTGGTAGCAGATGGCAAAGCTCTTTGCCATCTACTAACAGATGGCAAAGCATGCAGCCTTTGTCATCTGCTGGCAGACGACAAAGAGCCTGCAGCCTTTGCCATCTACTGGTAGACGGCAAAGTATGCTGTTAGCCTTCTAACAGGGCTAACCCCTTTAAGATTCTTTGCCATCTGCCAGCTGATGGCAAAGGCACATGCCCTTTGCCATCAGCCAGCAGACGAAAAAGAAGCATTTGCCGGCAGGGTTTCAGACAAACTGTTTGCCATCTGCTGGCAAATGGCAAAGCCTTTGCCATCCTCCGACCATGCCTTTGCCATATGCCATGGCAGATGGCAAAGTGCCAGATTCCAGTAGTGTCTTACATCATTGGTGATTCTAAAGAACAGGTCACTTAAGCGAGCAATCATATCAGAGGTTTGTTTTAGTTGTTTCATGACATAGGAATTGAAATGATCTTGCTTCCTAATATAATTATCAAACTCATACAAGCATTGACTAGGAGGTTTATTATAAGGGATGTCACCTTCATCAAACTTTAAAAGAGAATTTACCTCCACAACTTGTGGTGGTGTGTTGAGACCATGTATTTATTCAATAGGTGGTAAATTCTTAACATCTTGAGCTTTAATGCCCTTTCCCTTCATACATTTCTTTATCTCTTGTCACGACCGTTTTTTCAATAAAAATATTTATCAAGAAACCGATCTTGTAGTATCCAGTGTGAGGAAAATCCTCCTCACTGGTAGACAAATCTTTGATACAATAAGCCAGTAGCATTAATATCTTACAGGATCGAGCTGAGGTTGCTCAACAAACTATTACAAGTGCGCCAATAATTATACATAGTGGCGGATATGACACAAAGGTGTGGGGTGGCATTTCTACGGCCTAGAATAAAAAGTGATTGGTGGAATATCATAGTGGGGTGGGTAGCGTGACTACTAGCTGGTGACACATCGAGCGTCGAGGTGAGGCTCGATGAATTTATTTGGGTAGCGGAAGTGGATATATACAATGACCAAATCCAGGGTCGCACGAGACTGACTGGGACTCCTCTAGGCGTCGGACTCGCTATCGAACTCTTCATCCATGAGATCACCTTCGTCAGCATCTGGCCAAATCAACAAGCCAGGTGAGTACTTTGAAAGTACTCGCAAGACAGTTCGGACAATAGATATAACAAAATGCATGCATGAATGCGTCAAGAATAATTTTAACAATGCACATTTAATTCATAAAGACAAGGTAAGTAAAAAGGGAGTCGGCGGTAGTCCGCTCGAAAACCCAACAAAATAAACTACAAACCGATCGGGTGTCTGAAGCGATGCCATGAAAGGCAAAATTAAATAAATAAAATATGCCGCAGTCGGGCGTCTAAGCGACACCACATAAAGGGCTTGTACTGAAAGTAAAAGACATGAGTACCGAAGTAGGACGTCGGGGCGACATCTCAGAAAGGGCTCATACCAAAAGTAAATGATAACAATGCCACAGTCGGACGTCTGAGCGACGTCACATAAAGGGCTTATATCAAAAGTAAATAATAAAAATGCCGCAGTCGGACGTCTGAGCAATGTCACAGAAAGGGCTTATATCAAAAGTAAATAATAACAATGCCGCAGTCGGACGTCTGAGCGACCTCACAGAAAGGGCTTATATCAAAAGTAAATAATAATAATGCCGCAGTCGGACGTCTGAGCGACGTCACAGAAAGGGCTTATATCAAAAGTAAATAATAACAATGTCGCAGTCGAACGTCTGAGCGACGTCACAGAAAGGGCTTATATTCAATATTACAATGTGCAAGGGTTAATGCTCATAGGAAAAATATTCAATACGTGGTACTGACGGGTTAGTCCATCACAAGAATCAATATTAACCGGACTTAACACTCATATGGCTTACCGGGGTCTCTGACATCAAGCTGATAGTTAACAAGATAATAAGGACACCTAACTTGGACATAGATAAGATGATGCAATGGAACTTTTGACTCTACAGAGTTTGTACTAAAATGTCCACAGCCAACGGATTTCCGTAGTCACGAAGGACTAGTTCCGTTTACAGTATTTTGGAAGAAAACACAACAATCCAGTACACACCCATCCCACCAAACGTTACCAGGGATCACCCTAGACAACGCTCAATAAAAACTTTGAGACGGGGAGATCACGATCTCGAATAGCATGGGATCAAATTTATATACGCGCACTCTAAGGGGTGCCCCTCTCTCGGTCCCAACCGGAAACACCCATGCCCCCTGACCGGATGATAGGCTTTAATCCAGGGCCATGGAACCCTCATCCCGGCCTCTCGATTGGTGTGTACGAGGAAAGTGGTTTGCAACTTACTACACCATATCCCTTGCAGGAAAAACATGTGGTAGTACGGAAAAGGAAATGGACGGGAGTGGATACTTGAGTCAAAAAATTTGGCATAGGACTAGCATGCTGCAACACTGCTATCTTACCCATTTCATGCCATCACGTGGCCATGTAACCTTATTTCCGTCAGCTCATGGATTTCCGAAACTCACTTGTCTCGACTTTTCACGTGACAAAGTTTTTATCGAGATCCTCATGAACATGCCATGAAACTACTAAATGCAAACATGCCAAGACACTCATCATATCAAGAGTTCAAACATGCTTGCCTGGTTCGGAGTAGTCGGGGTCTAGCTCGGAGAAGTTCGCGGTTCCGTCACCTCCTTTGGTATCTATGGTACACAAAACACAGCGCTAACGTAAATACCGTGGAGTACAGAAAAGTAACCCAAATATTTTTTAAATAAATATGATAAAAAACTAGACAAAATTTTGAAGAGGGCAGAAAAAGAATCACTCAAAAATACTTTTATGTTTAAAAGTTATGAGAGTTTTGGTCCAAGGACCTTTTTGTACTGAAACAGAAACTTCCCAGGGGGTTCTGCAAAAAAGTCCAGAAAACGGTTCGTTTAAAAGGAAAGACTGAGAGACTGACAAGCGGGCTCCACCCGTCAGGTTTGAATATTCAAACGAGGGAAACAGGGCGCGACGGCGCCCGAGAGATGCGGTGGTCGCCGACGGCGATCCACGGCGGGGCTGGGTGATCGGGTGGTACCTTTGTGATCAGCACGTCCTTTCGCGTCTGTGGGTGGTGGTGGTGGTCGCCGGCGAGCACTGTGTCGATGGCGGCCCTTGCTCCGGCGGACGGCGGTTCGGGTGGTCGTGGGCCTCGTCGGAGAGAGCTGCTAGGATCAAATTGGAGTGGGGGTTAGCCTCCTAGAGATGGTACGAGGTTACGGGCGAGAGTAGGGCGGCGGAGGAGTTCTCACCGAAGAGAACGTTGCCGGAGCCAGAGGCGGACGGAGGTGGCCAGAGTTGAGGAGGAAGGGCCCCTCGAGGCTCTTCTAGTGGCGAGGCGGGGTCTGGTGAGGTGGTGGAGTTGTGCGGGAGCGAGAGCAAGCTCGGGGGGGTGCTATTTATAGCTGGCCCAAGGCGGTTGCCGCGAACGGACAAGTCCGGCGAGCGATTACAGTGGCGCTGTGGCTAGACGGTCGGCTTAGGGGCTTGAGCATCATCTAGGTGAAGCACTAGTGCCATTCCAGTGTCCAACTCAGCAAGGAAGGGAGGATTACAGCCTGTCCTCGTTGGAACGGCCGCATGACACGTCGGTGGCAGAGAACGCGCTCTACGCGTGCCAGGCCACGGCGACGGTGCTACATGTGTGCGCTGGCAAGGAGGTGGCCACGCGGAGCTCTCAGGAGGTTTGGGCGGTGCCGAACGGCGTTATGTTGCAGGGTTGCCCCCTGTCGGCTGCTACGGTGGCTCTGCCGCCGCAACACACGCCGGCGCAGGCGGGCCATGGCGCCACCGACGCCAGGAACGTGCCAAGCGCGCGTGTGGTGCTCCGGACAAGAAGGAGGGGCTGTGAGCAACGTGCCAAGTGAACTGGCAACATGTGACTGAATCTCTGACGAAGAAACAACACTGAATTCTGAATATTACTGAAGATGTACAGTAACAGTGCATGCCAGGTGTTCGACAGAATGATTTTGGCACGTGGGGATTTTTCCTTGAGTTGGTTTTTGGTGGAGTGGCCTCTCATTGCATCTGGGGGCTGCCTGAATTTTGGTGGAATTTTTGGAGAAGAGGAGATATGAATTTCACCAAATTTGGCAAATCTGGTCCAACCTTGCAAAGACTGAAATTTGAAATTTTTGAAAAGGAGAAGGGTGGATCTTGATAGTTCTAGGTTGTGGGTACCAAGGACTATCTAGGGGAGTTGGTCTGAGGTCCAAACTCAAATGCATTATGGTACTTGCTTTGCAAATCACCAAGGCTCTCAATAATTGACAGAAAAAGATTTGGGAGAAGAAATAAATGAAATAAAATGTAGAAATGAGTTGGACTTGTTGGGACAGAATATTTGGATTACCCAAGAGTGGAAGGAGGGTTTTTGGGAGGTTTTACCATATGAAGCATGGTAAAATCATGAGTGGTTTCAGTGGTGAGAGAAGACTCAAAATTCCTAGGGATTTCTTTTAAAAGAAAAATAAATCCCAAAAAAATAAATTTGAGGAGGAGAGAATCAGAAGAAAGGTTTTTAAATAACCAACACCATAGTTGAAGAAGATGCTAAAACAGAAACCTTGCCAAAGGGGAAAAGTTTTGTGAGAGATTTTGGAAGGGTTTTAAATGACCTTCTACAAAACTAATAAAGTTTTTGAAGAAAACCAACTAAAATTTTTTGGAGTGTCACAACACCTACCCCCTTAGGAAAAATCTCGTCCCCGAGATTTCAGCTGATTCTCAAATAAGTGTGGATGCTTTGCTCGAAGGAAATCCTCTCTTTCCCAAGTGGGTTCACTCTCGGTGTGATTGCTCCACTGAACTCTGAAAAACTTGATGGTTTTCTGTCGGGTCCTCCTTTCAGACTCTTCTAATATTTTTACTGGAAGCTCTGGATAGGTGAGGTTTGGTTGCACGTCAATGTTTTCATGGGGTACTTGCTCTCTGGGTTGCTTACGCACTTCCTTAATTGGGAGACATGAAACACGTCGTGGATATCGGATAATTCTTCGGGTAAGTCTAGCTGGTAGGCTACCGTGCCTCTTCGTGCCACTATGCAGAATGGTCCAATGAATATTGGGGCTAGCTTCCCCTTAATATTGAATCATTGCAGGCCTCTCATAGGAGATACTCGTAGGTATACAAACTCACCGGGTTTGAAACTGATCCCACGGTGTTTCTGATCATAATAACTCTTCTGTCGGCTTTGAGTTGTTTTGAGTCGGTTCCTGATTAGCTTGACCTTTTCCTCGGCCTCTTTGAGCATGTCTAGGCCGAAGATACGGCTGTCACCGGTCTCTGACCAATTTAGCGGGGTACGACATCTCCGCCTGTACAAGGCTTCAAAGGGTGCCATTTGTAGACTGGCCTGGTAACTGTTGTTGTATGCAAACTCTGTGTATGGCAAGCTTTCCTCCCAACTGGTTCCATAAGTGAGGACACATGCCCTCAGCATGTCTTCTAGAATTTGGTTTACTCGTTCAGTTTGTCCGTCAGTCTGGGGTGGTATGCTGTACTGAAGGCTAGCTGAGTTCCCAGAGCCTGTTGCAGGTGATCCCAAAATCTGGAGATGAATTGTGTGCCCCTGTCAGATATTATAGTCTTTGGAACTCCATGTAAGCAGACGATACGGGAGAGATAAAGCCTGGCAAGCTTCTGAGTGGTGTGAGTTGTCTTCACGGGGATGAAGTGTGCTACTTTAGTTAGTCTATCAGTGATGGCCCATATGGCATCATGTCCGTGTCGTGACCGGGGTAGCCCAACAATGAAATCCATTCCAATCTCGTCCCATTTCCATTCTGGTATCTTATTTGGTTGCAATAGTCCGGCCGGTGTCTGCTGCTCGGCCTTGATGCGTTGACATGAGTCACAGCATGCAATAAACGTGGCTATGTCCCTTCTTATACCGTGCCACCAAAATGTTTCCTGAAGATCCTTGTACATTTTTGTTCCTCCAGGATGGATTGAATACGGGGCGGTGTGGACTTCAGCTAAGATTTGCTATTTAAGGTCATTAATATTTGGTACGCATAGTCTATGTCCATACCACAATATTCCCTGCTCATCGATAACGAATTCTGAGGCCTTGCCCAAGCTTACTTTCCGTTTTATGCCTTCAATGCTGGGGTGCCCATGCTGAGCTTCTTTAACTCTCTCTATTAGAGTAGGCTGTATTTTCAAATTCGACACATTGCCTTCGGTGACCATCACCAAGTTGAGTTTAGCAAATTCCTACTGTAATTCGGGTTTTAGGTTTGGTAGGTTGTTGTTGTTTGGACTGGGGTTCCGACTTAGTGCATCTGCTACAACATTTGCCTTGCCTGGATGGTAGTGGATTCCGACATCATAATCCTTCACTAATTCTAACCAGCGTCGTTGCCGTAGATTCAGTTCTGGCTGTGTGAAAATATACTTGAGCTTTTATGGTCTGTGTATATTTCACAACGATTTCCAAGTAAAAAGTTTCTCCATTCCTTGAGTGCATGAATAACTGGTGCTAATTCCAGGTCATGAGTAGGATAATTTTCCTCATGCTTGCGAAGTTGTCTGGAGACATATGCGACTACCTTGCCATCTTGCATCAATACGCACCCGAGGCCCTTTCGGGATGCGTCACAATATACCTCAAAGTTCTTGTGTATGTCCGGCACAATTAATACTGGTGCTGTTGTTAATTTCCTTTTTAGTTCTTGGAAACTTTTCTCGCAAGCTTCCGTCCATTCAAACTTCTTGTCTTTCTTGAGTAGCTGCGTCATCGGCTTTGCTATTGTGGAAAATCCTTCAATGAATCTTCGGTAGTAACCTGCCATTCCCAGAAAACTTCGCACGTCCGTTACGCTGGTTGGTGGTTTCCAGCCAAGTACGGCCTTGACTTTTTCCGGGTCTACGGCAATACCTTCTTGGGTCAGTACGTGGCCCAGAAAACCTACCTATCTTAGCCAAAATTCACACTTGCTGAACTTGGCGTATAATTGGTGTTTCCTGAGTTCTCCTAGTACAATTCGGAGATGTTCAGCGTGCTCTTCTGGTGTCTTGGAATATATCAGAATATCGTCGGTGAATACCACAACAAACTTGTCCATAAATTTCATAAATACTCTGTTCATGAGGTGAAAAAAATATGCCGGGGCGTTCGTCAGTCCAAATGGCATTACTGTGAACTCATACAATCCGTATCTGGAGGTGAAGGCTGTCTTGGGAATATCTTCTGTGCGTACTTTTAACTGATGGTATCCCGACCTTAAGTCAATTTTTGAGAATACCTTGGCTTGAGTGAGCTGATCAAACAAATCATTTATTCGCGGCATCGGATACTTGTTCTTGATTGTAACCAAGTTTAGTGCTCAATAGTCGATACACAATCTCAGTGTGCCATCCTTCTTTTTGGCAAATAAAATTGGTGAACCCCAAGGTGAGGAGCTGGCTCGTATATATCCTTTGTCCAATAATTCTTTTATTTGCTTCTTCAATTCTACCAATTCAGATGGTGCCATTCTGTATGGTTTCTTGTATATGGGGGCGGTTCCGGGTGCTAGCTCAATGCTGAATTCTATCTCTCGGTCTGGTGGCATGCCTGGTAGTTCTTGGGGAAATACGTCTGGAAATTCACACACTACCAGAACCTTGCTTAATTTAGAAATATCCACCTTGTTCAATCTCGGTCGCCGGGATGTTTTTCTCTCTTTGGCTGAAACTTTTATCGTCTTCCCGTGGTGGTGGGTGAGAATCACGGTCCGATTGAAGCAGTCAATAAAACCTTTGTTGGTGGTTTTCCAATCCATTCCCAAGATGACATCTAGTCCTTTATTTTCCAAAACAATAAGGTTGGCGTGAAACTTCAATCCTTCAAACTCAATAACCACACCTTGGCAATAACTCTGGGTAACTTGCTTAATCCCAGGGGACTTGACGATCATAGATTTTTCCAAGGGAAGCATTGAAAAATTATTTTGCAAGGCAAAACTTTTCGAAACGAATGAGTGAGAAGCTCCAGAATCAAACAAAACCATGGCAAGTATTGTGTTGACAGGAAACGTACTGAGTACGATATCCGGGGCATTTTGTGCTTCCTCTTTCGTCACGTGGTTCAGATAACCCTTCCTGTGGTTGTTATTGGGGTTGAAATTGTTTCGCTTGGGTGCTGAATTATTTCCACCGTTGTTCGGCTTTGGGGTAGAGTTCCTTGGTTTGGGACACTATTTGGCATAGTGCCCTTCTTCTCCACAGGCGTAGCAAGTAACGCCTGGGCGATACGTGAACTCCTTGTCCCTCGCATGGAAATTCTTGACTGGGCGCGAGACGTTTGTCGTGGGTTTGTGTGTCCCTCCTTTCTGAAAATCCGTCTTGCTTCGATGGTTGCGGGCAAGATTAATCTGGTCCCTTTTTCGCTTGCGGAAATCTTCCAGGCTGCATCTCTCATTTTCCAAAGTAATGGCCTTATCCACCAGTGTCTTGAAATCTGGAAAGGTGTGCACAACCCGTTGGCATTTAAGCGCAGGCGTCAGACCGTCTAGGAATTTTTCCATCTTCTTGCTTTTGGTCATACGCTCTTCATTGGCATTGCGAGATAACAGAGTAAATTGACTGTTGTATTCTGACACTGTCATGGTCCTTTGTTTGAGGTAATCAAATTCTCTCTTCTTGATCTTCATAAGACTTTTAGGAATATGCGCCCCACGAAAAGCTTCTTTGAAATCCTCCCAAGATATATTATTTTCGTTGGGATGCATGTGTAGGAAATTTTCCCACCACGATGCAGCTGCTCCAGTGAGATAGTGCGGTGCATAAAGCACTTTTCCGAGGTCTGAACACTGTGCAATATTTAATTTCCTTTCTATGTCCCGAAGCCAGTCTTCGGCCTCAAGAGGTTTGTCAGTACGGGAAAATGTTTGGGGACGCGTCTTCTGTAGCTCAGATAACATGGATTGTTGCTGATGCTGTCCATGGTGATTTCCCATATTGATGACTTGGTTCATTATTTCCTGATGTTGTTGCTGACTTTGCTCATAAAGGCGGCACATTTGGGAAAGTGCTGTTTCACGCTCCTGTTGACTCGACTGTCCCTGTGTGACATTGCTGCTTGGTCGTGTGCCATAATTTTCCTCTGGCGGAGTTGGCATGGAGCGCGTCCAAGGACGAGACATTTTTCACTCTGGGGATACATTTTGTGAAACTCATAAGAAAAGAAAATGAGTCGCAAAAGTCAATAAATTCATGAAGACAGAAGAAGTTTCAAATGCTCCAAGATTTTTTTCAAGAGAATAAACGTTTGCGCACGAAGAAGGACTGATCATTACATATATTACACGCAAGCAGTAATTATACAATACATCACTCAGGATATGCGTACATAATCCTGACATGTTATTTAGGCCAGTGCACTTCTCCAGATCCTACATGATGCGCAAGCAAGCTACTTCTCATAGCCTATTTACATATTAACATATCGTACAGAGCAGTACAGTGCATGGCGGCTAAGCATACTCAGTCGGAGGAGATGGTGAGGATCTCCTTTGCCCTGCCGAGGGTGAGGCGCAGAGAGGTTGGGGACTCAACCTCCTCCTCGCTAATAGGCTCCAGACGTGAAGTGCTGCGCTGAGTAGATGGAGCGGGTGCCCTATGTGGAACAACACGGACAGGAGTGGGCACCATGGGTGGTGCAGAGCGGGCTGGTGTTGGCGTAGTAACTTGGTTGAATTCTTCGGTAGATGGCAGGTGACGAGCCGTGGCGGGAGTGGTAGGTGCATAAGATGCTGAGGACGAGATGAAAGTCAGTGGCGGTGCCGTGTGCAGGAGCTCCCTCCTGTTGGCGGTGCAGCCATGGACTGAGTCCATGCGGGCAGCCACGAAGTCATCCACCAAGTTGTCGAAGGCTGCTTCCAGAGCTCGGAGATACCCAACGAGCATCTCAAAAGCCTCGTTTCGCTCTCCTCTGGGGCAAGAGCATGAGTAGTGGCAGGCGTACGACACGTGGCATGGAAGGTAGCGGTCAGGACGAGCCTGCATCGATGGCAGGACTTCCCTGAGACGAGCTATCGCCTCACGGGCTGCCATCTGCATTGCATGCTTCTCCGTAGGCATGCTCTTCCCAAGAACCGGAAGCGGCATAACTCAACACGCCCTCCCTTGAATTGCACCGCGGCCTGGTGCATGGTCAGACAGTCATTGATCTTGTGCTGATAGAGTGTGAAGACTGGACGCATGGATGGCCCCATCGCGACCTGGATGATGAAGGAGAGAAGCTTGACAAACCCATCGGGCTCGTTGGCGAACATCTGAGACTCACAGTTGTTGCCGGCCATCTACAAAAGTAGGCAGAAATTCTGAATGGTCAGATCATAAATCTATGCTGACTGTCAGAAAATGACTACATTTGCAAAAATATAATTAGTTCTATTATGCTAATAACCGATTAGTGATCGCGCCTAGTGGTTCTCTACAGTCAGCCTGGCTCTGGTACCAAGCTTGTCACGACCGGTTTTTCGATAAAAATATTTATCGAGAAACCGATCTTGTAGTATCCAGTGTGAGGAAAATCCTCCTCACTGGTAGACAAATCTTTGATACAATAAGCCAGTAGAATTAATATCTTACAGGGTCGAGCTGAGGTTGCTCAACAAACTATTACAAGTGCGCCAATAATTATACATAGTGGCGGATATGACACAAAGGTGTGGGGTGGCATTTCTACGGACTCGAATTAAAAGTGATTGGCGGAATATCACAGTGGGGTGGGTAGCGTGACTACTAGCTGGTGACACATCGAGCGTCGAGGTGAGGCTCTATGAATTTATTTGGGTAGCGGAAGCGGATAAATGCAATGACCAAATCCAGGGTCGCACGAGACTGACTGGGACTCCTCTAGGCGTCGGACTCGCTATCGAACTCTTCATCCATGAGATCGCCTTCGTCAGCATTTGGCCAAATCAACAAGCCAGGTGAGTACTTTGAAAGTACTCGCAAGACAGTTCGGACAATAGATATAACAAAATGCATGCATGAATGCGTCAAGAATAATTTTAACAATGCACATTTAATTCATAAAGACAAGGTAAGTAAAAAGGGAGTCGGCGGTAGTCCGCTCGAAAACCCAACAAAATAAACTGCAAACCGATCGGGTGTCTGAAGCGACGCCACGAAAGGAAAAATTAAATAAATAAAATATGCCATAGTCGGGCGTCTAAGCGACACCACATAAAGGGCTTGTACTGAAAGTAAAAGACATGAGTACCGCAGCCGGACGTCGGGGCGACATCTCAGAAAGGGCTCGTACCAAAAGTAAATGATAACAATGCCACAGTCGGGTGTCTAAGCGACGTCGCATAAAGGACTTATATCAAAAGTAAATAATAGTAATGCCGCAGTCGTACGTCTGAGCGACGTCACAGAAAGGGCTTATATCAAAAGTAAATAATAACAATGCCGCAGTCGGACGTCTGAGAGACGTCACAGAAAGGGCTTATATCAAAAGTAAATAATAATAATGCCACAGTCGGACGTCTGAGCGACGTCACAGAAAGGGATTATATCAAAAGTAAATAATAACAATGCCGCAGTCGGACGTCTGAGCGACGTCACGGAAAGGGCTTATATTCAATATTCACAACGTGCAAGGGTTAATGCTCATAGGAAAAATATTCAATACGTGGTACTGACGGGTTAGTCCATCACAAGAATCAATATTAACCGGACTTAACACTCATATGGCTTACCGGGGTCTCTGACATCAAACTGACAGTTGACAAGATAATAAGGACACCGCGACATAGATAAGATGATGCAATGGAATTTTTGACTCTGCAGAGTTTGTACTAAAATGTCCACAGCCAACGGATTTCCGTGGTCATGAAGGACTAGTTCCGTTTACGGTATTTCAGAAGAAAACACAACAATCCAGTACACACCCATCCCAACTCAGGTTACCAGGGATCACCCTAGACAACGATCAATAAAAACTTTGAGACTGGGAGATCACGATCTCGAATAGCATGAGATCAAATTTATATATGCGCGCTCTAAGGGGTGCCCCCCTCTCGGTCCCAACCGGAAACACCCATGCCCCCTGACCAGATGATAGGCTTTAATCCAGGGCCATGGAACCCTCATCTCGGCCTCTCGATTTGGTGTGTACCAGGAAAGTGGTTTGCAACTTACTACGCCATATCCCTTGCAGGAAAAACATGTGGTAGTACGGAAAAGGAAATGGACGGGAGTGGATACTGGAGTCAAATAATTTGGCATAGGACTGGCATGCTGCAACACTGCCATCTTACCCATTTCATGCCATCACGTGGCCATGCAACCTCATTTCCATCACCTCATGGATTTCCGAAACTCACTTGTCTCGACTTTTCACGTGACAAAGTTTTTATCGAAATGCTCATGAACATGCCATGAAACTACTAAATGCAAACATGCCAAGACACTCATCATATCAAGAGTTCAAACATGCTTGCCTGGTTCGGAGTAGACGGGGTCTAGCTCGGTGAAGTTCGCGGTTCCGTCACCTCCATTGGTATCTATGGTACACAAAACACGTGCGCTAACGTAAATACCGTGGAGTACAGAAAAGTAATCCAAATATTTTTCAAATAAATATGGTAAAAAACTAGACAAAATTTTGAAGAGGGCAGAAAAAGAATCACTCAAAAATCCTTTTCTGTTTAAAAGTAATAATAGTTTTGGTCCAAGGACCTTTCTGTAATGAAACAGAATCTTCCCAGGGGGTTCTGCAGAAAAGTCCAGAAAATGGTTCGTTCAAAAGGAAAGACTGAGAGACTGACAGGCGGGCTCCACCCATCAGGTTTGAATATTCAAACGAGGGAAACAGGGCGTGACGGCGCCCGAGAGATGCGGTGGTCGCCGACGGCGATCCACGGCGGGGCTGGGTGATCGGGTGGTACCTCTGTGATCAGCACGTCCTTCCGCGTCTGTGGGTGGTGGTGGTGGTCGCCGGCGAGCACGGTGTCGACGGCGGCCCTTGCTCCGGCGGATGGCGGTTCGGGTGGTCGTGGGCCTCGTCGGAGAGAGCTGCTAGGATCAAATTGGAGTGGGGGTTAGCCTCCTAGAGATGGTACGAGGTTACGGGCGAGAGTAGGGCTGCGGAGGAGTTCTCACCGAAGAGAACATTGCTGGAGCCCGAGGCGGACGGAGGTGGCCGGAGTTGAGGAG
>LT934114.1:787229303-787245361 GCA_900231445.1 Triticum turgidum subsp. durum
TGCTATTTATAGCTGGCCCGAGGCGGTTGCCGTGAACGGACAAGTTCGGCGAGCGATTACGGCGGCGCTGTGGCTGGACGGTCGGCTTAGGGGCTTCAGCATCATCTAGGTGAAGCACTGGTGCCATTCCAGTGTCCAACTCAGCAAGGAAGGGAGGATTACGGCCTGTCCTCGCTGGAACGGCCGCACGGCACGTCGGTGGCAGAGAAGGCGCTCTGCGCGTGCCAGGCCACGGCGACAGTGCTGCATGCGTGCGCTGGCAAGGAGGTGGCCACGCGGAGCTCTCAGGAGGTTTGGGCGGCGCTGAACGGCGTTATGTCGCAGGGTTGTCCCCTGTCGGCCGCTACGGTGGCTCTACCGCCGCAACACACGCCGGCGCAGGCGGGCCATGGCGCCACCGACGCCAGGAACGCGCCAAGCGCGCGTGTGGTGCTCCGGACAAGAAGGAGGGGCTGTGAGCAACGTGCCAAGTGCACTATCAACATGTGACTGAATCTCTGACGAAGAAACGACACTGAATTCTGAATATTACTGAAGATGTACAATAACAGTGCATGCCAGGTGTTCGACAGAATGATTTTGGCATGTGGGGATTTTTCCTTGAGTTGGTTTTTGGTGGAGTGGCCTCTCATTGCATCTGGGGCTGCCTGAATTTTGGTGGAATTTTTGGAGAAGAGGAGATATGAATTTCACCAAATTTGACAAATCTGGTCCAAACTTGCAGAGACTGAAATTTGAAATTTTTGAAAAGGAGAAGGGTGGATCTTGATAGTTCTAGGTTGTGGGTACCAAGGACTATCCAGGGGAGTTGGTCTGAGGTCCAAACTCAAATGCATTATGGTACTTGCTTTGCAAATCACCAAGGCTCACAATAATTGACAGAAAAAGATTTGGGAGAAGAAATAAATGAAATAAAATCTAGAAATGAGTTGGACTTGTTGGGACAGAATATTTGGATTGCCCAAGAGTGGAAGGAGGGTTTTTGGGAGGTTTTACCATATGAAGCATGGTAAAATCATGAGTGGTTTCAGTGGTGAGAGAGGACTCAAAATTCATAGGGATTTCTTTTAAAAGAAAAATAAATCCCAAAAAAATAAATTTGAGGAGGAGAGAATCAGAAGAAAGGTTTTTAAATAACCAACACCATAGTTGAAGAAGATGCCAAAACAGAAACCTTGCCAAAGGGGAAAAGTTTTGTGAGAGATTTTGGAAGGGTTTTAAATGACCTTCTACAAAACTAATAAAGTTTTTGAAGAAAACCAGCTAAAAATTTTTGGAGTGTCACATCTCTTGCATAGTTTTAGGACTAAGGAATAAGATACCCCTCTTCGGAGTGGGTTTAGGCGGTTGTTTAGGAAGTGTCCATTCATCATGACTCTTCAATATATTACTCAATAACTCCTCAGCTTGTTTGACAGTTTGTTCCCAGCAAACACAACCATCACAACTATCTAGGTGGTCCCTAGAAGCATCGGTTAGTCCATTATAAAAGATACCAAGTATTTCATTTTTCTTAAGAGGATGGTCATGCAAAGCATTAACTAATTGGAGAAGCCTCCCCCAAGAATGTGGGAGACTCTTTTCTTCAATTTGCATAAAGTTCAATATCGCCTGTAAGGCAGCTTGTTTCTTATGAGAAGGAAAATATTTTTCAGAGAAGTAATATATCATATCCTGGGGACTACGCACACAACCAGGAGCAAGAGTATTGTACCATATCTTAGCATCACCCTTTAATGAGAAAGAAGATAACTTGAGAATGTAGTAGTAGCGAATTCTCTCATCATGAGCAAATAGGGTGGCTATATCATTTAACTTAGTAAGATGTGCCACAACAGTTTCAGTTTGATAGCCATGGAGAGGATCAGATTCAACCACAATAATTAACTTTTGGTCGACAGAGAATTCATAATCCTTATTAGTCACAAATATAGGTGAACTAGCAAACTTAGGATCATATTTCATTCTAGCATTCAAAGATTTTTCTTTCAACTTGCATAGTAGTTTCTTAAGATTTCTCTATCCTTACAAGCAAGAAAGTCTCTAGCTATTTCTTCATCATAACATAACCTTCAGGTACCTTATGTATATTAATTCTAGGAGAGTAGATTTTTCAATATCCTCAGTTTCAAAGACTTCATCATTTTCAATAATATCATCAATTTTAGCATGCTCAATTTCTTTAGCTCTAGCAAGTTGTTCATCAAGAAATTTACCTAGTGGCACATTATCATCAAGCAAGGTACTGGCATCATTCATATCAGAACTAGAATCATCAATAACTTGCGACATATCAGGATTAATAACATTGGGTGGTGTTGCAAGTCTATTTAGAATACAAGGTGAATCAAGTGCAGAGCTAGATGACAGTTCCTTACCTCGCCTCGTCTTAGAGGGAATCTTAGTTCTCGTATCTTCCGGTGTTCCATCAAAAGAAATTATGTGATGAAGATAGAGCAACAGCCAGACTATTTCTTTTGCCTATTTCAGTGTTTCGAAGAAAAGGAATATCAAACGGAGTCCAAACGGAATGAAACCTTTGGGAGCGTGATTTTTGGAATAAACGTGATCCAGAGGACTTGGAGTGCAAGTCCAGAAACAATCGAGGCGGCCACGAGGGTGGAGGGCGCGCCCCCCTATCTCGTGGGCCCCTCGGGCGTCCACCGACGTACTTCTTCCTCCTATATATACCCATGTACCCCGAAACCATCAAGCACTACTAGAAAAAGGGCTGCTAGTGGCGCACCTGTTTTCACTACTAATGGCGCACTACAGGTGCGCCACTAGCACCACGCCATTAGATTTTTTTTCTAATGGCGCACCACACAGAAGTGTGCCATTAGTACAATTTTTTTAAATTTTTTTTTCAAATTTTTTTTTTCAATTTTTTTTCCATTTTTTTCTTAATCTCAGGTCACTATGGCTTAATCTCGGGTCAAATGGCACTCCGTGGTCAAACTTCCCAAAATTTCACCCATCCTCACACTACTCCAGCCCAAGCACGCTTAACTTCAGAGTTCTATCCAACCCCAGCAACAGCTCACTACATAGGCATTTGTTGATATATCTAGCATATCAATCCTATTATACCTTGTTGGTGTGTAGGACTTTGTTCATGTTCATCACTATGAAGAAATTTTGAAAAATATTTCAAACTTCTCGGTCATATAACGTATCATTTTTTGAAAAAAAATTAAAAAATAAATTCAAAACCAATTTTTTTTCCTGTTACTAGTGGCGCACCACATCCACGGCGTGCCACTAGTAAGTTTGAATTTTTTTGCCTCTAGATCTTGAAAGCCCCGTAACTTTTTTTCTGTTAGGTTTTTGGTTATTTCGAGTAGATGATTTTTCATATAAAAAACTTTTTAATCCGAGTTCGTATGCAAAAGTTATGCCCATTTTACAAATTTCCGGAGAGATTTTGCAAATAAAGTCGAAATTCATATTTGTAAACTTTCCCAACAACTAGACCACATATCACATGGGAAACTTATTTTCTTTTATTTTTTTTGACATATTTATCATTTTCTTTTATTTTTTTAAACTGAAAAGGCGGTTCGCGAGGGGGGGGGGGCGGTGCATTCAGTGGAATTTTTGGGCCAAGTTAGTAATGGCGCACCATGGGAGTGGTGCGCCATTACTAGTTAAACTAGTAATGGCGCACCACACCCATGGTGCGCCACTACTAGTTTTGAAAAAATATATTAAAAAAAAGTTGAATTTTTTTTTGAAAAAAACTTAGTAATGGCGCACCAGTGGACAGTGCGCCATTAGTAGTTAAAACTAGTAATGGCGCACTGTCCATTGGTGCGCCATTACTAACAATTTTGTTTGTTTTTTTTCAAAACTACTAATGGCGCACGGTGAGTGTGGTGCGCCATTACTATGTCAACTAGTAATGGCGCACTATCCCACGGTGCGCCTTTAGTAACAAATTTTTTTATTATTTTTTCGAAACTACTAATGACGCACCACTCACAAGGTGCGCCATTAGTAATATATTACTAATGGCGCAACTGTATGTGGTGCGCCATTGCTATATAGCAATGGCGCACCACATACATGGTGCGCCATTAGTGTCCATATTATCTATAGCCCTTTTCCTAGTAGTGAAGGGAGCCACCGAAAAACTATTTCCGCCACTGTAACCTTCTCTATCTGCGAGATACCATCTTGGAGCCGTCGCCGGCGTTCTGCCGGAGGGGGAATCCACCACGGAGGACCTCTCCAAGGCCTCTCCGATGAGTTGTGAGTAGTTTACCACAGACCTTCGGGTCCATAGTTATAAGCTACATGGCTTCTTCTCTCTCTTTGAATCTCAATACCATGTTCTCCTTCCTCTTCTTGGAGATATATTCGATGTAACTCTTTTTGCGGTGTGTTTGTCGAGATCCGATGAATTGTGGGTTTATGATCAAGTTTATCTATGAGAAATATTTGAATCTCCTCTGAATTCTTTTATGTATGATTGAGTTATCTTTGCAAGTCTCTTCGAATTATCGGTCTGGTTTGGCCTACTAGATTAATCTTTCTTGCCATGGGAGAAGTGCTTAGCTTTGGGTTCAATCTTGCGATGTCCTTTCCCAGTGACAGAAGGGGCAACAAGGCACATATTGTATTGTTGCCATCGAGGATAAAAAGATGGGGTTTATATCATATTGCATGAGTTTATCCCTCTACATCATGTCATCTTTCATAAAGCGTTACTCTATTCTTATGAACTTAATACTCTAGATGCATGCTGGATAGCGGTTGATGTGTGGAGTAATAATAGCAGATGCAAGCAGGAGTCGGTCTACTTGTCACGGACGTGATGCCTATATACATGATCATGCCTAGATAATCTCATAATTATTCGCTTTTCTATCAATTGCTCGACTGTAATTTGTTCACCCACCGTAGTACTTATGCTATCTTGAGAGAAGCCTCTAGTGAAAACTATGGCCCCCGGTCTATCTTTTATCATATAAGCTTTCAATCTACTTTTATTTGCATCTTTACTTTTTCAATCTATATCATAAAATACCAAAAATATATTTATCTTATCATATTATCTCTATCAGATCTCACATTCGCAAGTGGCCGTGAAGGGATTGACAACCCCTTTATCGCGTTGGTTGCGAGTTCTTTGTTTGTTTGTGTAGGTGCGTGGGACTTGTGAGGAGCCTCCTACTGGATTGATACCTTGGTTCTCAAAAACTAAGGGAAATACTTACGCTACTATGCTGCATCACCCTTTCCTCTTCAAAGAAAACCAACGCAAGCTCAAGACATAGCACCCCCACCCTCGTGGGCCCCTCGAGCATCAACCGACATACCTCCTTCGCCTATATATACTCACATACCCTGAAAACATCAGAAGCAACAATGAAAACCTAATTCCACCGCCGCAACCTTCTGTATCTGCGAGATCTCATCTTGGAGCCGCCGTCGGCGCTCCGCCGGAGGGGGAATCCACGACGGAGGTCCTCTACATCATATCCAAGGCCTCTCCGATGAGTTGTGAGTAGTTTAACACAGACCTTTGGGTCCATAGTTATTATCCAGTTGGCTTCTTCTCTCTCTTTGAATCTCAATACAAAGTTCTCCTCGATCTTCTTGGAGATCTATTCGATGTAACTCTTTTTTTGCGGTGTGTTTGTCGAGATCCGATGAATTGTGGGTTTATGATCAAGTTTATCTATGAGAAATAGTTGAATCTCCTCTGAATTCTTTTATGTGTGATTAAGTTATCTTTGCAAGTCTCTTCCAATTATCAGTTTGGTTTGGCCTACTAGATTGATCTTTTTGCAATGGGAGAAGTGCTTAGCTTTGGGTTCAATCTTGCGGTGTACTTTCCTAGTGACAACAGGGGCAGCAAGGCACGTATTGTATTGTTGCCATTGAGGATATAAATATGGGGTTTATATCATATTGCATGAGTTTATCCCTCTACATCATGTCACCTTGCGTAATGCGTTACTCTGTTCTTATGAACTTAATACTCTAGATGCATGCTGGATAGCGGTCAATGTGTGGAGTAATAGTAGTAGATGCAGCAAGGAGTCGGTCTACTTGTTGCGGACGTGATGCCTATATACATGATCATGCCTAGATAATCTCATAACTATGCGCTTTTCTATCAATTGCTCGATAGTAATTTGTTCACCCACCGTAATACTTATGCTATCGTGAGAGAAGCCACTAGTGAAACCTATGGCCTCGGGGTCTATCTCTTATCATATATGTTTTCAATCTACTTTTATTTGCATCTTTTACTTTCCAATCTATATGGTAAAAATACCAAAAGTATTTATCTTATCATATTATCTCTATCAGATCGCACTTTCGCAAGTGGCCGTGAAGGGATTGACAACCCCTGTATTGCGTTGGTTGCGATGTTCTTATTTGTTTGTGTAGGTACGAGGGACTTTTGAGGAGCCTCCTACTGGACTGATACCTTGGTTCTCAAAAACTGAGGGAAATACTTATGCTACTGTGCTACATCACCCTTTCCTCTTCAAGGAAAACCAACGCAAGCTCAAGACATAGCAAGAAGGATTTCTGGCGCCGTTGCCCGGGAGGTCTTCGCTCAAGTCAAGACATACCAAGTACCCATCACAAACTCATCTCCCGCATTACATTATTGGCCATTTGCCTCTCGTTTTCCTCTCCCCCACTTCACCCTTGCCATTTTATTCGCCCTCTCTTTCCCAACCTTCTTCTCTCTCTTTTGCTTGCCATTTTGTGTGTGCTTGTGTGTTGGATTGTTTGTCACAATGGCGCAAGATAATAGCAAATTGTGTGACTTTTCCAATACCAAAAATAATGATTTCCTTAGCACTCCGATTGCTCCTCTTAATGATGTTGAATCTTGTGAAATCAATGCTGCTTTGCTGAATCTTGTTATGAAAGATCAATTCTCTGGCCTTCCTAGTGAAGATGCCGCTACTCATTTAAACAACTTTGTTGATTTGTGTGATATGCAAAATAAGGAAGAAACGGATAATGATATTGTTAAATTGAAGTTATTTCCGTTTTCACTTAGAGATCGGGCTAAAACTTGGTTTTCTTCTTTGCCTAAAAATAGTATTGATTCATGGATAAGTGCAAAGATGCTTTTATCTCTAAATATTTTCCTCCTGCTAAGATCATCTCTCTTAGGAACGATATTATGAATTTTAAACAACTTGATCATGAGCATGTTGCCCAATCTTGGGAAAGAATGAAATTAATGATTCGCAATTGCCCTACTCATGGTTTGAACTTATGGATGGTCATACAAAAAATTTATGCGGGATTGAATTTTGCTTCTAGAAATCTTTTAGATTCGGCCGCGGGAGGCACTTTTATGGAAATCTCTTTAGCAGAAGCTTCTAACCTCCTTGATAACATTATGGCTAATTATTCTCAATGGCACACCGAAAGATCTACTAGTAAAAAAGTGCATGCTATAGAAGAAATTAATGTTTTGAGTGGAATGATGGATGAACTTATGAAATTGTTTGCCACTAAGAGTGCTCCTATTGATCCTAATGATACTCCTTTGTCTACTTTGATTGAAAATAATAATGAATCTATGGATGTTAATTTTGTTGGTAGGAATAGTTTTGGTAACAATGCTTATAGAGGAAACTTTAATCCTAGACCGTTCCCTAGTAATTCCTCTAATAATTATGGTAATTCCTACAACAACTCTTATGGAAATTTTAATAAGGTGCCCTCTGATTTTGAGAATAGCATTAAAGAATTTATGATCTCTCAAAATAATTTTAATGCTTTGCTTGAAGAAAAATTGCTTAAAGTTGATGAATTGGCTAGGAACGTTGATAGACTTTCACATGATGTTGATTCTTTGAAACTTAGATCTATTCCACCTAAGCATGATATCAATGAGTCTCTCAAATCCATGAGAATTTCCATTGATGAGTGCAAAGAAAGAACCGCTAGATTGCGTGCTAAGAAAGATTGCTTTGTAAAAGCGTTTTCTTCTAGTCTCCATGAAAATAATGATGAAGACCTAAAAGTTATTGATGTGTCCCCTATTAGATCCTTGTTTTGCAATATGAATCTTTATAATAATGGGACTGGAGATGAGCCATCTTTATTTAAAAGGCGTCCCAATAATTCGGAGTTTGTAGATCTTGATGCTAAAATTGGTAAAAGTGGGATTAGAGAGGTCAAGACTTTAATTAGTATTGAACCCAATATTATGGATTTCAAGGAATTTAATTATGATAATTGTTCTTTAATATATTGTATTTCCTTGTTGCAACCCGTGTTGAATTCTCCTCATGCGTATAGTCAAAATAAAGCTTTTACCAAACATATTGTTGATGCCTTGATGCAATCGTATGAGGAAAAACTTAATTTGGAAGTTTCTATACCTAGAAAACTTCATGATGAGTGGGAACCTAATATAAAGATTAAAATTAAAGATCTTGAGTGCTATGCTTTGTGTGATTTGGGTTCTAGTGTTTCCACAATTCCGAAAACTTTATGTGATGTTCTAGGTTTCCATGATTTTGATGATTGCTCTTTAAACTTGCACCTTGCGGATTCCACCATTAATAAACCTATGTGAAGTATCAATTATGTTCTTATTGTTGCAAATAGGAATTATGTACCCGTAGATTTTATCGTTCTTGATATAGATTGCAATCTTTCATGCCCTATTATTCTTCGTAGACCTTTCCTTAGAACGATTGGTGCAATTATTGATATGAAGGAAGGGAATATTAGATTCATTTTCCATTAAGGAAAGGCATGGAACACTTTGCAAGAAAGAAAGTTAAATTACCTTATGAATCTATCATGAGAGCTACTTATGAATTGAATGCCAAAGATGGTACTCCTTAGATCTATTCTCGCTTTTATGCCTAGCTAGGGGCGTTAAACGATAGCGCTTGTTGGGAGGCAACCCAATTTTATTTTTGTTTCTTGCTTTTTGGTTCTATTTAGTAATAAATATTTCATCTAGATTCTGTTTAGATGTGTTTTCATGTTTTAATTAGTGTTTGTGCCAAGTAAAACCTATAGGATAACCTATGGTAATAGTTAATTTGATTCTGTTGAAAAACAGAAACTTTGCGCTCAGGAGAAAAATTTCAATAAATCACAGAAATGTGATTTTGCGTTGATTATTTTTTCTGTAGATGAATAGACAAATTGCCTAGGACGTCCTATTTTGATAGGGTTTTTAGAGTTTCATAAGTATTCGAAAGTTACAGATTCCTACAGACTGTTCTGTTTTTGACAGATTCTGTTTTTCGTGTGTTGTTTGCTTATTTTGATGCATCTATGGCTAGTATAGGGGGGTATGAACCATAGAGAAGTTGGAATAAAGTAGGTTTAACACCAATATAAATAAAGAATGAGTTCGTTACAGTACCTTATGTGGTGGTTTTTCTTTCTTGCACTAACGGAGCTTATGAGATTTCCTGTTGAATTTTGTGTTGTGAAGTTTTCAAGTTTTGGGTAAAGGTTTGATGGACTATGGAATAAGGAGTGGCAAGAGACTAAGCTTGCGGATGCTATGGCACCCAAAGATATTCAAGGATAACCAAAAGCCTAAGCTTGGGGATGCCCCGGAAGGCATCCCCTCTTTTGTCTTTGTCTATCGGTAACTTTACTTGGAGCTATATTTTTATTCGCCACATGATATGTGTTTTGCTTGGAGCGTCTTGTATGATATTAGTCTTTGCTTTTTAGTTTTCCACAATCATCCTTCTTGTACATACCTTTTGAGGGAAACCCACATGATTTGGAATTTATTAGAATACTCTATGTGCTTCACTTATATCTTTTGAGCTAGATAGTTTTGCTCTAGTACTTCACTTATATCTTTTAGAGCACGGCGGTGGTTTAATTTTGTAGAAATTGTTGATCTCTCATGATTCACTTGTATTATTTTGAGAGTCTTTTAGAACAGCATGGTATTTGCTATGGTTATAAAATTGGTCCTAGAATGATGGGTATCCAAGTTGGGTATAATAAAAACTATCATAGGAAGCGAATTGGATGCTATGATCAATTTGATACTTGGTAATTGTTTTGAGATGTGGAGGTGGTGATATTAGAGTCATGCTAGTTGGGTAATTGTGAATTTAAAGAATACTTGTGTTGAAGTTGGCTAGTCCTGTAGCATGCACGTATGGTAAACGTTGTGTAACAAATTTGAAACATGAGGTGTTCTTAGATTGTCATCCTTATGAGTGGCGGTCGGGGACGAGCGATGGTCTTTTCCTACCAATCTATGGCCCTAGGAGCATGCGCGTAGTGCTTGGTTTTTGATTATTTGTAGATTTTTGCAATAAGTATATGAGTTCTTTATGACTAATGTTGAGTCCATGGATTATACGCACTCTCACCATCCATCATTGCTAGCCTCTTCGGTACCGTTCATTGCCCTTTCTCACCTTGAGAGTTGGTGCAAACTTCGCCGGTGCATCCAAACCCCGTGATAAGATACACTCTATCACACATAAACCTCCTTATATCTTCCTCAAAACAGCCACCATACCTACCTATTATGGCATTTCCATAGCCATTCCGAGATATATTGCCATGCAACTTTCCACCGTTCCGTTTATCATGACATGCATCATCATTGTCATATTGCCTTGCATGATCATGTAGTTGACATCGTATTTGTGGCAAAGCCACCTTCATAATTTTCATACTTGTCACTCTTGCATCATTGCCCATCTCGGTACACCGCCGGAGGCATTCATATAGAGTCATATCTTGTTCTAGTTTTGAGTTGTAACTCATGAGTTCTAAAAAAATAGAAGTGTGATGATCATCATTATTAGAGCATTGTCCCTTATAAAAAAAGAAAATAAAAAAAGAAAGGCCAAAGAAAAAAAGAAAAGAAAAGAAAGGCCAAATAAAAAAAGGAAAGGTACAAAAAAAGAAGAAAAAAAGAAGAAAAGAAAAATAAAATAAAAAGAAAATAAAAAGGGGGACAATGTTACTATCTTTTTCCACACTTGTGCTTCAAAGTAGCACGATGTTCCTCATATAGAGAGTCTCATTTGTTGTCACTTTCATATACTAGTGGGAATTTTTCATTATGGAACTTGGCTTGTATATTCCAATGATGGGCTTCCTCAAAATGCCCTACGTCTTCGTGAGCAAGCAAGTTGGATGCACACCCACTTAGTTTCTTTTGTTGAGATTTCATACATTTATAGCTCTAGTGCATCCATTGCATGGCAATCCCTACTCCTCATGTTGACATCAATTGATGGGCATCTTTATAGCCCGTTGATTATCCTCATCAATATGTGACTTTCTCCTTTTTTGTCTTCTCCACACAACCTGCATCATGATATTCTCTTCCACCCATAGTGCTATATCCATGGCTCACGCTCATGTATTGCGTGAAAGTTGAAAAAAGCTTGAGATTGCTAAAGTATGAAACAATTGCTTGGCTGGTCATCGGGGGTGTGCAAGATGAGAGCACCTTTGTGGGACAAAAATGAAGCATGACCAAACTATATGATTTTGTAGAAATGAACCTTCTAATGCCATGATATTTTGAGAAGACATGATTGCTTTGTTAGTATGCTTGAAGTATTACTATTTCTTATGTCAATATGAACTTTTATTTTGAATCATTTGGATCTGAACGTTCATGCCACAATAAAGAGAATTACCTTAAGGATTATGCTAGGTAGCATTCCACATCAAAAATTCTATTTTTATCATTTACCTACTCGAGGACGAGCAGGAATTAAGCTTGCGGATGCTTGATACGTCTCCAACATATCTATAATTTTTTATTATTCCATGCTATTATATTACCTGTTTTGGATGTCTATGGGCTTTACTCTACACTTTTATATCATTTTTGGGACTAACCTACTAACCGGAGGCCCAGCCCAAATTGCTATTTTTTTTCCTATTTCAGTGTTTCGAAGAAAAGAAATATCAAACGGAGTCCAAACGGGATGAAACCTTTGGGAGCAATCTTTTTGGAACAAATGCCACCAAGCAGAATTGGAGTGGACGCCAAGCAACAAACGAGGTGGCCACGAGGGTGCCCGGCGTGCCCCCAACCTCATGGGCCCCTCGAGCATCAACTGACATACCTCCTTCGCCTATATATGCTCCCGTACCCTGAAAACATCACAAGCGACCACAAAAACCTATTTCCACAGCCGCAACCTTCTGTATCCGCGAGATCCCATCTTGGAGCCATCGTCGGCGCTCCGCTGGAGGGGGAATCCACCATGGAGGGCCTCTACATCATCTCCAAGGCCTCTCCGATGAGTTGTGAGTAGTTTACCACAGACCTTCGGGTCCATAGTTATTATCTAGATGGCTTCTTCTCTCTCTTTGAATCTCAATACAAAGTTCTCCTCCATCTTCTTGGAGATCTATTCGATGTAACTCTTTTTTTTGCGGTGTGTTTGTCGAGATCCGATGAATTGTGGGTTTATGATCTAGTTTATCTATGAGAAATATTTGAATCTCCTCTGAATTCTTTTATGTGTGATTAAGTTATCTTTGCATGTCTCTTCGAATTATCAGTTTGGTTTGGCCTACTAGATTGATCTTTCTTGCAATGGGAGGAGTGCTTAGCTTTTGGTTCAATCTTGCGGTGTCCTTTCCCAGTGACAGGAGGGGCAGCAAGGCACGTATTGTATTGTTGCCATCGAGGATAAAAATATGGGGTTTATATCATATTGCATGAGTTTATCCCTCTACATCATGTCATCTTGCTTAATGCGTTAGTCTGTTCTTATGAACTTAATACTCTAGATGCATGTTGGATAGCGGTCGATGTGTGGAGTAATAGTAGTAGATGCTGGAAGGAGTCGGTCTACTTGTTGCGGACGTGATGCCTATATACATGATCATGCCTAGATAATCTCATAACTATGCTCTTTTCTATCAATTGCTCGACAATAATTTGTTCACCCACCGTAATACTTATGCTATCTTGAGAGAAGCCACTAGTGAAACCTATGGCCCCCGGGTCTATCTCTTGTCATATAAGTTTTTAATCTACTTTTATTTGCATATTTTACTTTCCAATCTATATCATAAAAATAACAAAAATATTTATCTTGTCATATTATCTCTATCAGATCTCGATTTCGCAAGTGGCTGTGAAGGGATTGACAACCCCTTTATTGCATTGGTCGCGAGGTTTTTGTTTGTTTGTGTAGGTGCGTGGGACTTTTGAGGAGCCTCCTACTGGATTGACACCTTGGTTCTAAAAAACTGAGGGAAATACTTATGCTATTGTGCTGCATCACCCTTTCCTCTTCAAGGAAAACCAATGCAAGCTCAAGACGTAGCAGAGGTTCACGAAATTTTACCTTAGAACGGAGCAGGCGGTAGCGGAGGATCGCCAGAGCCTGCGGTGTTGGCCGGCGGTGGCAAGAGGGGCGGCGCAGGCGGCCAACCCTAGCTCTTGTGGTCGGTCTGTTGGTTCATTCCTGCGACAGTTGAGAAGAAAGATCGAACAAGTATGACTTGGGAGTGGCATTGGTGGGTAAATAAGGTCATTTTTTGTGGGGACAGCTGAAAGTGGTTGGTTTAGAAGCTGTAAAAGTTGGGGGTACCCCAACTTCAAAATTTATACTACGTAAAAGCTACAGATTATTAGAAGCTACTTCGATAATTTATCCCTTCGATTAGCTTTTGGCTTCTACAAAGCAGAAGGTGGGACAATCTGTCCAACCAAACACAGCCCAAGTACCCTAAGTATTACAAAGATTTCCTCTAGTTTGTCCGAAGTGGCACTTTCCATATATAAAAGTCCGGAAACTCACTAGAGAAGAAAGTGATGACAGTGAAGCCGATCACATCCCAGAGTGGGATCTTTGGGTATAAAACTTTTTCTTCGTGTGTGTCCCTTTGCACCGTAACCATGGACAATTTTCATCATTTAACTGGATGCTCGGGTCAATATTCACTGTGAAGGGAGGAATTTCATGAAACTTTTCATAATCTTCTGACATGTCTGTCTTGTCCTCCACTCCCACGATATTTCTTTTCCCTGAAAGAACTATCTGGCGCTTTGGCTCATCCTATGATGTATTCGCTTTCTTATCTTTTCTTTTTCTCAGCTTGGTAGACATGTCCTTCACATAGAAAACATGCACCATATCATTAGCTAGGACGAATGGTTCGTCTGCATACGCAAGATTGTTGAGATCCACTATTGTCATTCCTGACAGCGGGTCTTCTGTTACCCCATCTCCTGTCAGATTGACCCATTTGCACCGAAACAAAGGGACCTTCAAATCATGTCCATAGTCAAGTTCACATATCTCCTCTGTGTAACCATAATATGTGTCATTTGGCTTATTGGTGTTTTCCGCATCAAAGCGGACACCACTGTTTTGGTTAGTGCTCTTTTTATCTTGGGCGATCATGTAACATGTATTCCCATTTATCTTGTACCCTTTGAAAGTCAATATATTCGAAGATGGTAACTTGTACAGCAAGTACAACTCATCTTCAACAGCGTCGTCATGCATGAGACATGTCTGCAACCAATCGGCGAAAGTACCTGTTTGTTCACGTGTAATCCAGTCGTCAGACTGCTCCGAGTGTTTGGAGCATAGAATATTCTTGTGTTCCTGGATATACGGAGCCACCAAGGAGGAATTCTGTAGAACAGTGTAGTGTGCTTGAGTGAGAATATGCCCGTCCATACATATTATTGCTTTCGGTCCTAGCATGCCTTTTCCACCCAGTCGGCCCTCATGCCACGATTCAGGAACACCAATCGGCTTAAGGTCAGGAATAGAGTCAACACAAAACTCAGTGACCTTCTCATTTTCATGGCCCTTGGAAATGCTTCCTTATGGCCTAGCATTGTTATGAACATATTTCTTTAAGACTCCAAGGAACCTCTCAAAGGGGAACATATTGTGTAGAAATACAGGACCCAGAATGGCAATCTCTTCGGCTATGTGTCATGATATTGAAGAACGATGGTGGGAACACCAACTCGAAACTGACAAGACATTGCACCAAATCATTCGCTAACCTTGGTATAATTTCTAGATTGAGTACCTTTGGACAGATTGCATTGAGGAATGCACATAGCTTCACAATGGCTAATCTAACTTTTTCCGGTAGAAGACCCCTCAATGCAACCGGAAGTAGTTGCATCATAATCACGTGGAAGTCATGCGACTTTAGGTTCTGGAACTTTTTCCCTGCCATATTTATTATTCCCTTTATATTCAACGACAATCCAGACGGGACCTTCATGCTGAGCAGGCATTCAAAGAAGATTTCCTTCTCTTCTTTGGTAAGTGTAACACCCCGGATGTAACTTTCCATATTTGTATCTCCAACTCTTGCCATTTTCGGCGATGTGATATGATATTCCCTCCGTGGTTGGGTTTTGTCTTTTGTTTTTCATTTTATTCATGTCATGCATCTCATATCATGTCATCATGTGCATCTCATTTGCATACGTGTTCGTCTCACGCATCCGAGCATTTTCCCCGTTGTCCGTTTTGCAATCCGACACTCCCACATGCACCGGCGCACCCCACTTGTCTCCTTTTTCGTGTGCGGGTGTTGAACGTTCTCGGAATGGACCGAGCCTTGCCATGTGGCCCTGGTATAGCACCGGTAGACCACCTGTCAAGTTTCGGGTCATTTGGAGCTCGTTTGATACTCCAACGGTTAACCGCACTCCCGCAAAGGCCTCTTTTAAGTTGTGGCCCACACCCCTTCAAAACAGCCCAATAACCCATCTAACTCCCCTCCATGCTCTCGGTCGTTCGATCACGATCGTGTGGGCGAAAACCGCTCCTCATTTGGACTCTCCTAGCTCCCTCTACCTATAAAATAGTCCCCTCCCCCGAAATTTTCGTCCAAACCCTAGTCCCCTTCGTCCTCAGTGCGCCGGACATTGTCCGCCGGTGCCGGACACATCGTCGCACCCACTCCCATCCTGCCACCTGTCCCGCGGGCGAGGCCCACTTCGTCGCACCCGCCGCGGCCCGCCCGGGCCCGAGGAGGGCCCCCAAGCCCGGTCGCCGCCTCCCCGCGCCGCCCCGCTCCCCCCTCGTTCGCGCCGCCGCCTCCCTATGCAC
>LT934114.1:787245549-787257326 GCA_900231445.1 Triticum turgidum subsp. durum
CCCCCAACTCCGGCCGGCCTCCTCCTCGCCGCCCTTCCTCCTCCCCCGTGACGAGCAACTCCGGCGACCTCGGCTCCATCTCCGGTGACGAGCTCCGGTCGTCCTCGTCATCCGCATCCTGATCCAGATCCGGATCTCGGAGGTGATTTTTGTTTAAGTCCCCGAATTCTATCATTTTCATGGCATGTTCGACGCATCGTATCTCTACATCTGTAGCTCCGTTTCATGCGTGTAATATGTCAAATTGTTCGTCTCGAAGAGTACATCATTTCATTCCATTGCATCATTTACATTTGACCTCATCTTGATGTCCGAAATGCTGTTGGAAGAGGGCTTCATAATGTTAGTTTCAGATTCTTATCAGAACGAGCTCTTTTGTCATTTTTGCCATGATTGATGTGTGCATCCTATGGACTTGGTCCCTAAATGTGTTTTGAACTAGGCTATGTATTATTTACAGAGGTGCTTACCATGTATTTTTATGATGAATGTGGTGACTAGCACAAGCATGCAAACTAGGCTTCGTGATAATGCTGATTTTAGTTCCTGTTCTGCTGTAACTTTGATGCCATGTAAACATGTTGCTATAGAGAGATCCATGCATAATTTGAGATACTTCAGTAAGGGTGTTTTGAGAACATGGTTATGCTCTATCCATCCATGGTCCTGGTTGCAATTATGGAGTAGTCTAGCATGTCATTTTCGTTCTCTACTTTTGCTTCAAAATGTTTCCTGGCAGATTGTTTACATGTTAATCAATTTTGCCAAGGTTGTTGTAATTGGTCCGGATATGCCATGATGTTGTTTCTTGTCATGTATAGCTTCTATGACATGTCTTCTTGATGGATGTATGCTTAGTTTATCATGAGGTGCTCTGTAGTGAGTGCATCGAGCTCACGAAGGTGCCTTCGTAATTATTTCAATGCCATGCTTTGTTTGCTGTAATCTGTTAACGAAACTTGCTATGTTTACGTGGGTGCCATCATATTTTCTGATCCTTTTTGGCTTATGGTCAGTAAGGGACTTTTGATCTATGCTTTGAGTAGATTCATGCCATGCCTTGCTTTGCTATTATAAGTTCCTTTAGCATGTTGATAACCTGCTCTGAACATTGCTTCATGATGTTGTTTATGCCATGACCAACCTGATATTTTTATGCACTTTCTCCATGCTTGTTTGAACCTGTTATGATGTGAATTAGCCGTAGCTCAGTGTTCCTCTTTTGTAAAGCATCTCTTGTAGATAATCTCCATATGCTTTGTTTTCATGTTGGGGTGCTGTGGCATAGTTTATTGTTGCATGCTAAGTAGCATCGTGCTGTTAATCGCAGCTTTGTGCCATGTCTTGCTTGCCATTTGCAAACCGTGCATCCGAATCCGGTGATCTTTATATCAATTTCAACCGAAATCATCTCATCTTTCCAGCGGCATACTTGGTTTTCCAATTTGATGCCTTGTTCATCATCTTTCCTTCCGAAGCACGCATATGCATTGCATACCACATCCCGCATATCATGACATGTATTGCATCATGTTGCTTGTGCATTGCACCGTGATTTATTGTGGTTCCTTGCTTGTGTTCTTGATTTGGGTAGAGCCGGGAGACGAGTATGTGCACGAGGAACCTGTTGAGTACGCTAACGAGGATCTAGCCTTCGACAACTCTGAAAACCTTGCAGGCAAGATGACCATACCTTCGAAGTCATTTCTATCTTTGCTTGCTAGTATTCGCTCTATCGCTATGTTAGCTCTTCCTGCCTTGCTTACCATGCCTACCTATTGCCTTGACAAACCTCTAACCAACCTGTCCTAGCAACCATTGATTGGCTATGTTACTGCTTTGGCTCAGCCCCTCTTATAGCATTGTTAGCTGCAGGTGAAGATGAAGATTGTTCCAGGTCGGAACGTGGTTATTTTTGGGATATCACAATATCTCCTGTTTAAATTAATGCACCTTATATACTTGGTAAAGGGTGGAAGGCTCGGCCTTATGCCTGGTGACTTGTTCCACTCTTGCCGCCCTAGTTTCCGTCACACCGGTGTTATGTTCCTTGATTTTGCGTTCCTTACACGGTTGGGTGATTTATGGGACCCCCTTAACAGTTCGCTTTGAATAAAACTCCTCCAGCAAGGCCCAAACTTGGTTTTACCATTTGCCACCTAAGCCATTTTCCCTTGGGTTTTCGCGAGCCCAAGGGTCATCTTTATTTACCCCTCCCGGGCCAGTGCTCCTTCGAGTGTTGGTCCAACCTGAGCGATGTCCGGTGTCCCCTGGGCAACCAGGGTCTATACCAACCCGACGTCTTGCTCATCTGTTGTGCCCTGAGAACGAGATATGCGCATCTCCTATCGGGATTTGTCGGCGCATCGGGTGGCTTTGCTGGTCTTGTTTTACCATTGTCGAAATGTTTTGCGAACCGGGATTCCGAGACTGATCGGGTCTTCCCGGGAGAAGGTCTATTCCTTCGTTGACCGTGAGAGCTTGTGATGGGCTGAGTTGGGACACCCCTGCAGGGTATATAATCTTTCGAAAGTCGTGCCCGCGGTTATGAGGTAGATGGGAATTTGTTAATGTCCGGTTGTAGATAACTTGACACTTGAACTCTTTAAAATGCATCAACCGTGTGTGTAGCCGTGATGGTCTCTTCTCGGCGGAGTCCGGGAAGTGAACACGGTTTGTGTTATGCTTGACGTAAGTAGTTTCAGGATCACTTCTTGATCGCTTCTAGTTTCTCGACCGATGCGTTGCTTCACTTCTCGCTCTCACTTGCGTATGTTAGCCACCATATTTGCTTAGTGCTTGCTGCAGCTCCACCATATTACCCCTTACCTACCTATGAGCTTAAATAGTCTTGATCTCGTGGGTGTGAGATTGCTGAGTCCTCGTGACTCACAGATTCTACCAAAACAGATGCAGGTGCCGAGGATACTGGCACAGATGGTGCAACTGAGCTCAAGTGGGAATTTGATGAGGCCCTTGGTCGTTACTATGTATCGTTTCCAGATGATCAGTAGAAGTGCCCAGTCGGGACGATCGGGGATCTAGCATTTGGGGTTGTCTTCTTTTCATTTAAACTTGACCGTAGCCGGTCTATGAGTGTATTTGAATGATGTATGATCTTAATTTATGTATTGTGTGAAGTGGCGATTGTAAGCCAACTCTCTTTATCCCATTCTTGTTCATTACATGGGATTGTGTGAAGATGACCCTTCTTGCGACAAAACCACCATGCGGTTATGCCTCTAAGTCGTGCTTCGACACATGGGAGATATAGCCGCATCGTGGATGTTACAAGTTGGTAATCAGAGCCATCCCCGACTTAGGAGCCCCCTGCTTGATTGTTTGTTGGCGATGTTAAGTCTGCAACAAAAATGTTTTGAGTCTTAGGATTATATATATCGGAGAGTAGGATTCTTTTTACTCCTCAGTCCCTTCGTCGCTCTGGTGAGGTCTCCTGACGTAGATGTTTTGACTATCCTCTTCTCAAATTTTCACTAAATTTTTTTTAGGATCACGCGGGTATCCTTGAATCGTTCCGATGGTTTTGTGACGAGAACATTGTTCTTGGTGCCTCCTGACATTTAGGGGTTGTGGCAGTGTCCCGGGGAGTTGAGCTCCGAGGTGTTGTCGTCACAATTTTATCGTTGCAGTTCTGGAATACCTGAGATTTGCCGACATCGAAAATCTCTTTTATGCAGTTGTTGGTGAGATAACCCCGATAACCCAGTACTAGGGCGAGCTCGGGAGTATTGCCATAACTAGTATAACGGATGCTTTTCGAAGGTTGAGGTACACGATTTCCGAAGGTTTCTTGGTTATGTGTTGACGGATGGATACAACCGGATGTAGGGATTGTTAGTTTGGGTGAGATATTGTGCTTCCCCTGTATCCCCAACACCAGATTGCATAACCATAAAGTTTCGGGAGTTTATAGCTGGGATTCAAGTAGCTCTAGCATTTCTTCCCGCATATATTTAGTTTGTGATTGGGTAATCCTTACCACTTATTTGTTCCAGTTGTACCTTGTTTATTTCATTCATCAATAGCTATTCAAGTGGCTTCTCGCCTTAATGGATGTGTGATGTTTACTTTGGAATTCATTCGTTCATCTTTGTTCGAATGTTTATTGTGAAGACTATATGTTGCTATTTCTATCCGTTGATTCAACTTGTCTATCTGTCTATCAAGATGCTAACGGATGTCACCCTCTTCAGGATGGCTCCGCCGACGCGTCAGAATCCGGATCGCAATGATGGGATTCAGGCGAACCCTCCACCTCCACCTCCGCCTCCGGAGGCATGGCAAGCTTTGATGGCAGCCTCTAATGCCCATGCTCAGATGATGATCCAGCTCATGCAAGAGCGCAACCAAGGCCAAGGCAACCAAGGGAATCAAGGTCAAGGGCAGTTCAATCATCATCCTCAGTTTCCAACCCTCAACCAGTTCCTGGCAAATCAGCCGAAGTCTTTCAGCTATTGTGTCGAGGCCACAGACGCAGATGATTGGCTCGTGGATATCAACAAGCATTTTGAATGCAGCAATGTCAGGCCTGAGGACTATGTCAAGTTCGCTTCTTTTCAGCTCAAGGATCAGGCAGCTGATTGGTTCTAGCAATACAAGGATTCCAGAAGTGGTCGAGTGATTACTTGGACTGATTTCTGTCGGGACTTTAAAGCTCACCATATTCCTACCAGTGTTGTTGAGAGCAAGCGTGAGGAATTCCGCAATCTCAAGCAAGGCAACATGTCAGTGTATGAATACAACAAGTAGTTTCAGAAACTTGCTCGCTTTGCTAAGCAAGATGTTCCAGATGAGAAAAGTATGATCTATCAGTTCAGAGGTGGCCTTAGAGAGGATCTGCAGTTAGCTCTCGTTCTTATTGAGCCTACTCAGTTTGATCAATTCTACAATATGGCACTTAAGCAAGAAGGTGCTCAGCTCAAGTGTGAGGCTTCTAAGAAGAGAATCAGAGATGCAGTGCAATCTTCTTCTTCCTCACAAGTGGCAGCTAAGCAGCAGAAGTTTTATCTTCCTCCTCCTCCGTTTCGTCAGCCTTACTATCAGAAGAACTCAGGTGCTCGTGGATCTTCCCACCCACCCAACCCAAGCTATCAGAACAAGTCTCAGCCTCAAGCTCCAAGGTCAAGTGCTCCTTATCATCGTCCGCTCTCAGAAGTGACTTGCAACAAGTGCCAGCAGAAAGGCCACTACGCGAACAAGTGCTTAAATCAAAGGCGCCTTCCTCCTCCTCCTCCTGTGAGATCTTCAAGCAATGCAGTGGTCAAGCATAATCCAAAGTCTGCAAAGGTGAATATGATGAATGCAGTTCAGGCAGAGGATTCTTCAGATGTGATCATGGGTAATCTTCCTGTTAATGATATTCCTGCAAAAGTTTTATTTGATACGGGTGCTTCTATTTCATTCATATCAAAGCCTTTTGAATCCATGCACGATTTGCATACTGTTGATCTACCTAAGCCGATAGCGGTTTCCTCTCCGGGTTTATTCATGAACACCAAAATGATGGCTCCAGATGTTTCTATCAAGATGGGCGACTATAGATTTCTATCTTCTCCAATGGTTCTTGGCGATTCTAATATTGATCTTATTCTTGGGATGGACTGGCTTTCTAAGCACAAGGCTCAGCTTGATTGTGCTGCCAGGCAAATTCAATTGACACACCCTTCTGAGGATGTTATCATCTATGCTGCTCGTGATGAAACCATTCGGTTGTTTTCTCTCAATGAGAAGGGCGAATTGGATGCTATTTCTCAAATTCCAGTCGTTTGTGAGTACCAAGATGTCTTTCCAGAAGAGCTTCCGGGTATGCCTCCTCATCGGCCAGTCGAGTTCGTTATTGATCTTGAGCCTGGAATAGAACCCGTTTGCAAGCGTCCATACAAGCTTGGACCCAAGGAGCTGAAGGAATTGAAGAAGCAATTCGATGAACAAGAGCGTCTGGGTTTGATCAGACCGAGTTCTTCCCCATGGGGTTGTGGAGTTCTTTTTGTCCAGAAGAAGGATGGCACGGACCGACTTTGCATCGATTACCGTCCATTGAACAAGAAGACAATCAAGAACAAGTACCCACTTCCCAACATCAATGAGCTTTTCGAGCAACTCAAAGGGGCTAAAGTCTTCTCCAAGCTTGACCTTCGTATGGGTTATCATCAGATTCGCATTCGTGAAGAAGATATCCCCAAGACAGCATTCAGAACAAGCTATGGTTCTTATGAATATACTGTCATGTCTTTCGGCCTTGTCAATGCTCCTCCAACGTTCTCTCGCATGATGAACTTTATCTTCAACCCCTACACCAATGAATTTGTTCTGGTGTATCTCGATGATATCTTGGTCTTCTCCAAGAATAAGCAGGATCATGCCAAACATTTGCGATTGGTGCTCGACAAGCTCAGAGAGCATCAATTCTATGCGAAGTTTTCCAAATGTGAGTTCTGGCTTGATGAAGTTCTTTATCTTGGTCACATCATCTCGGCAAAGGAATTTCTATTAATCCGGCGAAGGTTTCTGCAGTTCTGAATTGGGAACCTCCTCAGAATGTCAAGCAGCTCCGCAGTTTTCTCGGTCTTGCAAGCTATTGCCGAAGATTCGTTGAGAACTTCTCTAAGATTGCAAAACCTCTTTCCAACCTCCTCCAGAAGCATGTCAAGTATGTCTGGACGCCTAAGTGCGACGTCGCTTTCAACACCCTTAAAGAGAAGCTAGTCACAGCTCCTGTCTTGACTCCTCCAGATGAATCCAAACCATTCGAAGTATTCTGTGATGCTTCCCTTCAAGGTCTCGGTGTTGTATTGATGCAAGAGAAGAAAGTTGTGGCCTATACCTCTCGTCAGTTGAAGCCCAACGAAAAGAACTACCCCACTCACGATCTTGAGTTGGCGGCAGTTGTCCATGCATTGATAACATGGAGACATCTCTTATTGGGAAGGCAAGTGGACATTTTCACCGATCACAAGAGTCTCAAGTATATCTTCACTCAACCCAACCTTAACCTCAGGCAAACTCGATGGGTCGAAATGATTCAGGAGTACAATCCAAGTATCGAATATACTCCTGGCAAGGCGAATGTGATTGCAGATGCTCTGAGCAGAAAGGCTTATTGCAACAGTCTAATTCTCAAGCTGTTTCAACCGGATCTTTGTGAGGCTTTTCGCAAGCTGAATCTTCAAGTTGTTCCTCAAGGCTTTCTTGCCAACCTCATAGTCTCTCCTACTTTGGAAGATCAAATTCGTGAGGCACAACTCCTGGATACCATGGTGAAGAAGGTGAAACATGTTATTGACAAGGGCTTTCCCAAGTACAAGTGCTATCGCTTGGACGACAAAGATACTCTTTTCTTCGAGGATCGAATTGTGGTTCCAAAAGGTGATCTAAGAAAAGTCATCATGAATGAGGCACACAATTCCCTCCTATCCATTCATCCTGAAGTACAAAGATGTACCATGACCTCAGGGAGTCATATTGGTGGACTCGAATGAAGCGAGAGATTGCTCAATTCGTGAATGAATGTGATGTTTGCAGAAGAGTGAAAGCAGAACACCAACGACCAGCTGGTCTCCTCCAACCTCTTGCTATTCCCGAATGGAGGTTTGATCATATCGAGATGGACTTCGTGACTAGTTTTCCTAAGTCCAAGCGTGGAAATGATGCTATCTTCGTTGTCATTGACAAGCTTACCAAAGTGGCTCATTTCTTCCTATCAAAGAATCTATCACAGCAGCTCAGCTGGCAGAGCTATACACCTCCAGAATTGTCTCCTTGCACAGCATTCCGCAATTGATATCTTCAGATCGTGGAAGCATCTTCACTTCTAAGTTTTGGGACTCCTTTCAGACGGCCATGGGCACCAACATTCGTTTCAGCACATCTTTCCATCCTCAAACAAGTGGCCAAGTCGAGCGAGTCAATCAAATCCTTGAAGATATGCTCAGGGCTTGTGTCATCTCTTTCGGTATGAAGTGGGAAGATTGTCTTCCATATGCCGAGTTCTCCTACAACAATAGTTTCCAAGCGAGTTTGGGCAAGGCCCCATTCGAAATTCTCTATGGCAGAAAGTGCCGTACTCCTCTCAACTGGTCTGAGACAGGTGAACACCAACTTCTTGGCAACGACTTGATCACAGAAGCCGAAGAAATGTGCAAAGTCATTCGTGAGAACCCCAAAGCCGCGCAATCGCGCCAAAAGAGTTACTATGATAGCAAGCACCGTGACTTGGCTTTTGAAATCAAAGACCATGTCTACCTCCGCGTCTCTCCAATGAAAGGCACTTGTCGCTTCGGTATCAAAGGGAAGCTTGCCCCTAGATATGTGGGTCCTTTCAAGATCATTGGCAAAAGAGGCGACCTCGCCTATCAACTTGAGCTTCCATCCAACTTTGCAAACGTGCACGATGTGTTTCATGTGTCACAGCTTCGCAAGTGCTTCAAGACTCCTGAGCGCACTATCAACTTCGAAGAGATCGACCTCCAAGAAGATCTCTCTTATCATGAGAATCCCCTTGCTATTCTTGAAGAAACCGAGCGCAAGACTCGCAACAAGTCAATCAAATTCCTGAAAGTGAAGTGGTCACACCATTCCGACCGAGAAGCCACCTGGGAGCGCGAGGATCACCTCCGTTCCGAATATCCGGAGTTCTTTCAGTCCTAGATCTCGGGACGAGATCCTCTTGTAGTGGTGGAGTGTTGTAACACCCCGGATGTAACTTTCCATATTTGTATCTCCAACTCTTACCATTTTCGGCGATGTGATATGATATTCCCTCCGTGGTTGGGTTTTGTCTTTTGTTTTTCATTTTATTCATGTCATGCATCTCATATCATGTCATCATGTGCATCTCATTTGCATACGTGTTCATCTCACGCATCCGAGCATTTTCCCCGTTGTCCATTTCGCAATCTGACACTCCCACATGCACCGGCGCACCCCTCTTGTTTCCTTTTTCGTGTGCGGGTGTTGAACATTCTCGGAATGGACCGAGCCTTGCCATGTGGCCCTGGTATAGCACCGGTAGACCACCTGTCAAGTTTCGGGTAATTTGGAGCTCGTTTGATACTCCAACGGTTAACCGCACTCCCGCAAAGGCCTCTTTTAAGTTGCGGCCCGACACCCCTTCAAAACAGCCCAACAATCCGTCTAACTCCCCTCCATGCTCTCGGTCGTTCGATCACGATCGTTTGGGCGAAAACCACTCCTCATTTGGACTCTCCTAGCTTCCTCTACCTATAAAATAGTCCCCTCCCCCGAAATTTTCGTCCAAACCCTAGTCCCCTTCGTCCTCAGCGCGCCGGACATTGTCCGCCGGCGCCGGATACATCGCCGCACCCACTCCCGTCCTGCCACCTGTCCCGCGGGCGAGGCCCACTTCGCCGCACCCGCCGCGGCCCTCCCGGGCCCGAGGAGGGCCCCCGAGCCCAGTCGCCGCCTCCCCGCGCCGCCCCGCTCCCCCCTCATTCGCGCCGCCGCCTCCCTGTGCGCCGGCCGCCGCACCACCGCTCGGCGCAGCGCGCCTCGCCGGCCGCGACTTCCGGCCACCGCGAGCCGTCCCGCCTCCGGCTGCCTTCCGCCACCCGACCCCGCCGCGGAGGACGCCGGCGCCGCCTCCAACTCCGGCCGGCCTCCTCCTCGCCGCCCTTCCTCCTCCCCCATGATGAGCAACTCCGGCGACCTCGGCTCCATCTCCGGCGACGAGCTCCGGTCGTCCTCGTCATCCGCGTCCAGATCCAGATCCGGATCTCGGAGGTGATTTTTGCCCAAGTCCCCGAATTCTATCATTTTCATGGCATGTTCGACGCATCGTATCTCTGCATCTGTAGCTCCGTTTCGTGCGTCTAATATGTCAAATTGTTCGTATCGAAGAGTACATCATTTCATTCCATTGCATAATTTACATTTGAGCTCATCTTGATGCCCGAAATGCTGTTGGAAGAGGGCTTCATAATGTTAGTTTTAGATTCTTATCAGAACGAGCTCTTTTGTCATTTTTGCCATGATTGATGTGTGCATCCTATGGACTTGGTCCCTAAATGTGTTTTGAACTAGGCTATGTATTCTTTACAGAGGTGCTTACCATGTATTTTTGTGATCAATGTGGTGACTAGCACAAGCATGCAAACTAGGCTTCGTGATAATGCTGATTTTAGTTCCTGTTCTGATGTAACTTCGATGCCATGTAAACATGTTGCTACAGAGAGATCCATGCATAATTTGAGATACTTCAGTAAGGGTGTTTTTAAAACATGGTTATGATCTATCCATCCATGGTCCTGGTTTCAATTATAGAGTAGTCTAGCATGTCATTTTTGTGCTCTACTTTTGCTTCAAAATGTTTCCTGGCAGATTGTTTACATGTTAATCAATTTGGCCAAGGTTGTTGTAGTTGGTCCGGATATGCTATGATGTTGTTTCTTGTCATGTATAGCTTCTATGACATGTCTTCTTGATGGATGTATGCTTAGTTTATCATGAGGTGATCTGTAGTGAGTGCATCGAGCTCACGAAGGTGCCTTCGTAATTATTTCAATGTCATGCTTTGTTTGCTGTAATCTGTTAACGAAACTTGCTATGTTTACGTGGGTGCCATCATATTTTCTGATCCTTTTTGGATTATGGTCAGTAAGGGACTTTTGATCTATGCTTTGAGTAGATTCATGCCATGCCTTGCTTTGCTATTATAAGTTCCTGTAGCATGTTGATAACCTGCTCTGAACATTGCTTCGTGATGTTGTTTATGCCATGACCAACCTGATATTTTTATGCACTTTCTCCATGCTTGTTTGAACCTGTTATGATGTGAATTAGCCGTAGCTCAGTGTTCCTCTTTTGTAAAGCATCTCCTGTAGATAATCTCTATACGCTTTGTTTTCATGTTGGGGTGTTGTAGCATAGTTTATTGTTGCTTGCTAAGTAGCATCGTGCTGTTAATCGCAGCTTTGTGCCATACTTGTCTTGCTTGCCATTTGCAAACCGTGCATCCGAATCCGGTGATCTTTATATCGATTTCAACCGAAATCATCTCATCTTTCCAGCGGCATACTTGGTTTGCCAATTTGATGCCTTGTTCATCATATTTCCTTCCGAAGCACGCATATGCATTGCATACCACATCCCTCATATCATGACATGTACTGCATCATGTTGCTTGTGCATTGCACCGTGATTTATTGTGGTTCCTTGCTTGTGTTCTTGCTTTGGGTAGAGCCGGGATACGAGTACATGCACGAGGAACCTATTGAGTACGCTAACGAGGATCCAGCCTTCGACAACTCTGAGAACCTTGCAGGCAAGATGACCATACCTTCGAAATCATTTCTATCTTTGCTTGCTAGTATTCACTCTATCACTATGTTAACTCTTCCTGCCTTGTTTACCATGCCTACCTATTGCCTTGACAAACCTCTAACCAACCTATCCTAGCAACCATTGATTGGCTATGTTACCGCTTTGGCTCAGCCCCTCTTATAGCATTGTTAGCTGCAGGTGAAGATGAAGATTGTTCCAGGTCGAAACGTGGTTATTTTTGGGATATCACAATATCTCGTGTTTAAATTAAGCACCTTATATACTTGGTAAAGGGTGGAAGGCTCGGCCTTATGCCTGGTGACTTGTTCCACTCTTGCCGCCCTAGTTTCCGTCATACCGGTGTTATGTTCCTTGATTTTGCGTTCCTTACACGGTTGGGTGATTTATGGGACCCCCTTAATAGTTCACTTTGAATAAAACTCCTCCAGCAAGGCCCAAACTTGGTCTTACCATTTGCC
>LT934114.1:787257581-787271862 GCA_900231445.1 Triticum turgidum subsp. durum
GGCAACTAGGGTCTATACCAACCCGACGTCTTGCTCATCCGTTGTGCCCTGAGAACGAGATATGCGCACCTCCTATTGGGATTTGTCAGCGCATCGGGTGGCTTTGCTGGTCTTCTTTTACCATTGTCGAAATGTTTTGCGAACCGGGATTCCGAGACTGATCGGGTCTTCCCGGGAGAAGGTCTATTCCTTTGTTGATCGTGAGAGCTTGTGATGGGCTGAGTTGGGACACCCCTGCAGGGTATATAATCTTTCAAAAGCCGTGCCCGCGGTTATGAGGCAGATGGGAATTTGTTAATGTCCGGTTGTAGATAACTTGACACTTGACCTCTTTAAAATGCATCAACCGTGTGTGTAGCCGTGATGGTCTCTTCTCGGCGGAGTCCGGGAAGTGAACACGGTTTGTGTTATGCTTGACGTAAGTAGTTTCAGGATGACTTCTTGATCGCTTCTAGTTTCTCGACCGATGCGTTGCTTCTCTTCTCGCTCTCACTTGCGTATGTTAGCCACCATATTTGCTTAGTGCTTGCTGCAGCTCCACCATATTACCCCTTACCTACCTATGAGCTTAAATAGTCTTGATCTCGCGGGTGTGAGATTGCTGAGTCCTCGTGACTCACAGATTCTACTAAAACAAATGCAGGTGCCGAGGATACTGGCGCAGATGGCGCAACTGAGCTGAAGTGGGAATTTGATGAGGCCCTTGGTCGTTACTATGTATCGTTTCCAGATGATCAGTAGAAGTGCCCAGTCGGGACGATCAGGGATCTAGCATTTGGGGTTGTCTTCTTTTCATTTAAACTTGATCGTAGCCGGTCTATGAGTGTATTTGAATGATGTATGATCTTAATTTATGTATTGTGTGAAGTGGCGATTGTAAGCCAACTCTCTTTATCCCATTCTTGTTCATTACATGGGATTGTGTGAAGATGACCCTTCTTGCGACAAAACCACCATGCGGTTATGCCTCTAAGTCGTGCTTCGACACGTGGGAGATATAGCCGCATCGTGGGTGTTACAGTAAGAGCATAGTTGGCACGACCCTGATGTATGTCGTCTTTTCCGTGCATACATTGTTGGTCCTCCCGTGCCTCCGGTGTATATTTTGTCTTCCCATACATGCACAAGAAGCCTAGCAGGTTCACGCAAAGATTCTTCGTCACGTCCATCACTTTGATTGTAGAATGGACCTCTAGCTCTTTCCAATAGGATAGGTCCCAAAATATAGATTCCTTCTTCCACATGGGTGCGCGTCCATTAGCGTCATTCGACAGATTGTCTACCAGGACCCTTTCCAAAGATTACTTTTAAATCCTTGAACATATCAAGTACATCATCACCAGTACGGTGGCGATGCTTCTTCCGGTGATCTGCCTCACCTTTGAAATGCTTGCCTTTCTTTCTTACGGGATGCCTTCTTGTAAGAAATCGATGATGTCCTACGTACACATTCTTCTTACAATTATCCAAATATATACTGTCGGTATCATCTAAACAGTGGGTGCATGCGCGGTATCCGTTGTTTGTCTATCCTGAAAGGTTACTGAGAGCAAGCCAATCATTTATGGTCACAAACAGCAACACATGTACGTCAAATTCCTCCTGTCCATGCTCATTCCATGCACGTACACCTTTGTCATTCCACAGTTGTAAGAGTTCTTCAACTAATGGCCTTATGTACACATCAATGTCGTTGCCGGGTTACTTAGGGCCTTGGATGAGCACTCGCATCATAATGAACTTCCTCTTCATGCACAACCAAGGAGGAAGGTTATACATACATGCACATCCCGGTACACCGCCGGAGCATTCACATAGAGTCATATTTTGTTCTAAGCATTGAGTTGTAATTCTTGAGTTGTAAGTAAATAAAACTATGATGATCTTCATTATTAGAGTATTGTCCCATGTGAGGAAAGGATGATGGAAGCTATGATTCCCCCACAAGCCGGGATGAGACTCCAGACAAAAAAATAATAAAAAAAAGAGGCCATAAAAAAGAGAAAGAGAAGGCCCAAATAAAAAATAAAAAATAAAAAAATGAGAGAAAAAGAGAGAAGGGGCAATGTTACTATCCTTTTTCCACACTTGCGCTTCAAAGTAGCACCATGATCTTCATGATAGAGAGTCTCCTATTTTGTCACTTTCATATACTAGTGGGAATTTTCATTATAGAACTTGGCTTGTATATTCCAATGATGGACTTCCTCAAAATGCCCTCGGTCTTCGTGAGCAAGCAAGTTGGATGCGCACCCACTTAGTTTCTTTTTGAGATTTCATACACTTATAGCCCTAGTGCATCCGTTGCATGGCAATCCCTACTCACTCACATTGATATCTATTGATGGGCATCTCCATATCCCATTGATACGCCTAGTTGATGTGAGACTATCTTCTCCATTTCGTCTTCTCCACAACCATTCTATTCCACCATATTGCTATATCCATGGCTCTTGCTCATGTATTGCGTGAGGATTGAAAAAGTTTGACAAAATCAGAAGTATAAAACAATTGCTTGGCTTGTCAACAGTGTTGTGCATGATTTAAATATTTTATGTCATGAAGATAGAGCATATCCATACTATATGATTTTGTAGGGATAAGTTTCTTTGGCCATGTTATTTTGAGAAGACATGATTGCTTTGATAGTATGCTTGAAGTATTATTATTTTTATGTCAATATTAAACTTTTGTTTTGAATCCTTCAGATCTGAACATTCATGCCACAATAAAGAAAATTACATGGATAAATATGTTAGGTAGCATTCCACATCAAAAATTCTGTTTTTATCATTTACCTACTCGAGGACAAGCAGGAATTAAGCTTGGGGATGTTTGATACGTCTCCAACGTATCTATAATTTTTGACTGTTCCATGCTATTATATTATCTATTTTGCATGTTAGATATGCATTAATATGCTATTTTATATTATTTTTGGGACTAACCTATTAACCGAGAGCCTAGTGTCAGTTTCTGTTTTTTTGTGTGCCTATTTTAGTTTCATAGAAAAGAATACCAAACGGAGTCCAAAAGGAATGAAACTTTCGCGATGATCTTTCTTGGACCAGAAGGAAACCAGAAGACATGGAGATGAAGTCGGAGAAGCAACGAGGTGGCCACGAAGCAGGAGGGCGCGCCCCCCTACCTCGTGGGCCCCTCGTGGGTCTCCTAACCTATCTCCTTTGCCTATATATAGTCTTATACCCTGAAAACATCCGGGGGAGCCACGAAACCAGTTTTCCACCGCCGCAACCTTCTGTAGCCATGAGATCCCATCTAGGGGCCTTTTCCGGCATCCTGCCGGAGGTGGATTCGATCACGGAGGGCTTCTACATCAACACCATTACCTCTCCGATGAAGCGTGAGTAGTTTACCACAGAGCTTCGGGTCCATAACTAGTAGCTAGATGGCTTATTCTCTCTCTTTGATTCTCAATACCATGTTCTCCTCGATGTTCTTGGAGATATATTCGATGTAATATTCTTTTGCGGTGTGTTTGCCGAGATCCGATGAATTGTAGATTTATGATCAGATTATCTGTGAATATTATTTGGTTCTTCTCTGAATTCTTATATGCATGATTTGATATCTTTGCAAGTCTCTCCGAATTATCGGTTTAGTTTGGCCTACTAGATTGATCTTTCTTGCAATGGGAGAAGTGCTTAGCTTTGGGTTCAATCTTGTTGTGTCCTTTCCCGGTGATAGTAGGGGCAACAAGGCACGTATTGTATTGTTGCCATCAAGGTTAAAAAGATGGGGTTTTCATCATATTGCTTGAGTTAATTCCTCTACATCATGTCATCTTACTTAATGCGTTACTCTGTTCTTTATGAACTTAATACTCTAGATACATGCATGAGTTGGTTGATGTGTGGAGTAATAGTAGTAGATGCAGAATCGTTTCGGTCTACTTGACACAGATGTGATGCCTATATTCATGATCATTGCCTTAGATATCGTCATAACTTTGCGTTTTCTATCAATTGCTCGGCAGTAATTTGTTCACCAACCATAATATTTTCTATCTTGAGAGAAGCCACTAGTGAAACCTATGGCCCCAGGTCTATTTTACATCATATTAGTTTCCCATCAACTTGCCCATTTCTGTCGCCGTTCCTTATTTTGCAATCTTTACTTTCCAATCTATAAACCAAAAATACCAAAAATATTTACTTTACCATTTATTTATTACTATCTGATCTCACTTTTGCAAGTAACCGTGAAGGGATTGACAACCCCTTTATCGCGTTGCGTGCAAGTTGTTGATTGTTTGTGCAGGTATTCGGTGACTTGTGCGTTGTGTCCTACTAGATTGATACCTTGGTTCTCAAACTGAGGGAAATACTTATGCTACTTTGCTGCATCACCCTTTCCTCTTGAAGGAAAAAACCAACGCAAGCTCAAGAGGTAGCATTCATCCCACGCACATACACCTTTTTCGTTCCACAGCTGTAAGAGTTCGTCAACTAATGACCTTAGGTGCACATCAATGTCGTTGCCGGGTTGCTTAGGGCCTTGGATGAGCACTGGCATCATAATGTACTTCCGCTTCATGCACAACCAAGGAGGAAGGTTATACATACATAGAGTCACAGGCCAGGTGCTATGATTTCTGCTCTGCTCCCCAAAAGGACTAATGTCATCTGCGCTTAGACCAAACCATACGTTCCTTAGGTCATTTGTAAAGTCCCACCACTTTCTCTTGACTTTTCTCCACTACGACCCGTCAGCGGGTACACTCAACTTCCCGTCTTTATTACGGTCTTCTTTGTGCCATCGCATCAACTCGGCATGCTCTTTGTTTTGGAACATACATTTCAACCGAGGTATTATAGGAGCATACCACATCACCTTGGCAGGAATATTCTTCCTGGGGCGCTCACCCTCAACATCACCAGGGTCATCGCGGCTGATCTTACAGCGCATTGCACCGCATACCGGGAATGCATTCAAGTCCTCGTACTCACCGCGTTAGAGGATGCAGTCATTAGGGCATGGATGTATCTTCTGCACCTCTAATCCTAGAGGGCAGACATCCTTCTTTGCTTCGTACATACTGTAGGGAAATTCATTGCCCTTTGGAAGCATCTTCTTTAACATTACCAGCAACTTTTCAAATCCCTTGTCAGATACACCATTCTCTGCCTTCCATTGCAGCAATTCTAGTGTGGTGCCTAACTTTTTCTTGTCAGCTTCGCAATTTGGGTACACCAATTTCTTGTGATCCTCTAACATGCGATGCAACTTCAGCCTCTCCTTTTCAGTTGCACAATTTCTCTTTGCATCGGCAATGGCCCGACCAAGATCATCAGCAGGCTCATCTCATGCCTCTTCTTCAGCTTCTTCCCGCATTGCTGGCTCATCTTCTTCCCCCATTGTTGTACCATCGTATTCAGGGAACCCATGGCCAGCATATAGTTGTCATCATCCTCTTCGTCTTCATTGTCTTCCATCATAACCCCTCTTTCTCCGTGCTAGGTCCAAACATTATAGTGGAGCATGAAACCAGACTCAAACAGGTGGACATGAATGGTTCTTGACTCAGAGTAATTCTAATCATTCTTACAGACAACACATGGACAACCTATAAAGCCATCCACCTGCTTGTTTGCCTTAGCCGCAATCAGAAAAGTAGGCTCCCCTTTAACGAACTGGGGAGAGCATCGGTCATCATACATCCATTGCCGGCTCATCTTCATTACACAACAGCAAAAAGACCAAATAAATACAAGTTCATACACACTTATTCTCATAGAACAACATACAAACTCTCTAGCTAAAGCATTTAAATGCAACAACAAATGCTATCAAGATCACAATTAAGGTAACAATTGATCCAACAGCATAATGATACAGAGCCTCACTATCAATGGCATATTTTCTAATCTTTCTAATCTTCAAGCGCATTTTCTCCATCTTGATCTTGTGATCATCAACTTTCGACAACATACAACTCCAGTTTCATCTTCTCTTCTTAAATCCTTTTCAATTTTTCTTTCAAACACTCGTTTTCTTTTTCAACTAAATTTAACCTCTCTCCAAGAGGGTTGGTTGGAATTTCCGGCTCAGATACCTCCTAGATAGAAATATTATGTCAACTTGATGGTCATAATTTGTCATAAACACGAAATGAAACAAATATTTATAAAAGAGAATATACCACATCCGAATCATAAACCGGACGGGGCCGACGGGGACGGATATCAAAACCATGCCATTATGTATAACAAACAACGTACGGGTAGAAAATTATACAACTAACTATATATATAAATCACACAAACATGATTTTTTATATAAAAAGATAAGAACAAGAGGCTCACCACGGTGGTGCCGGCGACGGGACGGTGCGGGCGATCGATGGTGGTTAGGAAGGGACAGGAAGGCACTAACTAAACCACACCTACATATGCAAACTAAGAGTTGATTTGAGTTCAAATTGCATATAAATCAAATAAACTACCACATATAGTTACTCCCGAAATAAAACCCACAAATCACTATACATATAGACCATTGCAAGAGCTAATCTAGCAATGAGAGATAAAAGGACAAAGTTGCTAACCTTTGTGATCACTTGGATGGATGGGGGGCCTTCAAATCTTGACAAATTTTGGGTAAAATTAAGGATGAGGTCGAGCTGTGGAGAAGAACATAGAGGAGGGTAAAGGGGAAGAATAGAGCGAGCTTGATTGCAGGCTGGACGAAACGGTTCATATAGGAAAACATTTAGTCCTGGTTCATGGCACAAACTGGGACTAAATGTGAACCTATAGTATCGGTTCGTGCCACGAACCGGGAGTAAAGGGACTTGTGGGGCCCGAGACTGACACCACCCTGCCACCACCCCTTTAGTCCCGGTTCGTGTCACGAACCAGTACTATAGGTTCAACACCAACCGGGACTAATGATGCCCGCCTGCCTAGCCATTGCAACCGGCACTAATGGTCACATTAGTGCCAGTTCATTTACAAACTGGGACTAATGTGTCTCACGTAAAGTACTTTTTCTACTAGTGTTAATAGAGGGGAAATCATTATGCATGTTTGCATGTTGAGGTGGTCTTTTTCCGTGCACATCGCATGCTGAGGTGACGCACTTGCTTGTTGAGAGGAATAGGCTTGTGGGGGACTAGGTATTAAGATATATAATATAAGTAAATTATGAATATCAAACATGTCCTTTCTCTTCCATTCCCATACTTATATGAGGAAAAATGAAGTTAGTGATCTGCTAAAATTTCTAGAGACAAGCATAGATTGAGCAAGAAAACAGAGCAACATATAACACAATTTAAGTTTAGTAAGGCAAGCAGCATGCATATTTACTTCTATCTCAGAAGGCCGTGCACTATCAATCTTGTTGGCCTATTGACGCAAAAAGCCACGGCTGAGCAACCAGGGCCCTCCTATAAGTTAGGAAAATTGGAAAATTCCTTGGTCCCCATCGGAAGGAGGGTACAAAATACAAAATATATACTAGCTAGTAATCACTATATAATTACCTGTCATTGAAAAAATATTGAAGGTGTTAAAAAATCTATTTGTAAGCGCAAGTCTACACACAGATCAATATCATGTATTAATGAAACCAATTTGACTGCGATAGTATGGTTGTGAGAGACTAAAAGGATCTTTTATATGGAGCTTGTCAATAATCAATTTAATGTATGTGAAAGTCAATTTGAGATCATTTTTATGGTAGTTGTGAATTATTATATGCAATGTATTTAATTCCTCGTAGAAGCACGCACAATATTTCACCGAACCCAAATTCCAATACCTATTTACCAATGGTACAACTTATACCCCAAAATTTTATGCAAAAATAATTACCTAATAGTAGTACACTGGAAACCACTATTAAGATATTTGATGGACGATATGCTTTAGAGTTATAAACTGTATTGATATTTAAATATAATGGGACACATGTATATACACACAAATACATTCATACATACACAACATGATTTAGGTAATTGTCAAAATTCAATTCAAACAACTTTTTTATTACAACAAATTTTTTAAATTTTGCAGAAACAAATATATCAATATATACATCAGAACTATATTAAAAATAATAGTAAATACTATTCAACAATGTTATTACCTGGTTTATTATGCCAACTATGTAATTGAAAAGGACATTCATTATGAGAGTAGTATAATAGTGAATAATTTTAAGAAGTATAAATGTTTGTATAAACATATTGGTTTAATTTCACTATCTTATTACCTTGATTAGATTTTTTGCCAGCGCCAACTCTAGTATCATCAGTCTAAGGAAGCACACAGTCTTAGACAAAAAATCCCAGTTTGTGATAACCCCTCGGACCTGATACTACTTTTGACAATTCTCTTCAAAATATCCGATATGGGGCACTCGTCCAAAAGGGCGAGATAAATTTGAAAGAACAGCTCAGCTCCCTTACTCTTATCACCGTCAGGGTTAAAATAGACATGTTTAAGGACATCAATTCCAAACTCCAAGGTATCAATTCCAAACTTAGCATTTTGCCTACAAAGACACATGTTGCACGTTTAGTTGTTAGATTACAATACAGCTACTCTGAATAAAGATACATTACAGTATGACAAGATAACACACTTACACAAAGGTATAAGTAGATCTATAATTGGTAGGCACAAATTTCAGAAACTTCAGAATATTAATTATTCTAGTCTCATCCCAAAAATAGCACCACACAGCTCTCCTGGCCTGAGGAAGATCTTTCAACCACCGCCAAACACCAATGTAACCATTAGTGTTCGCACGGAGAAAATCTAAGAAGCCCCCAAGTTCCCTGGTATCTTTCAAATGTATGATATGGTACATTTCCTATAAATAAGAACCCATTGGTCAGTACATATGCAATTAAGAGTGCAGAATAGAAAAGACAAGTCCGAAAGTACTGTCACTTTGATTAGGTCATCACAGGCCTACGTAACAGGGGTGCCTTTTAACACAATCTCCTCAATGCCTTTTAGCTTATCCTTAGGAGCCACATTGACAATTCTAGAGCTCACCACGGTATAAGAACATACATCAAATGCATGTTGATTGAGTTGGCCATACTGATTTTCAATCTGCTCTAAAGTTGGACTCGATGGAAGCCAGTCTTTGGAAAGATTGTCATGAATGTACTGTTCATCATGAATTTCAGTTACCCAAAGAGGAGGGGCACGCTTGTTGTCAGTTGGGGATGTCTTTTTATCGGCATAGACATGTGGAAACATAGGAATATCCTATGATTAAGCAAGTTAAGATAGTGAGTAGGATGAATCACGTTGAGAAAATTGAGGCAGATAGTAGGGTAGGCTCAACCAAATTAAGATAGTAAGAAATTTCTGAAGCAATAGCACACTAGGGAAAGAAAAGCATATAATGAAGAATATCAAACCTCATATAATTCCCGACGAAGATTTATGACATTCTTCCTGGTTTATTGTAAGGCAAGGTTGAATTCATTAGGTGGGGGCGCTATGAAACAAATAAATAAGATAAGAAAAGATTCTCAAGAAAAAATAACAAGGGGAGCAGCATTAGTAAAGCACCTCGCTCATGCATTTCTCAAGGGCTTCTGCAGCTTTCACTGCTTGAATATGCTGCAACTAAAACAAGAAAGAAGGTGTATAAGTAGAAATCCACAAATAGGAAAACAAGGAAGGAAGCATGATTCAGCATTTACCTCGCTGATGCGTTTGTCAAACCTTTCTGTAGCTTTCACTGCTTGCATATTCTGCAACTAAGACAAGAAAGAAGGTGGATAAGTAGAAATACACAAATACAAAAACAAGGAAGGAAGTATGATTCACCATTTATCTCATCCTTGACTTTGTCAAGACCACCCATGGCTTTCACTTCTTTCATATGCTCCAAATAAAACAAGGAAGAAGATGGATAAGTAAAAATACACAAATAGGAAAACAAGGAAAGAAGCATGATTCTCTATTTACCTCGCCCTCGACTTTACCAAGTCCAGTCATCTTTGAGATGGAGGAAGAATCTTCAGGGACATCACCTTTGATTTTGCCACGTTCAGTTGTCTTTGGGCTAGAAGCAGATTCCTCAGGGCCATCACCCTGGATTTCATTGTCTGACCTGGAGGAAGATTCTTCAGTTACATCAAACTTTCCTTTTCTGTATCTCCTTGAGTTTTGCTGTGAATAAAAGAACACACTAGGTGCATAAGCAGACTTTCTTGCATTGAAGAAAAAGGAAAGAAGGATGTCTCAAACAAACAAACAAAGGAAGATTACCTTGTTCATGCTTCTGTCGTCTCGACCAATTTATTCAACCAGCAGTCAACACTAACTTTAAAACTACAATACAGACCACCATATTCAAGGCATGGAACATTAGCTCTACATATAATGTGGACACCATGCATAATAGTAAAGGGAATCATATCTACCACATATTGAATGAAAATAGAAGACATAAAAAGGTAATCTGTAGCAGAATCATACACTACTAGAAAAACCCCTACTAATGGCGCACCTAATATGGCCATTAATGGCGCATCTGTGGTGCGCCATTAACAGCACGCCATTAGTAATTTTTACTAATGGCGCACCACCTGGTGCGCCATTAGTATCTGGTATACTAATGGCGCACCGCGGGTGCGCCATTAGTATAGGCCAACGTGCGCCATTAGTATGCCTCCCAGGGGCCATGTATACCCAGGTGCTTTGGCATACTAATGGCGCACCACCACTGGATGCGCCATTAGTAACCATGGCATACTAATGGCGCACTACCCAGTGATGTGCCATTAGTATGCACTGTCATACTAATGGCGCACTGTCCTGTGATGCGCCATTAGTATGAATATTAGGTTTTTTTTATCTTTTTATTTTCTGTTTTTTGCACAGGTTACAAAATGTATAGTTTGACAAAATATAGACAGCACACATCAACAACAGATTCATCGAATACAATAGAAGATTAGTCTTTGAATACAATTCATCATATTAGTCTCCGAATACAATTCATCATATTAGTCTCCCAATTAAAAAGACCGAACAAAGATAGAACATTATATTACAAGTCTCGAGACCGCGAGTAGCGAGTTTGTCTTCACATTACAAGTCGATATCGATCATCTAAACTACCGTCACATAGAAGAGAGCTGCGGTCATCACGATGAGCATCATCACGATGAAACTCGTCTTCATCCGGTTCCTCCAACGCTCCCTCCCCTCTCCCGCTAGATAGCGGGCGTATCTAGATTCGGCCTCGGCCCTAGTGGTGTACCCTTTGTAACTGTTACCGCTGAATCGGTGAACCTGTCTCCGACACTCCTCCCAGTCATCGTAGACTCCGGGAACCTTACCCTTGTACACGACATACGTCGGCATCGCTATGCACTAGCCAAACGAAACGTTAGTACCAATTCACAGACAATACATAAGCAATATATAATTATGCAACAGAACGATCGGAAGAGAAAAGGAAGACATTAATATCATCGATTACATCTAAGTTGAACGACTCTCGAAACCAAAGAGACATACTACAAGTTCATTAAAGTTTAATTACAACATGAGCCAATCGATGTTTCAGAACTAGACAACTCGACTCAAGAGACCGGAGCGTGGATGAAGCCGCCGTCTATCGTGGGAGTCATGAAAGAACGGGCGTTGTCATCCTGCATTTGTAGCATTGTGTCGATGTCACTGTTGGACGGTTGATTTCTGAGGTAGAACTGCCCCGAGGTACGAAGGACATCTTGATGGATGATTTCCGCAAACTCCGACTGGATGCGAAAGAATTCTTGTCGGAGGTCCGCGTCCTGGATTGCCGACACGCTCGCGGCCCAATCTTTGAGTTTACTCGGTAGCAGAAGTTGATGATGGTCCCGTACGATCGCCCGCATGTGATGGATGGCGTAGTAGGCACCCTTCTGACCGCCAGGCGGCTGCTTGACGCAGCAGAACGTCGTATTGTGGGAGAACACGTGCTTGCCGTACTTACGAATAGGCCTGGTGAAGGTGCCTCCAGATTGGGCGTAGCCGGGGAGAACATCATCAAGAACCTTCTTGACATTTGTGTAGTCTACGTTCGACTGACGGTCCAGGTCGAAATACGTGGCCATGGAATATTTGGGGCTTAGGAGGACGAGCGTGCAACGTGTGTCACTGCAGAAAACACAGAATGTTAAAAGAAAAACGATCGAAAAGTAAGAATTCATATGTTACGGGCCGGTTGAGGGGAGGACTTACTCGGGAAAGTAAGGCACAAGGAAGTTATCCTTATCTTGGTTTGCCAGAATGACGCCTTCGAGGTAAGAACTCGCGACTTGCCGGTCCCCAGCGCTGCCCAAGATCTTGGCACGCATGTAGAAGGGGTCGACTATCACGATGTCCGGGGTCTTGTCGCGAATGATCCGCATCTCCATACTCAGCGAAAATAGCCGAACGAAGGTGTAGTGCAGCGGATGAAGGTTCAACATAGCGTGGATGTCATCAAAACGCAGGACGATCGTACGCCCGATGGAGTTATCCACAAAGCCCTTGCCCTCTGGCACCTTGGCCGCGAAAACCGGGTATGCCACATCCTTCTCCCTGAGACGCCGCTTCTCCAAAGCAAGAACACTGTCATGCAGACTCCGCATAGCACCGGTTGCAGCATTGAGCATATTTGTCGGTAGCATCGCCCTACCCGCCACATGCACCCTCCTCGAGATCTTCGTGATATGCATGATCCAAAGCAAGAACACTGGCATGTTGAGCAGGGTACCAAGCAGACTCTCGCACACGTTCTTCGTGATATGCATGACATCAAGGCTGTGAGGCACACGGTGGATCTTCCAGTACGGCAAGTCCCAGAAAACAGACCTCGTTTTCCATACCTTCAGCAGCGGCTCTGGCGCCTTTCGCTTCTTTCCCGGCTCTGGCGCCTTTTGCTTCTTTCCCGGCAGTGGGCAATCTTTCCAATTTTTCAACAGCTTGTCTATTTCCTCGCCGCTCCTCGTACACGGGCGTTTTCGGGGTTCGGTTTCACCATCGAACAGATCCTTGCGTTTCCTCCACGGGTCATCGTCGCGAAGCCACCTTCGATGTCCCATGAACACGGTTTTCGAAGACCCGGGATCTCTATCTAGCTGGCGATACGTTGTGTCATCCATGCACCTTACGCATCCAGAAAATCCATGGACTACCTGCCCCGCAAGATATCCGTAACCGAGATAGTCGTGTACCATCATGAGCAGTGCGGCTCTCATAGGGAAATATTCTTTCTCTGCGGCGTCCCACGTATTGGCTGGCGTTTTCCACAGCGTGTCAAGCTCCTCTTTCAGCAGCCCCAGATACAGATTGATGTCGTTCCCTGGTTGTTTCGGCCCTTCAATTAGCATACTCATGTGAATGTACTTCCTCTTCATGCACAACCAGGGGGGAAGGTTGTACATCCACACAAACACAGGCCAGGTGCTATGTGTGCCTCTCTGGCTGCCAAACGGATTGACTCCATCGGTGCTCGCGCCCAGCACGATGTTCCTTGGATCGTTCCCAAGTTCTGGGTATTCGAAGTTCAATGCCTGCCACTGGCTCGCATCCTTAGGGTGACTCAGCATCTTTTCTTTTTTATCTATCTTCGGATCATTTGCGTCATCTTCTCGCTTCTTCTCCTCCCTATCCGCGTGCCAACGCAGGAGCTTTGCTACCTTAGGATCCGCGAAATACCGTTGCAGACGAGGAGTGATCGGAAAGTACCACACCACTTTTCGAGGAGCTTTCTTCCTCTTCTTGTATCGAGTGACACCGCACACCGGACATATTGTAGACTCCGCGTGCTCGTCCCGATAAATGATGCAATTGTTCATGCACACATGGTATTTCACGTGCGGTAAATCCAGAGGACACACGATTTTCTTTGCCTCCTCCAAACTGGTCGGGCACTTGTTCCCCTTGGGAAGACGTTCGTGCCAGAATGACATGTTCTCGTCGAAGCATGCGTCGGTCATTTTGTGTTTTACCTTCATCTCCAGAGCCATGAGCGTTACTTTCAGGCGGGTATCCTCGGGCCTGCATCCTTCATACAACGGAGTAACCACGTCTAACTCAAGTTCATCCATCTTGGCTTTCTCTCGGGCGGCAGCTCTTGCGTTATCCGTCTGCTTGAGAAGCAGCTCTTGAATATGTGGGTCCTGCACCCAGCCCATCGATGGTCCAACGTCGTCTGCTCCGTCGGCATCATCATCATGTCCTGCATCTTCTACATGATGACTGTGTACAGCATCACCGTCGTGATCATCTCCTGGGGATTCTTCGTC
>LT934114.1:787271897-787287483 GCA_900231445.1 Triticum turgidum subsp. durum
TTGTCTTGCTGCCCTTCCTCATTTCTTGCCCGGCCCCCATGAACGACTTCGTAGTCATCTTCATCACCTTGCCACCGATAGCCATCCATGAAACCACGCAAGAGCAGGTGGTCCCGCACCTGCCCGGAATCCGGGTCCGCAATAAGGCTATTCAGCTTGCATCTTCGACACGGACATCTTATCTCCCTCTCGTTCTTTTGAAGCATCTCGGCCTTCGCGGACCTCAAAAACCTATTCACGATGCCTTCAGTCATCGTGCGGACCATGGTCGCCTGCGGGGTAGAGCAAAACGATATTTTAGAACCATGAAAAAATTTGGCATGACTTTCCCTAAAAATAGGACCGAAAAGAATGCTTAATGCCAAAATTCTCGCCGAAACGGAAATGAATCAACATTCCAGCAAAATATTGGCAACTATCGCATTTCAAATACCGGTACACCTCCAAACACAAACACATATGCAACACCACAAACATATGCAACACCACGAACATACATAGATCTAGCTAGGCCATAAAAAGTGCATGTGCACATTGTTTGTAGGGAGAACAACATAAATATAGCTTCCCCCCTTACTTACCTATCAAAACAAGGTAACTTAACCACTTAATTTGAATGAATCTATGGTGGAAATGAGGTGAAAAAGAGGAGGCACCCGAGACAAGGAGGAGGCGGTGGAGAGAATGAAGTGGGGAGAAAGTGAGTGTGGGAGGAGAGGCTGTCCAAAATATCTTGTTGCTGCCCACTTACTAATGGCGCACCAGCAACAAATGCGCCATTAGTAATCCAGGTTACTAATGGCGCACCCCCTGGCGGTGCGCCATTAGAACTTTTGCAAAAAAAGGAATAAAAGCAATAATAAAAAAAATAACATTAGTGGCGCACCTCCTGGATGGTGCGCCATTACTAGTTACAACTAGTAATGGCGCACCACCAGGGGATGCGCCATTAGTATGTTTGGACAGGCGCACTAGTTCAAAAAAAAAATTGGTACTAATGGCGCACCGTGGTCAGGGTGCGCCATTAGTAGTTTCAACACTAATGGCGCATCAGAGGGTGGTGCGCCATTAGTATATACTAATGGCGCACCACTTGTCTGGTGCGCCATTAGTGTCATTTCCATCTATAGCCCTTTTTCTAGTAGTGATATTATGCTACTCCCAAACAAAATGTGGAGTTCAAGCTCACTGGGTGCACTAATAATTGCGTCCTTTGCTAATGCAGTGCTGTTTTATATGCAGCTATAAGGAATAAAGAACACCAGCTTTGAGGAACATCTTCTAACACTGGGATCAAAAGAAGAGTAGTGAATACAATGAGTCATGGACTTACTATAAGTGTTTGTTTATCATTGTAGATGCAGTTAGAAGGAAAAGCTTGTAGATGATCCAGCAAAGCAAAAGAAAAGCAGTCAGTCTAGGAGGAAGGAGCTCAGATGATGAGCTCTTGTCGTGCTTCACTTCTGACTGGAATGGAACTGGAGGGGAAAAGGTTAATCAAACCAAACATGCTCACTCCAAAAAGATTAAGCAAATAATGAACATAATGGATTTGTGTCTGCACCTAGATCTAAACAAGTGATTACAGGGAAAACAAAACCTACCCACTACAACTAACAAACCAAAGAAGAACAAGGAGGATCCATTCACTGGTCACTGCCAGATCCGAAGGAGCTTGGTTAACGAGCTTGGTGATGTTGTAGAGTTCCAACAGAGGACTATAAGCCTAGGGAAACGAAGGTGACGCGGTCAAATTCCAACCCCAAATGCACAACAACAACCCTGTCAAATTCACATGATGCCTAATACCGAACCAACACACAACCTTCAAGCATGTTGGATACTTCGGCAAGTGGCCAAGAGCGGCGAGGGTATCCTCACCAATACTACCCCAGAGAACTACTCTTCGAAGAACAACAATCTCAAAGTATTCATAGTCTTCGAGACCTTTTCATCAAATAATCGGTGCAAAAGGGCGCTCCGCAACCTCGCCGAAGTCTGCCGTGTTGCGGTAGTAAATCCTTAGAACGATATAGCGATCACTTTTAATGCCGATGACGAACCAAGATCCTGCTCTATCCGGGCACCAGCCGCTCTGGTCCTAAACCCAATCGTGGACGGCTTTCAGCTCACTAAAGTGACAATGGACGGCGGCAGCAGACTGAACCTCATCTACGAAGACACGCTCAACAAAATACAAATAGACAGGAGACGCATTGAGAAAAGTATCAGAACCTTTCGAGGTATTATCCCTAGTCGAGAAGCAAGATGCTCAAGGAAAATCAAACTCGACGTGGTATTCGGCACTCCGGAGAAATATAGGTCCGAAGAGTTACTCTTCCATGTGGCACCTTTCAACAGCGGATATCATGCCTTGCTCGGGCGTGACACATTCACACGCTTCCAAGCCATACCCCACTACGGGTATATGAAGCTCAAAATGCCCGGTCCCAATGGAGTTATCACTACACTAGTGATCCGGACATAGCACTCTGCGCCAAAAACAAAACCGCCTCTCTGGCCCTCGAGGCCTTATCCGAGGCCCTAGCGGCCGAAGAATTAACCACCCCGCGTTCCATAGTGGATAGGGACGATATAATCCTCGACAAGAGACCCAAATCCACTTCCTTCTAACCAGCAGACGAAATAGTGAAATTTCAAGTCCACCTAATGGACCCCAAAAAGACAGCTTCCATTGGGGGACTGCTGGATCCAGCGGTCGACACCGTATTACGCGCATTCCTGCGTGAGAATTGGGACATCTTCGCCTGGCACCCTTCGGATGTGCCAGGTTCCCACTCAGACTACTCGAACATTGTCTCAATATACTGAAGGGATATAAACCAGTCAAGCAAACACTGTGCCAATTTTCTAAACCCAAACGATAGGCTATGGGGGAGGAGCTAGCCAAGTTACTCGAAGCCGGGTTATCAGAGAGATCAAACATCTGGACTGGCTAGCAAACCTGGTCATGGTACCGAAAAAGAATAAATCCTGGCGCCTGTGTGTCGGCTTCAAAGACCTTAATAAGTCCTGCCCTAAGGACCCCTTCCCATTACCTGGCATTGACCAGATTATTGACGCAACCGCGGTACACAATTCACTGTGTTTTCTCGACGCATACTCCAGATACCATCATATTCAGATGATGGAGTCCGAACAGGCCACAAGGTTGCATTCATCACCCGTATGGGCCCTTTTGCTTCAACACTATGCTTTTCGGGCTCAAGAACGCTGGCGCAACCTACCAACGCATGATTCAAACATTCCTGGAGAAGAAAATCAGCAAGACTGTGGAGGCATATGTAGATGACGTAGTCATCAAAACCAAGCAAGTTGAATCATTGGTGGATGATTTACACCTTACATTCGACAACCTCCGATCATATGATATACGATTTAATCCGGAAAAGTGTGTTTTCAGCATTCCCGACGGAAAAATGCTTGGGCTCATTGTCTATAATAGAGGAATGGAAGCAAATCCAGCCAAAATACGAGCCCTGGCACAGTTGGCGATACTAGCATACCTGAAGCAGGTCCAAAAACTAGCTGGGTGCGTGGCAGCTTTGAGACATTTTATCTCCAGATTAGGGGAAAAGGCATTGCCATTGTACCGACTTCTCCGACGCACCGATGACTTCGTGTGGATGGACGCTGCCACTGCCAGACTGGAGGAAATAAAAGCTTTGCTAGCAAGCAACCCAATCCTGGCTGCACCAAACGTCAGTGAACCAATGCTGCTCTACATATCTGCAACTCACCAAGTGGTGAGTGCGGTGCTCATCGTCAAATGAGAGTAAGAGGGACATAAATTCACACGCCAAAAACCAGTATACTACGTATCGACGGTCCTCACACCATGCAAATCCCGACAACCGCATTATCAAAAGATAGCATATGCGGTCTTCATGGCATCCCGCAAGCTACGGCACTACTTTCAAGAGTGCACGATCACAGTGGCTTCCGAAGTACCACTCAATGATATTATAAAACAACCGGGACGCCACCGGTAGGATTGCCAAATGGTCTGTTGAGCTCTTACCATTTGAAATAACTTACAAGCCACGCCAAGCCATTAAATCACAGGTGTTGGCTGACTTCATCGCCGAATGGGCAGACGCCAAAATCCCTAAAGAGTACGACACATATTCCAACTGGGTGATGCACTCCGATGGCTCTAAAATTCTAGCCTGACTGGGGACTGGTGTTGTCTTGACATCCCCCATAGGAGACACGGTCCGTTATGTGCTCCAAATACTATATACAGACTCCAACAATGCAGCCGAGTATGAAGCACTATTGCACGGACTCCGGATGGCCGTCTCCATGGGCATACAACGCCTAGAGGTGCGCAGGGATTCAAACCTCGCAATATCCCAAATAAACGGAGAATTCGACACAAAAGATACAAATATGGCAGCTTACCGCAACGCCGTACTCAAGATATCGGCTCGGTTTGAGGGGCTTGAATTTCATCACGTGGCTCAAGAAAGTAATCAAGCTACGGACATTATCGCTCACATGGGCGCTAAACGTGACCCCGTCCCACCTAACACTTTCGTGGAGAGGCTCTTCAAGCCATCCGTGGTGTGGCAGGACGAGAGGGGCAACACTAGTCCGGAGCCGATCATACCCCCAGATTCCGAACACAGTTCCGATATCATCGGGGGTTCAGGCACCGAAATAACACCATCGGCTCATGAAATCATGGCTGTAATTGCCCCATGGACTGAACCTTTCCTTGCCTACCTTACCGGGAATGAAGTCTATGATGATCAGACTGCAGCCCATCATATTGTTCAATGCTCGAAAGCCTACAAATTTCATGAAGGGGAACTGCACAAGAAAAGTACTACCGGAATCCATGAAAGATGTATCTCCGAAGAAGAGGGACGACAGCTCTTGGCTGAAATACACGACGGTCTTGGTGGCCATCATGCTGCAGCTCGGGCCCTTGTAAGTAAGGCCTTCCGTACGGGTTTCTTTTGGCCCATGGCCCGAGCATACGCACAGGACCTCGTATAACGTTGCATTGGATGCCAGCTTTTCAACAATCAAAGCCATATGCAACCCACTGCCCTGCGAACAATCCTCATTACTTGGCCTTTTGCGGTCAGGGGGCTAGACATGGTCGAACCCCTTCAAGGGGGAAGCCATAAGAAGAAATATTTACTAGTTATGGTCTAAAAGTTCATTAAGTGGATAGAAGCCAAACCAGTCAAAACGGCCGAAGCCGGACCGGTTATAGATTTCATATCCGGTGTCGTACACCGCTACGGTGTCCCGCACGGTATTATTATGGACAACGGATCTAACTTTACGGCCGATGAGGTGAAAACTTGGTCTGCTAATTTGGGCATCAAGCTCGATTACGCCTCCGTATATCAGCCTCAGACAAACGGTGAGGTCGAGCGGGCTAACGGTCTGATAATGAGCGGCATCAAACCCAGATTAGTGCGGTCTTTGCAAGAATCAGACAAGCACTTGGTTGAGGAACTCAATTCCATACAGTGGGGGCTGCAAACCACGCCCAACCGCACGACCGGATATACACCTTTCTTCATGGTGTACGGCACGGAGGCAGTCTTTCCCTGCGACATTATCACTACTAGGGAAAACCTTATACACAGAAATTTAGTAGTAGCGCGTGTCAAAAAAGGGCGCTAGTGCTAGATAGCAGTAGCACTTGAGGTAAAAGGGTGCTACAGATAAAAGCTAGCAGTAGCGCGTGCATGCGTAAACGCGCTACTACTGATATTCCCATCGCTAAGACGATATGCTACACATAGCAGTAGCGGGCTTGAAAGAAGCGTGCTACCGCTAGGAACTAAGTAGCAGCGCATTTTCTAAGAGCTGCGCTACTGCTAATAGAAATAAAATAAAATGAAAAACAAACAAAAAGTAAATAAAAATGAAATGAATAGAAAAAGGAGAATGGAAAAATAAAATCTAAAGCAAAATAAATGAAAAGGCGAAAAAAAGAAGAAAGGTGTAGCAGTAGCGTCTGTTCATAAGAGGCTCTATAGCTAATATAGCTGCACCGCGTTCCCTAGACCGCCGCTATAGAAACAGAAAAGCAAATAAGAAAACAAAAGGAAATTAGATAGCCATAGCAGCAGCGCGTTTTGTGAAAACCGCTATAGCTACATTAGCTATAGCGCGTTTTTAGAAATGCGCTACTGCTAAGTTTGACTTAACCCATAAACCGTTTCCCCCCCGGCCACCACTTCTCCCCCAAATCCCTCGACCCACCCCACCGTCGTCTCCCCGATTCACCGTCGCCCCACTTCGCCGCCGTCGCGTACCGACGTCGACGCCCCCGGAGCCACCAGAGCCACGCGCCGTCGACGCCACCGGAGCCGCCCCCAACACCATCGGAGCCACGGGGCCTCATCAACGCCACCGGAGCCGCCGTCGACGCCACCGGATCCTCCCTCGCCGTCACCAGAGACGCCCCTGCCTCCCTCGCCACCACTGCCTCCCTCACCACCACTGCCTCCCTCGCCACCACTACCTCCCTTGCCACCACCGGAGCCATCCTCTGTAAGCCCCCACCCCTCCTCTCTCTCTCATGCATAGCACAAACACTGGACAGAGAACTAGCTAGCTAGAGTAACTAGTTTAACTAGGTAATTATCTAGGTTAGTGCAAAAATTTAGTTAGGGCTTTAAAAGAGAACTAGTTAGGTTAATTATCTAGGTTAGTGCAAAAAATTAGTTAGGGCTTTGACAGATAACTTGTTAGGTTAATTAGTTTAATTACATTAATTATCTAGGTTAGTGCAAAAAATTATTTAGGGCTTTGACAGAGAACTAGCTATGTTAACTTGTTTAATTTGGTTACTTATCTAGGTAAACTAGGTCAACTAACTAGGTTAAATAGGTAGGTTAATTAGGTTCGTTAGGTTAACAAGCTAGGTTAAGTAGGTTGGCTAGGTTAGAGCAAATAATGTGTCTGTGTGTGTGTGAGAGAGAGAGGAATACCTAGATCAACATAATTTGGGTTCTGTCCTAGGCAGAGAAGTGTTTAGTGAGGTCGGAAAGGTTTTTGATTTTTTAAAAGACCACTATTTTTCAAGGAAAAGAATTTAGGCAAGTTTTATTTTAAAGATGATCCCTTCCTTGACTTTTATTGTTGATTATATCTTTTCATTGAAGTGGTCATGTTATATCTTTTCATTGAAGTGGTTCGATTGTGCCCAAGTGGCCTTTTGTTGTTTCCAGGGAATGAGGCCGAGTGGCCTATGTTTTGCCGGAATGTTGATTCATTTCTGTTCCAGCAAATTTCAGGTGCTCGATTTGTCCACTTTTTAGCAAAGGTCATGCCTAAATTTTCCGTGAATTTCGGCATGACTTGTGCTACAAACTAGGACGTATCGAGTGCCCGGGATTTTCCGCACCAGGTAGGAATCAACATTCCTACAAAACATAGGCCTTTTTTATGTCGTTATTCATTTTATTAAGTCTAGAATTAATTGACTAGATTTAATCATAGGAAACATGGCTAGCAACAATGAAGGACAGGGTTCTGGTGACTGCGACAACGTCTACCGGGCGGCAGAAGAATTTTTGAGGGAAGCCGACGATCAACAGTTGATGTTGGTGGGTCCACCTGTCACATCGAAGATTGAGACTAACATCGAGACCGGTGCTGATACTGAGACCGTCGCTGAGACTGAGACCGACACTAAGACCGGCATCGAGACCGGTGCTGAGACTAAGATCGGCGCCGAGACTAGCGGAGCCAGTATATAACCGAAAGCAAAGAGGAAACGACTTCCTAACAAGCTCAGGACTACTAGACTGGTGGTGATGGAGGTGGACGGCGGTAATTTTGAGCCAACCGCACCTGAGGAAGCGCGTGTGTGCTACGGCAATCAAATAGGCTGCATCATATGGACAACCGCCACCATCAATGATGAGAAACCAAAGAATATAGATAATATGAGGCCCTCCCTCCTAAAGAAGCTGCACCACATATTCTTGTTCCTGGGCCGGAATGAAAAGGATTATGAAGATCCAGATAAGGACCCGAAAATGAAGAAGATAAAAAAACACGCCATGACCAAGTTTAGCGACGCGTTGGCCGCCTGGAAAGCAAGGGTGAAATATCGGATCGTCAACAAAAAGGAACCCTACTGCGAGATTGTGAAGGATAATCCGACAATCAGGCAGAGCACTTCCAAATATTTAAGGCGGCTTGAAAGGCCGAAGCTGCCCAAAAAAAGTCGAAGTACTTGAAGGGGCTTCAACAGAGGAACATTGGGTGCCACCACCTCGGAAGCCGTGGTTACGGCGGCAAGAGGTCCGTATGGGCCAAAGAGGAGGCGGAAACCACGAGTCTGGGCATCCCAGACCCCTTGGCGGAGTTCACCGTCCCGCAGGATCGTGACCTCCTCAAGGCCCGGCACCGTTGGGACCCAGTGAAGAAAGTTTTCGAGACGAACGCGGTCACGATGGAGTTCATGAGACTGCTAGTAATTTTAGTTTTTGATCAATTCGACTGCACGTTATTCATATTTGTAAATGATCCTTATGCCTTTTGCAAATAGAGCAGCACATGATTGCGGCCAAAAGCGACTCGCCGTCTGAGGCGTTGGCGAGGACCAAGTGGGACACTCCATTTCTACCGGGTGTTGAACATATCGAAAGGACTCACGGTGGAGACTTGACCGTCGTATGGACGTGTGCATGGTGTCGGAGACGGCGTCACGTGAAGAATTACTACCGTGAGACCACAGAGGAGAGAAAGGAAAGACGGAGGCTAACTGAAGAAAACATCGACAGGAAGATTGAGATTGCGGTTGAGAATAAATCATCTGAGACAGTCGCAATAGCGGTAGCTTCCGCAAAATAGGTGGTTGTATATAGGTCCACTACCTTGGTTCCGGCCGTTTTCAATTGGACCAGGCAAAATCCAGAAAAAAATGCAGCGGACTTTCCCCTTGCTGACTTCTTGGCTGCACCTGCTCCCGCACCGGCTCATGCATCTGCTATGAAACCGGACGTGCTCGGCGGTGGTTCATCTTTGGCTGAGCTCGAGGCCCTCACGATATCTGTCATACTGGCCCTCGTCAATAATTGTATAATCTATTGTTTTCGTTGCCTTTCAGATGTCTCACGTCGCAAACTTTTCTTTGCAGGCCGACGAAACCCCGTGCATCATATTGTACACCATCGGTGACCAGAAGGTGGACGTGGGGAAGGCGACGATAATGAAGCCAAAGAAACCATTTTTCCACAACCGGCCGATCCCACCGGACGTCTTCAAGGTTTCCGTGGCTAGTGTCAAACCAGGCCATGAGAATTTGGCTCCTCTGGTACTAGGGGGGATGACGACGAGACCCCGCAGTGGCTTGGTGATTGCAATGGGTGGGTCCTATTGTGGCCAAAGAGTCTGCTTCGTCTGGAGGCAGCCGGGAGCACACCCATGAGCACGCAGTTAGGTACGAATATCAACTCCCCACCTACTCAATTAGCGTTGGCTGTCGTGCTAGGTGATAGCGGACGGGGTGGGGAAGAGCCTCCATTAGTTGCTGGTGACATCGCCATAGATGAGGATGAGGATGATGATGACACTCAACAGTATGTCAATACTGGCGCCTACTTAGGGTTTGAGCGTCATGAGTCGGTGCCTGATCAATTGCCGCCTCCGGAGTGTGAACGTATTATGGACGACTTTCCGGTAGCAAAGAAGGGTAGGAAGAGATCGAGGAAAGGCAACAAAGCTGCTTCTATGATCCAGCTGCCTCAGCAGACTTGGGTTCAAGACCGTATAGATATCCCCGGTGCAGCAAAATTGCATATCGCCGGTGAACCAATCCTACCGAAAGAAGCGCTAGAGGGCATATTCGGCGATCTAACGAGACTTCATGATGATGTGCTGCCAATAGAGAAAGGCCTCATCGCCTCAAAAAATCAAGGATACACACTCTACGTGGTTAACGTGCCGCGACAATTCTCGTACGTCCACACATTCCCTGCGGAGAAGTACTTCCTTTGATTTGATTACATCTTCGACATGTTTCACTTGAAGAAGCTTGATTTTACGTTTGTCCGCCTTTATGCCTTGCAGATGAACTACCTCATCGGGTTTGAGCAGATACCTTATATCTGTGTCGCTAACCCGTACTTCATGGACGAGGGCTTCTTGGCAATCTGCACAGAGCATTGTGAATACGCGAGGGACTACCTCGTCAATTTCATGCTCCCAATAAGGACAAGGAGGCAATTATCGTGCCTTATCATGCCCTGTAAGTCATCCGCGCAGATATCCTTCCTTCAATTTCAATCATTCATCTGCACGGTGGAGGCTAACTAATTTGAGGTGTACTTATTTTGCGCAGGGGCGGGCGCGCCATCCTCATCATCCTCTACCCCCGATACTCCCGCGCTCTTTACTTGGACTCATCGAAGAACATTAACAAAAAGGATTACACCCACATCAAGTCTGTTCTCGACAGTGCTATCTTTTACTACGGCACACGGGGTGGTGAGGTCAAGGACAAGAAGTACAGGGACAGCAGGCTCGGCTGCAGCTATAACACCGACTTCTGCTGCATCCAGCAATCGAGTAATTCTCTTAATGATGGATTCTATGTCCTACACCACATGCTGGAGTACAGACGGGATCATCAGAACCTTCACATGTCACCTAGATCGGGCGATGCCCATATTCTGCAATGGTCAAAGAACTTAGGAGATATCGAGGATCGTCGACTTCGAGCTGAGTTCTATCACATCCAACACGAACTTGCCCAAATAATCATGAAGGAGGTCGTCGAATAAATAGGCATGTTCTATGAAGAAGGACAATTGTCACGGGAGGACGTCCGAACACGCATAGCCTCTCAGCGTCTCGACATGAAGCCATTCACTAAGCTCGGGGATTATCTCCCTGACCTGGATGGATGTCACGGCATGTTGGAGTGATTGTCAATACATGACAAATGTCTGTTTATTCCATACTTTCTGTATGACAAAACTTTGAGTTATGCACGATGAAACTTTATTTGGGATGTAATTAAACCGTCCTGCTCGACTAGCGAAGATCACTCTAGTTAGGGCATTTTGGGTACGATGAACTTTGTTATTTATGCTTATGATATGTTGCTTCTATTTTAGCCAAGTCTGTCTCTTTCTATTGCTCAACTATATATGTTGCATATCATCGAATCATGTGATGATGCAGGTGCATAGATTATCGATGGTGAAGAAGTGCTACGCCAGGAGTATACGACGAGTGGCCGGAGTGTCAGGCCCAGTTGTACCGATTTCCGGTTTCCGAGCGACAGCCAATAGTTAGTTTAGGTTTCATAGTGATAGCTTTTCTCGCGTATATCATTGTTTAGATGGATGACAATGTAGTTGCAAATAATCGAGACTTGTATCGCCATTTTCGAGATGATGACGAAAGACCACTTTGTGTTGGATGATGATTATGATGATGACATGATTTGATGAGACTATTTGTATGTATATGCTACGATTACATTTGTATGTGTATGATATGCTAAAGATTATTGTATAAAGCCTATTCAAATACAAAACAAATATGCAAAAAAAAAGAAACTAATAAAACTAGCAATAGCGAGGGGACTAAAGTTAGCAGTAGCACTCATTTACCAGTAGCGCGGCCTGCTAGAAAGCGCTGCAGATATTAGCAGCAACGTTGTTCCTTAAAGATCTCTACTACTGTCCATGTATAGCAGTAGCGTGGGATGACAGGCGCTACTGATATACATTAGCTGTAGCGCCTTATCAGTAGCGCCGCATCCTGCGCTACTGATTGGGAAATACCCATGCTACTGCTAGGGTTTTCCATAGTAGTGTATTCATGACTCACCTGGAGTGCGCATGTACGAAGAGAGAGAAGCCGAACTCGATCGACAGGATGATCTGGATGGCCTAGAAGAGGAGCGCGATGTCGCGAAGGTCTGTTCAGCATTCTACCAACATAAGGCTCGACGATATCAAATAAGGGAGGTACGGAGAAAGACTTACAATGTCGGTGAACTTGTTCTATGCCTACCAGAGAAGAAAAAGGACAAGCTCAATCCCAAATGGGAGGGTCCCTTCATTATAGATGAAGTTCTCACTTGAGGAGCCTATCGCCTTCGCAATGCTTCGGATAATCGCTTGGAACCAAACCCATGGAACGCTATCCGGCTCCGAAGATTCTACGCCTAAGTCCGCACTCTTACCTTTTTTTCTCGTTCCTTCTTTTCTCCCTTTAACCTTTTTAGTTTTTCTCATTTTTTACAACTTCTAGCTCGTGTTCGGATAAATTGCACACGTGAGGGGCATACATCCTTAAATGGACATGCCCCACAATACATGGGTGCTTCTTATCACAGAAGCTTATTATCACTATTATTTTTCGAGCATTAATCTCACCGTATATATGTGTTGTCTACTCATATATGTCTTTTCTTCGCCATTATATGCACCTTTATGACTGAAGTTTTTGCCAAGCTGGGTTGCCCGGCTCCTGTGCTTATGCCCTACGTTCCTGCTTGTTCAGCTAGGGCATCAAGGGAGCACCTCTGTGATTGTTACAGCCGGGTCATCTGGATGTGTACGTCAGACGGTTAAAGCCGAAAGCTAGCGTTCTCAAGGAAATGTGTGGTCAGCGAAAATAAGACGAACTGCCCTTGCTGTAATATAAGCCCCCAAAATATAACAAGTACTGTGATTTTTAGCATCACAGCTTCGGCATGCACGAAAAAAGCACATGCTAGCCCAGGGAAATGAACCCTCAATAGAACTATTCTCTCTGGAAGATGTTTCTTATGATCAAATGTAATATAACATAACTCCCCGAATACAAGTCTGTTCAAGAAATTATGACCAGACTGCCTGGTTTCTGAACATACTTTGTTATTTGCCGACACTATGGTATTCGGAAGCACTCCAAACCTTGGGTTTTGTAGGTCGAAGCAGAAAGTCTGCCATGACAATCGTTTTACTATTCGGCTGGAGACAAGTTTGCCGATAAAAGTACATTGCTACTTGGCCTCAAAAACTTCTTCCTCCTCTAGACCATCTAACAGGTTTTCTAGTTTACAATCCTATTGAGAATACTTAGCGGCTATCTTTACTTGGTCGTACACTAAGGTAACAGGAATTTCTTACCCATCTGGTCCCCGAGGTCTGACCCGATCCATATGATTTGGATCGAGTCTGGTGTACTGCGTTTTCAACATAGCTCAGGAATCTCGTGCGCCTTCATGACATGCTGATATCTTCCATAGCTCAAAATGGGACGATCTCCCTTGAATAAACTCACGAGATCCTCCATACTTCCTGGAGGTGGATCGGATGGCCATAAAGTCTTAGCCACATTCCTCATTGCTTTCCGAGCTCGCTCGTACACTTTGGATAGATCTTCTAGCAGATCACCTTGAAATCTAGACACTTCTCCCTCGGGACATCCGGTTAGCACACCTACAGAAACAAACTTGCCAAATTTTAAATCCCGAGACGGTGTGAAAGTCAGGTTAAAGAGCATACTGAATATGCCGCCTTTCAGCTTTCTGTTCTCCTTCAAGGCATCCGATAGTTGGGGTCTCACGTCCTTCAGCTCTTTGGCTTGCTTGATGTTTGCATCTTGTAGTTTGTTCTTCTCATTAATGATCTGTGTTAATACACGTTGACCAGCGGCTTCTTGCCCTTTGGCATGTTGTTTGTCCGCTTGAGCAGCTCTTAGCCTCTCCTCCAGCTGATCTGTCGACCCTACCAACAAAATGATGCATATTTAAGCAACGACACTGCAGGTACAGAATCTTTATTCCAGGCTACTATTACGCTCACCTTGAGGTTCCTTCTAGAATTTCTTTAAATTTTCCAGCTCGGCGGTACCAATAGTTAGCTTAGTTCGGCATTCTTCTAGCTCCTTGAATAATGTGTTATTTTTCTCCATGAGTACCTAAGGATGTAACAACTCTTAAATCAGTTGGGCCAACTGCTTCAAGACTCAGGGGCTACTGGCATATGATTATTGAATCTGCTCAAAAAATTTCTTACCCGCATATCCTTTGAAAGCTGGTGAGTGGCTCCTGCAAGTCCACCACGAGCAGCTCGGATGTAAGCATCCGCTGAGCTGAGAGCGTTAAATGCCTCTTCGCTAAAATTTGGGTTGCGCATAACCGCTCTCCACCGCCGATTATTCATCGCACTCTCCACTTCGGAGTTGGTGACGAATACATTATCCGAATCCTCGGGGAGATGAAAATCCGGCATGGCCTTCGTATTAACCCCAGACCTTGTAGTAGGGTACAGGTCCGGATTATCCTGTGCACGACCGTCCAGGTGTCCGAATACAGTTCGTCGTACACTCATCCTGCGATATGGCACAGCAGGAAACATCACTGGTTGATCTATCCCTTGAGTGCGTGTTAAAACTCATACCTCTTTGATGAAGGAGAGGGCCCGACGGTATCATCGTTTTCTTTATTTTCAAAGACTCGCCTTGTGCGCATGTCGTCTTCTTACAAGACGCCTTTGCCGCAGTGCGATGGGACGAGCGATGCACCTTAGGAGCATGATACAGTGCCCCTGATGAGTCACAACGGAAAAACTCTCTTTGAGAGGGTGTCTCTTGTGTACTTACATGGGAGGAGGGTAGAAGGTCGGGGTAATTGGCTATAATGGCCACTTCTGTGCCGTCGTAGCTCGTCTGATGAAAGACTCCTTCCTTCAATTCTATAAATATATCCATATCCCCTTCAAATCCAGGATCTAGTTCTCGATTGTGATTCTCCGGTTCTGGAGCGGAGCTATGGATCCCTTCGACGACCTTTCTCCATTCCTGTTAAGGGTAGCCGTATTAAATTCGACTAAAGCTTAATTACAGAAAAATATGTAGTGAGGCCTATGATTGAGAACTTACCCAATCGATGGGGTTATACATGGAGAAACCTTTTCGGCATTTATGGCGATTGAAGTATTGTTTCTCCCCTTTGTAAGGATCAACCAACATGGCGCCCAAGGCGGTAAAATTGTCCGGACCCTTGCGCCCATAGTGTGATGCTCGTCCTCCCCATTATAATGCCACATGGGAAGCTTTCTGAATTGAAGTGGCTGGATGCATGGTGTTATTGAAGTCGGCATTACCTCGACTATAGACAGTCCACTACTAGGAAAAGGGCTATAGATAGGATTGATACTAATGGCGCACCATGGAAGTAGTGCGCCACTACTATATACTAATGGCGCACCTGTTGGTGATGCGCCATTAGTGTGGAAGACACTAATGGCGCACCAGAAACAGGGTGTGCCACTAGTATTAATTTTTTTTCCATTTTTCCATACATACTAATGGCGCATCAAGTCGAAGCGCGCCATTACTAGTTCTAACTAGTAATGGCGCACTACCACGCGGTGCGCCATTAGTAAGCTTCCTCCTCACTCCACCTGTTCCCCTCCCTCCCTTCCTCCCCACTCGACCTAATTTGCCCCCTCCGCCCCAACCGTATGCCGCCGCCGCCCCCTCCGTCCCCTCCGTCCCCTGCCGCCGCCGCCCCGACCCCCGCCGGAATCCACCCCCGCCGCCGACCCCGACCCCTCCGGCGACCGGACGCTCCCGC
>LT934114.1:787293161-787306951 GCA_900231445.1 Triticum turgidum subsp. durum
GCTCACCGGAGAGGAGGGAGGAGGAGCTCACCGGAGAGGAGGGAGAAGAAACCGTGAGGGGAGGGGAGGGGAGGGGAGGAGGGAGGAGGAGGTCGCCGGAGAGGAGGAGGAGGTTACCGGAGAGGAGAAGTATCGTGGAGGAGAGAAGGGAAGATGGAGTGGAGGAGAGGAGGAGATGGAGTGTAGGAGAGGTGGAATGAAGAGATAAGGAGGAGAGGACCACGACCAGCCATATATACGGCATACTAATGGCGCACCGCGGGCAGGTGCGCCATTAGTAATTTTTTTTTTGAATTTTGAAGGCGGGAAGATACTAATGGCGCACCATGGGCAGGTGCGCCATTAGTAATTTTCTTTATTTTTTTTATTTATTTTGAATTTTGAAGACGGGAAGATACTAATGGCGCACCATGGGCAGGTGCGCCATTAGTAAGTTTGAATTTTTTTAATTGTTTTGCCTCTCCAGATCTTAAAAGCCCCGTATCTTTTTTTCTGTTAGGTTTTTGAGGATTTTGAAAATGTTTAACGAGGTTCCCAGATCTTAAAAGCCCCGTAACTTTTCGAGTAGATGATTTTTCATATAAAATACTTTTTCATCCGAGTTAGTATGCAAAAGGCCCATTTTTACAAATTCTCGCGAGATTTTGCAAATGAAGTCAAAATTCATATTTGCAAATTTTCCCAATAACTAGGCCACATATCACATGGGAAACTTAGTTTCTTTTATTTTTTTGACATTTTCATCATTTTCTTTTATTTTTTTAAAACTGAAAAGGCGATCCACGGGGGGGGGGGTGCATTCGGTGGAAGTGGTGGCCAAGTTACTAATGGCGCACCGTGGCATGGTGCGCCATTACTAGTTCAACTAAACTAGTAATGGCGCACCACTCCCACGGTGCGCCATTAGTAGTTTTGAAAAAAATTCAAGAAAAAGTTTTAATTTTTTTTACTAATGGCGCACCGTGGGAGTGGTGCGCCATTACTAGTTCAACTAGTAATGGCGCACCACTCCCACGGTGCGACATTAGTAGTTTTGAACAAAATTTTTAAAAAAATATTTTTACTAATGGCGCACCGTGGATGTGGTGCGCCATTAGTATTTGGACACTAATGGCACACCAACACATGGTGCGCCATTAGTATATAGTAATGGCGCACCACATGTCTGGTGCGCCATTAGTGTCAATTCCATCTATAGCCCTTTTCCTAGTAGTGATGGACTCAAAGGTCTGTGGTAAACTACTCACAACTCATCGGAGGGGCTATGGTGTTGATGTAGAAGCCCTCCGTGGTCGATTCCCCCTCCGGCGGAGCGCCGGCGAAGGCTCCAATATGGGATCTCGTGGATACAGAAGGTTATGGCGGTGGAAATTGTGTTTCGGTGGCTCCCTGGATGTTTTTGGGGTACGTAGTTATATATAGGAGGAAGAAATACGTCGGTGGCCGCTCGAGGGGCCCAGGAGACAGGGGCGCACCCAGGAGGGGTGGGCGCGCCCTCCTATCTCCTGTACGCCTCGATTGCTTCTTAACTTGCACTCCAAGTCCTCTGGATCACGTTCGTTCCAAAAATCACGCTCCTAAAGGTTTCATTCCGTTTGGACTCCGTTTGATATTCCTTTTCTTCGAAATACTGAAATAGGAAAAAAACCAGAAATACGGGTTGGGCCTCCGGTTAGTAGGTTAGTCCGAAAAATAATATATATGTGTAAAATAAAGCCCATAAACATCCAAAAGGGGTAATATAATAGCATGGAACAATAAAAAATTATAGATACGTTGGAGACGTATCAACCACCGGAACAGCATCATCCTCACTGTTTCCTCGGATAAAGTCGCGCCCCAAAGGGGTTGTACACTAATAGCCGCATTTTCTTCTTGATTCAATCTCATGGTGCTGTCAGCGCTCGGTCCTGAGCCGACACAGCGCGGCTCCATCCACGGCGGCGTCGCCTGCCACTTCCTCGACGACGTCGCTCCCTCGGCGGCGACATCCACATCAGTAGGAGTTGCTGCTGCTTTAGCTCTCGCTTGCACTGCCGCTCTGCTCCTGCTCTCGGTCCCCTACCCGGTTTGCTCTTGCTCGCGCTGCTGCTCTTGCTCTGGCTCTTGCTCGCGCTGCTGCTCTTGCTCTGGCTCTTGCTTGCGATGCTGCTCCATATAGCTACACTTGAGTCGACTGAATTGACTTTTGGGTATGTCAATTTTTAGGGGGTGTGGGGGCTCACCGGAGTTAAGGAAGAACCAGTCGCAGTGGGGAGGGGGGCTCGCCGGAGAGGTAGCCCTCTATCTATCTTAGGGTTCAGGGTGCGCCCGGTGGTCGCCGGCGATGGTGGGGCGGTGGCATGGGGATCTCCGGAGAAAATGCTCAGCACTGGGTGGCCTAGAGGGATGGACGGGGCGGCTGCGGACCGGCGGTGGGGAGTGTTTTCGGGGCGGGCGGGGCGGCGCACCACCGGCCGCGGGTGGCGGGGGGCGGCTGTTTGGCCGGTGGTGGCTGGCGGCTTAGGGGGGTGGAGGTTGAAGATGAACTGTAGGCCCTTGATTTTGTATCCAAGGGCTGCAAAATCGACTGACCAGAGATGAAAAAGTCAGTCGACTGACGTGTAGCCTCACCTCTAGTGCATTCAGTTTCGACAGTAAAATTCAGTTTCGACGGCAAAATTCAGTTTTGACGGCAAAATTCAGTTTCGACAGTTAAGTTCAGTTTCGACCATTAAATTCAGTTTCAACAGTTAAGTTCAGAGATGAGCGACTGATGTATTTTACATGTAGCTCTTTGTGGTTATATATTTTACGTCATCTATTGGAGATGCTATTAGAATTCCACTCGGGTTAACATTGTCTCTCTTGTCCTGCTTCAGCCTCCGCGTCGTACAACTCACCGGAGCTGCTCCAACGACGAAACCCTCCATCACAGCGGAGTAGTACCTCGGGCTCCATCTCCAGACGCCTAAGATCTTCTTCCCCTCCTCTGACAACTAAGTCAGCCAGAGCATCCTCACCGGCCAACCCAATCACGCTGAGGTCGACATGGCTTCGCCAAAGAGGTTGTACACTTGTTGCTTCTCTTTTTTACTCTACATGTTATATATATTGTCCATTGAGCACACGTAGTAACGTGAAATACGGTTATTTTATCCTACTATATGACAAGTAGTGAGGTACCAGGCAACTTAGCTATTAGTGATGGACTCTCTTGAACGCCATCATTATTTATCTCTGCGTGTTTGACTAGTCACTTGTCGATGGGCCTGGGAGTTGAGCTAGTAGGGTTGTGGCCTGGGTCCAAAGTAATAGAAGTAGCACAAAAACATTTTTTAGTGTAGCGTTTTCCTTGCTCAAGCTTGCCTACTAGAATCGACAGTGCTTGAAAGGAAAAGTGAATGAAAAAATAGGAATTGGAAACTTCCCTATGGTACTACTTTTCATGAATTTGGTGCAAAGGAATGGAGCAAAGGAAAACTGTAGGATTTGTTCCTTTAGTGTCTCCTTGAAAGAAAAACCGTAGGAATTCTAATTTCCACTTGTCCTCCTTTTCATATTCCCGTTCATGAATCACAAGACTAAGAGATGGTAGCATAATAGCATTATAACCGTACATTGTGGTTTGACTTAATCTCACCATGCTTATTTGCATCCTGTGATCTTCCAATTCTTGTGAATCAAACACTCAGATTGGCAGAAATCATGTGTTTTTAAATTCTCTGTTTTGCATGTGCATTCCTATCCTATTCTTGTTTATTCCTGTTAGAATCCTCAAATTCAAACAAGCCCTTACAAAATTAATTCTGTTACAGATATGTGTCAAAGAAAACCTTGTGTGGTTTGTCCTGCTCCTACAGTGCTGTGTTCCACCCTAGCTCAACTGCTCCAACGACGAAAGGGTTCACCACAGCAGGGGTCCACTCTCCAGACTATCTTTCGCTACCTCGGATCTTCTTCCCCGCCGCCGACAGCCACGACAACTGCATTACCATCATCAACTGAGCGAATAACCTTGAGGACTACACGGGTCCGCAAGAGAGGTTGCACTCTGTCGTGTCTGCTTATGTTATGCATCGCTTAATATGATGGCATGCTACATTATCGTCGTGCTCACCTATTAGACTCCGAGTCAGGTCCAAACTAATGTTGAAACTTGAGTTTTAAATGGTTGTGGGGTACATATTGGGGCAGCAATCAATACTATCTGTCTACTATCTGGTTAATCTCGGGTGTCTACTATGAGTTTCATGTTGGGTGCAAACAAACATTAAAGGAGCCATTATTTGTATTTTTAACTAAAGCTATTATCCGCCTGCTATCATTGGTTTTGGGTCTATCCATAGTTTGCTACCATCACTCTGGATTTGTGCATGCACTCCTTACATAATCTCACTATGTTTTATTCCTATGCATGCCAGTTATTGTACACAATGGAACTGATCATGTAGAGCAAAAGAGACGAGCCTTGCGTGGCCATAAAATTTCATGCATACATCGCTCCATGGTGGGCGCAAAGGCAGCCCTCCTCCACCCATTTTGGATCGTAATGAAGAGGAAGATAACTGTTCTGAGGGGAATTCAGAAGGAGAAGACGACTCCAATTTACCCCATGAGGTCTTCGCTCTAACTTGGCATGCTGATGTTGGTAATATCATGCATATGGTGCCTTGCATTGCTTACTGTATATATAAAAGATGTTATTTGGTTAGTTTAGACATGCTTTATGTCAATGCCATCTGTTTAGTTTCTTTATCGTATATGTGAATCATGCAATGCCATCTCTTGTTTAGCCAGGCATCATATATGTGAATTTTGCAATGCCACCCTGGTTAGCTAGTCATCTTATATGTGAATTATATCATGCCATCATTTTTTATTACGTGTTAAATTTGTCAACAATTTTAGTACATTCAATTACTCTTCCTATGCATCACCCATTCGGCACGGTCATGGAAAAATCTGGAGTGGAAACAAGGTCTTCAGAGCAGACAATGCTATCTGACAAAGCTCATGTCTTGATGGTTACAGACAGCTCCTCAAAGGAGGATTCAGAGACAGATGACCAGTCCTATTTCCCCCCCCCCCCGAGGTGCATGCTCTAACTTGGCAGGGTTATGTTGCTCATATCGTGCGTATGGTATCTTGCATTGCTATGTCGTTTTCTTAGTTTAGACATCCTTTGTGTGAATGCCACATGTTTAGTGTCTAATTACCATATATGTGAATAATGCAATGCCATCTTGTTGCAAAAGATTATATATGTGAATGATGCAATGTTATCTTGTTGCAAGGCATTATATATGTGAATTATGCAATGCCATGTTGTTTAGCCAAGCGTCATATATGTGAATTATATCATGTTGTCCTTTTTTGTATTTCTCATTGCTTTTGTCGACAATGTTTGTATATTCAACTGCTCTTCCTGTGCATCAGCCATTTGAATTGGTGATGGAGAAATCTGGAGTGAAAATAAGGTCTTCAGAGCAGACAATGCTACCTGCTGAAGCAGATATCTTGCTGGTTACAGATAGCTCTTCAGAGGAGGATTCAGAGGCAGATGACCAGTCCTATTATCCCCCTGAGGTGTACGCTCAAACTTGCTAGGGTTATATTACTCATATCATGCATATGTTGTATTGCAATGCTTAGTTTTTACATCATATAAACAATATTGAATGCCATCTCCTTAGTTGACACATCATATATGCGATTGCCCTCTGCCCACTTCCTTAGTATATAAATCATATATTTGAATATTACATGCCATGATGTTTACATAGACAGCATGTATCTGAATTATGGCATGCCAACCCATTTTCCAAAGACATAATATAGTTATATCATCTCATCCTGTTTACATAGTCATCATGTTTTAAATTATATCATGTCATCATGTTTCCATCGACGGCGTGTTTGTGATTTATGGCTTGCCAACCACTTTAATAGACACATCGTATAGTTATATCATGTCATCCTGTTTACATAGTCATCATATTTTGAAGTATGTCATTCTATCATGGTTAGTTTGCCATCATACATGTGAAATTGTGTCATGCTATTCTGTTTAATTAGCCATCATATATGTGAAATTATGTCCTGCTATTCTGTTTGGTTAGACAACATAAATGTGAATTATTTCATGCCCTGTTTTCTTCCCTACTCTCCATTGCACCTGTCTATCTTACAATGTCTGTACATTCAATTACTTTTCTTGTTTATCAGCCATTTTAATTGGCGGGGGTGATGGCAGTATCTGTGGGAGTAAAAACACGGTCTTCAAAAAAGATTGTGCTACCTGTCTATACAGGTAGAACCACGGTTGTACTTGCCCAAGAACCAGCCCCACAACACATAACCCAGACTCACGCAGATTGTACCCCTACCCAGTTGGACAGAGAACCAGCTACACCCCTTTTAACCCCAACCCCAGGAGATAGTAACCCAGTTCCCGTTGACACAGCACTGTCTCCACCACAGAGCACCCAAACATGAGCAGTTAGTAAGGCAACTGCAGTGCCGGCCCAAAGCATGAGGACCACCACTCCGAACCCCAAGTCAACGCTTCAAGCAGAAGAAGAATTGTTCTTAGGTCAGGTTCCGTATCTATGGTTCATACTACTTTGCTCTTGCATCACTGTATTTACTCATACCAACTCATTTCAAATTTGAAGGATGCAATTTAAACTCTAATGGCGCAACAAGTAGGTTTTAAATCTGTTTCTTTAACGTGTTTGCTGTTGTAACTTGCTCTATGTTGATTTCAGTTTCAATTGAATAAACAATTATGTTCTCATGCCTTGCACATTACAAGTGTTGTTATTGCTGTGTAGTTTCCCACACTTATGTTTTGTCTATGCTACTTTGTCTTAAATAGATATGATTCGAACTATATCTATCTTGATTTGGCAACATAAACTAGAACGATATAGACCATACAGTGACCATACTACATAGATATATGTTTGTTTCATGCTCTTATCCTGTCCACCTTACTACTGAACTGGTTTACCAAAATGAGTTTCATATACTACATTGTAAACCTGTGATGTGTTTGTTTGTTTCTCTTTTAGAACGCGGATAAAATATTGGAGAAGAGTACCCCGTTATGCAATGGTAAAGGAAGTAATGCAGATAAGGTTCAAGATAGTGAGACACTACTAGAAAAAAGGCTGTTAGTGGCGCACCTGTTTTTGCTAATAATGGTGCACTATAGGTGCGCCACTATTAACATGCCACTAGTAACAAATAGTAATGGCGCACCTCTGGTGCGCCACTAGTATCCCAGATAATAGTGGCGCACCACATAGTGCGCCATTACTATGTACAACATTGCGCCATTACTATGCCAGCTAGGGGGCCATATTTACCTTCACGTACACCCCCAAGTGCGCCATTGCTATGCCCCATAATGCGCCACTGGTATTTAGCCTTGGTGCGACACTAATTCTCAATATGGTGCGCCACTACTATGAATATTAGGAATTAGTATTTTTTGCTTTTCTGGTATTTGCATAGGTTACAAAATACATTATAGCACATAATATAAACATCACACAATAGAATTCATCATATTAGTCTCCAAATTCGAAATAGCGAACAAAGTTCAAACATTAGCCAAGTTTAGGTCTCGAAACAATAGCAAAGTTCATCATATTAGCCGAGTTTGTCGTCACATTACAAAGTCGATATCGATCATCTAAACTACCATCACATATAAGAGAGCTGCGGTCATGATGAGCATCATCGCAATGACCCTGGTCTTCATCCGGTTTCTCCTCCACTCCCTCCTCTCTCCTGCTAGATAGCGCGCGTATCTAGCTTCCGCCTCCGCCCTAGTGGTGTACCCTTTGTAAATGTTACCGTCGAAACGGTGAACCTGTCTCCGACACTCCTCCCAGTCGTCGTCGACTCCGGGAACCTTACCCTTGTACACAACATACAACGGCATCTCAATGCACTAGATAAACAAAACGTTAGTAGCAATTCATAGATATTATATAAGCAATATATAAGTATGCAATAAAAGGATCGGAAGAGAAAAGCAACACATTAATAGCACGATTCATGGTCCTACTAATAAATAGCATCGATTACATATAAGTTGAACGACTGTCCAAACAAAAGAGACATACAAGTTAATTAAAGTTTAATTACAACATGAGCTAATCGATATTTCAGAACTACATAGTATCAATGCTTTCGACTCGACTCAAGGACCAGAGCATGGATGAAGCCGCTGTCTATCGTGATGGTCATGAATGTACGGTCGTTGTTAGCCTGCATTTGTAGCGTTGTATCTATTTCACTGTTGGACGGTTGATATTTGACGTAGAACTGCCGCGAGGTATGAAGGACATCTTGAATGATGATTTCCGCAAACTCAGATTGGATGCAAAAGAATTCTTGTCTGATGTCTGTGTCCTGGATTGATGACAAGAATGCGGCCCAGTCTTTCAGATTATTTGGTAGCATAAGGTGATTATGGTCCCGTACGATCGCCCGCATGTGATGGAGGGCGTAGTAGGTATCCTTCTGACTGCCAGGGGGCTGCTTGACGCAAGGGACCGTCGTTACGTGGGTGAACACGTGCTTGCCATACCTACAAATTGGCCTCTTGAAGGTGCCTCGAGAGTTGGCGTTGCCAGGGAAAGCATCATCAAGAACTTTCTTGATATTTGTGGTCTTTCTTCGATTGACAGTCCGAGTCGAAATACGTGGCCATGGAATACTTCGGGCTTAAGACGATGAGTGTGCAATTTGTGTCACTGCACAAAACACGGAATGTTAGAAAAAAAGAATGATCAAAATCTAAGAAATCATATGTTACGAGGCGGTGAGGCGATGACTTACTCGGAAAAGTAAGGCACGAGGAAGTTATCCTTATCTGGGTTCGCCAGAATGACGCCTTCGAGGTATGAACTCGCGACTAGCACGTCCCCAGCGCTGCCCAAGATTTTGGCACGCATGTAGAAGGGGTCAACAATCATGATATCTGGGGTCTTGTCTCTAATGATCCGCATCTCCATACTGAGCGAAAATAGCCGAATGAAGGTGTAGTGCAGCGGATGAAGGTTAAACATAGTGAAGATGTCATCAAACCGCATGACGATCATATGCCCGATGGTGCTATCGGCAAAGCCCTTGCCCTCTGGCAACTTGGCCACAAAAACCAGGTATGCCACATCATTCTCGGAGAGACGCCGCTTCTCCATAGATAGAACACAGCCATGCAGACTCCGCATAGCACCGGTTGCAGCATTGAACAGATTAGTCGGTAGCATCAGCCTACCCGCCACATGCACCCTCCTCTCGATATCCTTAGATATTGGTGGCCTGTCCTAAGCACGGATCGCACTCGGTGCCGGCTGGCTCGCACCCTTGTTATTTTTTCTTTTCCATCCCTTCTTCTTCTTCTGCTGTAATGGGATCGAGTTCTGCTCAGAGACCGCCTTCTTAAGTGTGTTGGGGCTGATAATATTTCGCACCTCTGCTATTTGAGTCTCGGTGAAGGCGGCAGCTGGAGGCGTCTCCTGAGAACTGAATGCCAGACGATGCCTATTGCAATTGGGTTTCTCCGCGGTACCACCTAGATCGCGATCGTCTTTTCCAGGGTTGGGTTCTTGAGAAGGACGCCCCAAGAATTCGTCACCGTACCCATGTTTGTTGAATTACTTATCGACGTTGGAAAATGTATCGTCCTCGTCGTCCGGATCCTATTCCATATGCATGTCCGGATTAGCTGACGGCGGTAGCATTGCGGTGGTCTTGCCATGGCTTGGCGCCGGCACGACTGGCGGTGTTGTCTGTGGGGTGGTGTCCCCCGCCCCCAAACGAATCTGGCTCTTCAGCCAAAGCAGTGGCCAGCTTAAGCAGGCGCTGAGGGTCATCACATCATCTTCGTCGACCCTAGGGGGTTGAAACGGAGGTAACAAGTCATCGCAGCCCCGCAGCACCCGAACCAGTTGAACCCTACACACGGTGGGTGGCATTGGATTACCGTGGAACACACGGTTGCCCGGTTAAATGATTTTGGCCTTGGCGACATCGATCAACTCGTCGTCCACGAAGTGCAGGAGAGTGCATGGAACGTCGGCGGCGCCCTGCCAAAACATGTAGGGCGTCAGGGATGCCCAGTCAAAGGCAAGGAGATGAAGTCATCGGCCGAGGCTTCATTACCGTGATGGCGTCGAGCTCGGCTAATGTCGAGGCACTGCCAATGGCGGGCGTGCAAGTGATGGAGGGGCCGCTTGCTGCAGAGGTGCCGGCCGGCGTATTCTTCCCACACCCGCCGGGTGCATTAAGCTCCAATGCTGGCGCTGGCGCCGGAGACACCAATGCCACCTCCGCTGTAGACACCAATGCCGGCGCGTTGTGCGAGTTGCTGCCCGTGAAGCTGGGAATCGTGGCGGCCCCTGTTGGCCGCCCGCAATCCACCCCTGCAGCCCCTCAATCAAGGAAGGCATAATGGCGGTGATCGTCGTTCCTAGTTGGTCTCGCACTTGCTATTGGACTATCTCTGGAATCCGCGCCACTTGTGCCTTGAGTTCTTTAACCTCGCACTCCTGGCTTTCCGAGCTGGTATTTCTCTCCTTTCCCCCAGTCTTATAGTATTCCGACCATTTCGTGGACAAGCCTTTGCCGGCCATACGACCAGTTGACGACGGCTTACTAAACTTATCCTTGTTTTTAACTATGTTCAACGACCTATTTGAAGTGGTGTCCTAAGGGGCAGACGGGGAGCTCTGATACCCCGCACTACTGCTTTCAGTTTCCTACGGAAGGAACCTGAACCATTTAGAAATTTGGTTTCATTAATTATAATGCAACCATATATATGGAGCTACTTACGCGTGGGTGTATTACTTACCAGAACAAGCTCAAGCGCCTTGGTGTTCGGATCGGTGGTAAGCTCCTTTGTTACCGGGTCCAACTTGTACTAGGCCCTGACATAGTTCCTGGTCTGCTTGTCACGATATTTATCGAAGAGGGGCGGTAGGACTTGCTCAGCACGCTCCACGTCCTCCTTGTCCCATATAGGTTCTGCCACTCTGTAACCGCCGGGACCTAGTGTGTGCTGTCCTAAATTCAAGTCCCGCATATCTTTCCCCCACTGACTTCATTCCGCGGATCGTTGCTCTCGCACTTGATCTTGAACTCGAGGTAGTCAGCTTCGCTGATCGAAGGATTTGTCTCCTTGATCTTCTCATAACTATCACCACTTAGAATCCTTCTCTTCACCGCGGCTCTCCAAGTACCCAGGGTCGTGCTCATCTTCGTGAGGGTGGCACTGTTCACTTTATTCCCTGAGAGGCGTGTGTTTGCGAAGTCACTGGGGAACTTGTATCGTTCGTGCAGCTTCGTGAAGAGGAGGTTGCGCAAATTCCCTCGGTCATGATGCCTTAGGTTCTCGGTGTTGATCGAGGCGGTGCTCCGGAGAATGCACCCGAGTTGTCCCACGTACCCACTGACTAATTCTTTGGGCGCCATTGGATGCCCACTAGAGGACACTTCAGTAAATTCCTCCTTGACGGTGCCGAGCACGTTCGGGCGCCGGTCCTTCCGTTGCCTCTTCGCTTGGCTGCCATCTGTGCGTTCGCTACCATCATCAGTGGTGGCATCCTCGGCGGCACCATCAGTGGTGTCATCCCCGATGCCACTAGGGTTGTGTAGTCGGGATCGGTGTCTTCCGCGGCGTCCTCATAGCGGTGAGGTTCTTCCTCCATCTCCTGGGACAGCTGCCAGAATGGCTTGCCCGAATTGCTGGCCTCATCGTTGTCGGCCATGTTCACTCTAAATAGGAAAAAAGGCAACTAGAGTTATTGGATGAGATTAGGGTAGCATCTACTAGAGTATTGCAAATCAGCATGTTAGCACTAACTTTTTTTCTACAACAAGTGAGTTAAGTAACCTTTCTGAAAATTCACAACAACAACAAAATCCTATAGAAAGTAATTTCACTGCTATTTCCTGTCATGTTATCATTAACCAAGGTAGAATTTACACTAATAGTACACACTCCATATAGGTATAGATTATACCATTAGTAATAACTATGCATTGCTCGTGTTGTAAAAAGGCACAGAAAGAGAGCAACTGACATTAGTAATAACTATGAGTTGATATCACACTTCTATATGTATAACACAAGAGGCATTGTGTTGATTTGGACTTTTATTTACTTCACTGTTCATAGTTTTATCCTATATTAGTAATCAACTCCCTGGTTTCAACTTAAGGGAAAACTATAAAAGCCACTTAGAAATATTTGCTTTGTAGAAATACCATTGTCTATAAATGTTGATTAATTTTTGTTTCAGTTGAGAATCGGGCACCGTCTAGGTCAAGAAAATTGGGCATGACCTTTGCTAATTTTCTTGACCTAGGAGTGCCCCATTCTCAACTGAAACGGAAATTAATCAACATTTCAGGAGAAAGGGGTATCACAACATTATATATCATCTCCAGCCAAAGCAAAGCTTCACTCAAGAACAACTGAAGCTCATATGCGAACGTTACTTGACGAAACAGAGGATATGTAGCTTGCAGTCCAGCAAAAGCAGAGGAGGAGATGCTCTGCTTCAGCAACCAATGCCTTTCTTTTTTCTTTTTATCTTCACTAATGAATGTTCTCAAACACACGCGCACAGTCGCCTTATTACTGCCAAAACCAATTCAACACCAATTCAGCAACACCAAGAAGTGTAAGCACCAGCAAATTGAGCTGTAAATCTATTTAGACTGAATACCAATATCTCCTCTCAATATAGGAGGCCACAGCTAGAGTAGCGTTTGTTTCAGATGAACTTTTTCAGCTATATGGACGAAATAGAGCATGCAACAATAAAAGAGGAGATGCTCTATTTCCGGCAACCAATGCCTTTCTTTCTTCTCTCTTTTTTACTTCACTAATGAATGCTGGCAACACACTATGATAGTGAACCGACATGCAAATTCGCTTATTGATTATGGATTTTGACTATCTACTCAGCAGTCCTGGGTGATATTGGCAGTTAGGTGCAAACAACCACCGAATTCTGTAGATTAACCAAATCCTTGAATTGCCCTTGCTAGAATCATGCAGACACAGGCATCAAACTCACTGAACCAATAAAACTATAGTCTGAAACTAGGAGGTGCTATCTTCCTCCTAGTATCAAACTCAGTCAAAGAAACACTATAGATTAGTCGTCTCAAGCATAAATCAGAGAATACAACATGTCAATTGTGTCCTACATACTGCTAATTAAGTGGAAATGTCAGTTTTTCAGGTGCACATGTTTCTACAGATTGCTAACTGGAAATGTCGTACATACATACGGCAGCATAGAGACATTTAAGGATTCAATTTGACCAAATGCTACTACATGATCTTTGGACTATTATTCTGCTGGTCAGCACCAAATCAGCCCACCAAGAGGATAGGATACATGTGGGCCACCTATTGCATTGCACGCTACCAAAACAGACAGAAACCACCAATCCAAATGGCATCACCCAACGGCTAGAACACACTACAAGCACATAGGCAGGCAGAGCCGGCAGGTCCTACTGTTGTGCCACAGGTCAGAGGCAGAGAGGGAGGGCGGTTACCGTGTAAGGAGGGCAGCTTGGCGGTGTTGGAGGCGAGGAGGTGGGAGGCGACGCTGCCCTAGTTGCCGCTACCGATGACGGCCACCCGGTGCCTGCCCGCGTGCCCATTATCACGCGGGATCTGATGCTCGAGAGGAGCACGGGTGCCTCTGCTATGCTCACGCGAGTGGGAGAAACCCTCTGATGGCAGTGGAGAAGAAGGGGGGGTTGGTGGA
>LT934114.1:787306982-787334407 GCA_900231445.1 Triticum turgidum subsp. durum
TGGCGGCGCAGGTAGGGGCGGCGGCGCAGTGGGTCGGGGCGGCGACGCAGGTCGGGGGCAGCAGGTCGATCGAGGGCTGAGAGAGGTGTGAGATTGGGGATCGGGGATTGGGGATTTTAGTGGGGGGGGGGGAGGGTTAGCAATGGCGCACCTTCTAGGGGTGCACCATAAACACCGTGATAGCAATGGCGCACCTTCTCCTGGTGCACCATTAATAATTTTTTTTGGATGTTTAGTTGCATGTAACAATATTTTAAAAAATGACCATAAATTTTAAAATGTTACGATATAAGTAGTTATTACTAATTTTCAAATACTTGCATTGCAAAACATTTGTGAATTGGTAAAACATTTATGAATATGAAAAAATATCATCAAATTTGAAAAAATATTCATGAATTCAAAAAGTGCACATGAAATTTAAAAATATTCATGAGTTCAAAAAATATTAACAAATTCAATACTTTTCGTGAGTTAGAAAAATGTTCGCATTTTCAAAATATGTTTGCAAATTTAAGCAGGAAAAGGAACACTGAAAAATAAAATACCATAATAAATTTTTGGAGGCTGAAATGTGGGCCAATAGGTCGAAGCCAACGCAAGTTGCTGTCAATTTTGTCAACAAATGATTCTGACATGTTAGCCATTGGATTTACATCCAACGACCGGCATCCATCTTCAATCTCTCGTCTTCTTCCTCCAGCGCCGTCGGGACCACCTCCCACCTCCTGCTGCTAGCAGCTCTGCTTAGCACGCTTCGCTATGAAGCGCTACTCCACTGTTGGTCAGGTCATCCCTCCTGTTCTTCTTCATCGACTGCCGAACCAGACCGCACTAGAACCAGTTAACCCTCGTACACCTCTCCGTCTGGACTCTACTCCCGCATCTTCCCATCTCCGGCTTGTTGCTGTCCGGGCCTCAACGTCGTCCACCACCTTGGATGCGCTCGGCGCGGCGTGGTTAACGTGGTCAACAAATGACACCATTGGAAGTAGATTGTGCGCGGAGAGGCTGACAGCTGGGTCCACGCCTCAAAATAATGATTCCTCCACCTGACATCTGCGACCCACCGGAAGGGCCTCTGTATTTCGCGAAAAAACATACCCCCGCTGACATGTCGGACCCACCAACTATCTTCGCACGCAAGGAAGGGCCTCCTTATTACGCACAAAAAAATGAATACTGTAGGATCTTGAAGTATGTCTAGGGGGGTGGTGATTAGACTACTTGACCAAATAAAAACTTAACCTTTTCCCAATTTTAGTCTTTGGCAGATTTTAGCAAACTTAGCCTAAGTCAAGCAATCTTAACACAATTCAAGCAAGCATGCAAAGAGTATATGAGCGGCGGAAAATAAAGCATGCAACTTGCAAGAATGTAAAGGAAAGGGTTTGGAGATTTCAAACGCAATTTGGAGACACGGTGATTTTTGAGCCGTGGTTCCGATAGGTGGTGCTATCGTACATCCACGTTGATGGAGACTTCGACCCACGAAGGGTAATGGCTACGCGAGTCCACGGAGGGCTCCACCCAAGAAGGGTCCACGAAGAAGCAACCTTGTCTATCCCACCATGGTCATCGCCCACGAAGGACTTGCCTCACTAGCGATAGATCTTCACGAAGTAGGCGATCTCCTTGCCCTTACAGACTCCTTGGTTCAACTCCACAATCTTGTCGGAGGCTCCCAAGTGACACCTAGCCAATCTAGGAGACACCACTCTCCAAGAAGTAACAAATGGTGTGTTGATGATGAACTCCTTGCTCTTGTGCTTCAAATGATAGTCTCCCCAACACTCAACTCTCTCTCACAGGATATGGATTTTGTGGAAAGAGGATTTGAGTGGAAAGCAACTTGGGGAAGGCTAGAGATCAAGATTCATATGGTAGGAATGGAATATCTTGGCCTCAACACATGAGTAGGTGGTTCTCTCTCAGAAATGGTAAGTTGGAAGTGTAGGTTCGTTCTGATGGCTCTCTCCACGAATGAAGAGGAGGTGGAGGGGTATATATAGCCTCCACACAAAATCTAACCGTTACACACAATTTACCAATCTCGGTGGGACCGAATCAACAAACTCGGTCAGACCGATTTAGTAAACCTAGTGACCGTTAGGGTTTCCGGTGGGACCGACATACAACTCGGTAGGACTGATATGGTTAGGGTTACGGCATAACTTAACCTCGGTGAGACCAATTACACAAACTTGGTGAGACTGATTTTGGTAATAAGCTAACCAGAGAGTTGGTCAGGTAAACTCGGTGGGACCGGTTCGCTCATTTCGGTGAGACCGAAATGTTACGAAAAGGAAACAGAGAGTTTACATTGCAATATCGGTGGGACTGATCGCTCATCTCGGTTAGACCGAAACGTTACGAAGGGAAACAGAGAGATTACATTCCCATCTCGGTGAGACCGAGATCCCTATCGGTGAGACCGATTTACCTAGGGTTTGTGGCAGTGGCTATGACATCTGAACTTGGTGGCGCCGGATAGAAAGAATCGGTGGGGCCGAGTTTGACTTTTGGTTTTAGGTCATATGTGGATGTGGGAAAGTAGTTGATGGTTTTGGAGCATATCACTAAGCACTATGAAGCAAGAAACTCATTAAGCAACACCTCATCCCTCCTTGATAGTATTGGCTTTTCCTATAGACTCAATGTAATCTTGGATCACTAAAATATAAAATGTAGAGTCTTGAGCTTGAAGCTTGAGCCAATCCTTTGTCCTTAGCATTTTGAGGGATCCACTTTTCTCATCCATTCCATGCCATTCATTGAGCTTTCCTGAAATATTTGTCTTGGAATAGTATTAGCTCAATCAGCTATATGTTGTTAGGAATTACCAAAACCACCTAGGGATAGTTGCACTTTCAATCTCCCCCTTTTTGGTAATTGATGAGAACATATAGATCAAAGCTTCGACAAATGATAATAAATTGAAAAACATCGTCGCTTTGAGAAGTATGTGAAATGTGAGAGCTCCCCCTAAATTTGTGCATAGTTTAAGATTTGCTTTGGACTGCAAATGCACATAGAGTTAGGTTCATGAGTTACTCTCCCATGTCACATACATCTTGGTGGAGTGCTCAAAATGATAATATTCAAAATACATGCACTCATCACCAAGCATAGTGAATGATCGTATAGGGATAAAATGGATAAAGTCATCCAACAAGCATTAAAGTTGCATATGATCAAACACATGATCATCATTGTATCACACAGGCAATAAAATAGTATCTCAAGCAAGTGAAAGCAAATAAAGTTCAAGCACAAAGACAAGAGAGAACAAAAGAAAACTCTCTCTCTCGAAGCCTATGATCTATAAATTTTTCTCCCCCTTTGGCAACAAGTTACCAAAAAGTTCCTAGAAAATGCATAGTACTATGTCGTCTCTCAGGCTTGGTCTTGATGTGGTGGTGTAGATATGACTCAAAGGACGAAGGCATCAGTTGATGAAGTTGGAGCTGGTGGAGTAGATGCTGGAGCTGGTGGCACTGAAGCTGTAGCAGGTGCAGATGATGTTGCTCTTGTCTGTCACAGGCACATCAGCTGATCTCTGAGCTCTAGGAACTCTAACAAATTCCTCAGTGGTTGTCTTCCCTTTCCTCTCCTGCATATCATCTTGGAGTTGCTCCACAACAGACTGGATCTCAGTTAGTTTCACATCTAAGTCATAGAACTTCTGTTCCATGATCTTTTCCAGGCTCTCCTGGTTTTGAGTTAGGGTGGCCAACCCTTTCTCAATCCTTAGAGTGGATGCTATCAAGTAACCAAGCTGGTCTTGTTTGCTCTTCAGGAAGTACTCAGATGTGAAAGTGCTAGTTATTGACTAGAGGGGGGGTGAATAGGCGATTTTAACAAAGTCTTCAAAACACGGATGTTTCGAAGACAAACAATTGAAATGACCTAATTGATATGCAACGGAAGATGAACTACCACAAGCAAACCATAGTCGACTATGCAATAACGTGAAAGAACAAGACTAATAGCAGCTAGGTAGTAAGGATCAGGATGGAAGATAGTATGAAGCCAATCAATAAAAGTTGTCAGGCAATGAAGTCAAATAGGTATGATAGATGGGCAATGACTTCACGAAGACAAACTCTAAGTAAAGAGAGGGAGAGGATAGAACCAGTCACTTGTTGAAGACACAGGATTTATTGGACCAGTTCCAGTTGCTGTGACAACTGTACGTCTGGTTAGGGAGGCTGAGATTCAACTCAGAAGACCACATCTTCACCTTATTCCCCTTGAGCTAAGGACACATAGTCCTCGCCCAATCACTTTGGTAAGTATTCAAGGTAGACTACCGAACCTTCACAGACCGCGTTCACCGGCGATCCACAATGACTCTTGGATGCTCAGAACGCGACGCCTAACCGGCTGGAGGATTCACAGTCCTCAAGTGTAATAAGTCTTCAGGTCACACAGACAAGAAAGACTTCAGTGATGCCTAACACTCTTTGGCTCTGGGTGTTTGGGCTTTGTCCTCGCAAGGATTTCTCTCTCTCAAAGGCTTCGAGGTGGGTTGTTCTCAAACGACAAAAGCCGTGCACTAACTCTGAGCAGCCACGAATTTATGGTGTAGGGGGTGGGCTATTTATAACCACTAGGCAACCCGACCTGTTATATCCGAAATGACCCTGGGTCACTAAGAAACTGACACGTGTTCCAACTGTCTACAAGCAAAGCTGACTCATCCAGCTCTGGATAAGTTTTGCTCTCATTGTCTTCGCTCGAAGACATAGGATTTGGGTTGAGCATCACTTCAGTCATTCTGACTTTGATCACATGGACCCCACTTAACAGTACGGTGGTTCCTACGACTCAACAAAGAAGAAAAGGAAACAATGAAACAACACAGTCTTCGCGCTCCATAGTCTTCACTCGATGTCTTCTCATGTCATAGTCTTCAATGTGAATATCTTCACATACCACCATTGTCTTCAATGTCTTCATACATTTTTAGGGGTCATCTCCGGTAGGTAAACCGCATCAATGAGGGACACTACCTGCGTTATCCTGCAATTCTCACAAACGCATTAGTCCCTCAACCACATTTGTCGTCAATACTCCAAAACCAACTAGGGGTGGCACTAGACGCACTTACAATCTCCCCCTTTTTGGTGATTGATGACAAACTGGTTGAAGTTTTCAACGGGGATAAAATATGTGAAATTGTAAAGGATAGGGAATTGTCTTCATAAGAGGCAAAGGCTCCCCCTGAAGATGTGCATATAAGTAGTTTGCTTTTGGAATGCAAATGCACATGGCAGGTTGTACTTGTGGAGATCCTCTTCAACTTATGAAGATAATTCATCATGCATGAAATGATATAACTAAGAGAATGACATGCATAATGAAAAATGGATGTCTGCAAAATGATCTATGTGCGGAAGTTATCGTCGCACACGCGGAATTTATCATCGCACCAGAGTAAGGCAAATAAGTAGCAGACGACCATCGAGGTTAAGTGTTACAACTCAAAGAACCAAATGTATCAAAAGCGAGAGTTGTAAACACTAGGCAAAATATAGTGCAACCGCCCTTATGAACCCGCTTGAAGACTATCAAACTCATATGCTTCTCCCCCTTTTGTCAGTAAGGACCAAAAAGGTTTGAAGACATAGAGCATCTACTCGTCATCTTCAGAAGTAGATGATGCAGAAGGGTTGTCGGTGTTGGTTGGCAGTGCAGACGAGCTTGATGCAGTGATGATGCGTGCAGAAGTGGGGGCGGTGAAGTAGCATCGGCTTCATCATCAATCACTCTGGCATTGACAGTTGCCTTGGAGGAAGAATAGTCAAAGTCTTCAAGAGATGGAGTTCGTCGTAGGACTGCATTCCGTGGAGGAGTGGAGTCAAACATGAAGCATTCAGTTAAGCCATCGTCTTTAGATCTCCTTCAGCACTGAGCAGAGTCAAACTCTTCCATGAGTGCCGACAGGTCTCGTGAGTGACAAAAGCATTCTTGGTGGCAAGGTTTTGAATGCGATTGACATCCACCAAGAGGCTTTGCATTTGACACTTGAGCCAAGAGTGATGCTTATCTTGCTTTTGATGCAGCTCCACAAGAAGTTCTCGATCATTGAGGACTCGAGAGCGCTTCCGAGGCCTTTGGCCAATCGTGCTCCCAGTGGCTTCAGTTGATGCACGATGAGGCAGACGAATATTTCCAGCCATCGGATAGACACGCGTGACAGCTTGGACTCCTTCCATAGGCTGAGTGAAGCTTTGATGTTCAGCATTCTGAAGACAAAGAGGCGTTTTTGCAGGTTCAGGGTATATGGCTTCAACAGACATATCAACCTCTGGTAGGAAGATCACATGATTGCGAGCAGATGGTTGATAGTTGATGGCAGAGTGTTGCTTGATGAGGCGCATGACCCATGGAGCATAGAATTTCAGTCCGAAGAGGTCAGATCCAGATGCAGCCAATTGTCAGATGAAGAATTCTTACGTGTTGAAGCTGATGCCATTGAGGATGTAGAAGACCAATGTCTTCATTGCTCCTTCCAATTTTGCAGACGATGAATGCCCTTTGACTGGCCATAGAGTTCGCCTGATGATGTGATATATTGTACGAGGCAGATACTCAAGGTCATCAACAAAGAAGTGCTGAGGGTATTCAGCGTCATGTGGCAGTGGCATCATCATACTCAACATTTGACTCATGTCGGGTTCTGGTTTATGAAATATGCTCTCCAAGGCATCGCGATGGAGTTGACATCCATGTTCAAACAGCTCTCCGGGAGTGGGTAGGCATGTGAGCTCAATGATGTCAAGAGCTTTGGCTTCATGATGAACATTTCCTGTCATCCACTCGAGAACCCATGTCTTCGTGTCTCTGTAGTAGCCACGGATGTGGAGGGTAGCATAGAATTGAAGCACAAGTTCTTCATTCCAGTGCTCTTTGTCTCTTACGAAACCAAGCAGACCTGCATCACGAAAGCAATCAAGTGCTTCTTCTAAGCACGGCAGTCCGGCAATGGCTTCAGTGTCGAGGCGCATATGAGGGAAAATGCGTCCTTGATCATACAGAACACAGGAGTAATAGCTTCGTTGTTGATAACTCCAGAAGCAATCAGATGATATCCTTGGCCTTGTATAGGGGTTCTTTGCTCTGTCAAAGAAAGTGTTGTGGGCCTTGAAGCCATTGGCATTGAACGACCTAGTAGATGTGGCAGTGCCTGGGAACCTTGGCAGTCTTGGCTTTGGTTTCTGGACCTGAGGCCTATGCGCAATTTGATAGTCGAATTGAGGACCAGAGGCATGAGGTGGAGGGACCAAAACGGTCCATCGGACAATGATTAGCTGACCATAGTTGTATGCTTGCTCAATTGTATGAGGCCTTGGTGGTGGAACAGGAGCAGTGGCTACAATTGAGGCTTCAGGCTGCGCAATAGGTGCTTCAGGGGCAGTTGCCTCATTGGCTTCAGGCACGTTAGCCGCATTGACTTCAGGAGCATGTGCTTCATTGGCTTCATGAGCAGTTGGTGCAGGCTCCACATTCCCTTCAGCCATGACAACGTCAGTGGCTTCATTGGTGTTGGTGGTGGCAGCCTCAATGTTTTCAACCTCCACTTGAGAAGCTGGAGGGTCGATCACTGGCACGTTGATATCCGGAATAACTTCTTCAATGATAGGGGGTGTAGGGACACGATCTGCTTCTTCTTGAGGTTCATCGGCTGATGCAATCGGATTGTCTTCAGCAGCTTTAGCTCCCGACTCAGAGACATTCACAGTTGGAGTGGCTTCTGAAAACACTTGACGTGCAATAGGTTGGTGGTGCTCTTCTCCTTCTGGAACGCTCGAAAGAGGGGATTGAGGCCTTTATCCTTTGCGAAGCCTGCGGAATGCTGGCGACGTCTTTGGAGATGGAGTTGGCTGGGCCTCAAAGTCTTCCTCTTCATCTTGTTGTTGGGGAGTGACTTGTTGTTGGGGAGTACTATGGGAGTCTTCTTGTTGCTGTGGGTGATCAGCCCATGATGCATCCTGAGCAATTGGCGTCAGAGGACGACCAATGATGATGAGTTCGCTGTTCGTCAGAATAGGCGATGATACCGGGTTTGGTTCGATCTGAGGAAGAACGTCATCATCTTCAACATTGTCTTGGGGACCAATGTCTTCAGCAGCGATGGGGTCAACTGCTGGAATGTCTTTAGCTTCATGAGCCTCTGTGGAAGCAGGCTCATGAACTATCATTCGTCGTTCTTGGGTAGCAGAGTCAGGGCGAACCATAGAAATAGGTTCAACAACCAAGGGCTCTGTAGGAGCAGCCCGATTCTTCTTGGTCTTAAGCTTCTTCTTAGAGGGAGCAGCATCAGAGGCTTCAAGATGTTTCCTCTTTCAGGCCTCAGCCTCAGCAGCCCTCGTCTTCTTCTGTTCAAAAGCAGTTGACCTGACTTTTGGCTTCGAGCCAGTCATGCTGCTTGGGAAGACTATGTGGGGCTCTTCCTGCCTGGAAGGTGCAGCTTGGTCAGTTGAAGACTTCTTTTTCTTTGCAGCCATTCTGGGGTCAATGCCAGGACGGCCAAGTGCTTTGCGCTTCTCAGCCTCCTTGTAGGCAAGCACACACTTGTCAGCCAGAGCCTTCATGCGCTCGCGAGAGCCTCTGGCTTCTTCACGCTTCTTGACAAAGGCTTCCTTGAGGTCGTGCAGCATGACCTTGAAGTTTTTGACGTCTTGCACATTGAGTGCAGCCATATGCTTCTTGAACTAAGCCTTCTCATAGTCTATCTTGTGCTTCAGTTCAACAATCCGCTGAGCAAGAGCTAGCTCAGAAGCAATGGCTCAATTGAAGGAGACGCTGAGGCCAATTGGAAGTTGCAGATCTTCAAAGCTGATGTTTGGAGTGTCAAACCACTCATCAATGAAGTGATGGATGATTGCCACATCGAAAAGAGGCAAATTGTTGAAGATTTCTGCTTCTTCTTTGCTCTTGATAAGTTGCTCAAGAGCATCATCTGCAAGATCTTCATCACTGGATAGATCAATGTGCTCTTCACGTAGAATGGCAGCAGGAGTCAGTGTCAATTCAGTGTTCTTGACAATTTTCTTTCTCTTCTCCGTCTTCTTGGAGATACGAGATTGATCTTCAGACTGCACACTGGCTTCAGGAGGTGCAGTAGCCAGTGGCTTCACACGTGAAGCTTTTGGAGGAGCAGCTAACTTTGAAGCCTTGACGTTCTTTTGCTTCTGCGGCTTTGGAGCAGGAACAGGAGCAGGAGATGGGATTTCATCAGAATCAGCATCGTCATCAGAGTGATCCACTTTGGCACCTTGGACCAAGATGTAAGAGATGAGGCCATCAAGGTTTGAAAAGGGACCAATGACATTGGGTTCAACGTCACGTGAGCCGTCAGCACGGGGAGCAGAGGGACCAGGGTTGAAGTCTAATCCCAATGACTTCTTGTTATCCTTTGTAGAAGCCTTTGCGTGCTGGAAGTTGCGCTCGAAGAGATTATCGTCACGACACCAGAGCAATGACGTTGGGTCGGCGTTCTCAGGCTGAGGTCCACGAACCATACAAGGATAGAAACCTTGTGCAATAGCTTCAGCCCTGCTCTTGGGTGGAAGGCCTCGAAAGAGAATATCACCCCAAGGGCTTCTGATAACATTCTTCGTAGCATATTCCCTGGTGACAAACTTGTACTTGAACCATTGTTCAGCCCAATAGCGTTGAATCCATTGGATTCATGTCTTGCGCTGAGCATAAGACTCTTCAGGATCTGTATTGTAAAGTTCTGCGAGGTCATCAGGCAGATCCTTTGATGTTTCCCCACGACGCTGTCTGCCGCCCTTCCTGACTGATTTATCTGTAGCCATGAATTCAAACTGAATGGCTTCAATACGTTCAGAGGCTTCAAGGGCTTGCGTTTGCTGGACAAACAGGAACTGGCTTCGGGAGAGTTAAGTTGATGCTGCAAGAATTATGCAAACGAATGCAGACTATGAGAACCAAGGGTTTCTCCCACGGACATGTACCTATGACAGCATTAGAGATGCGAGGGAAGGGGAAGAGGTCATATGCATTCTCAGAAGATTTTGAAGATAAATCAGTTTGAAGACATTGACCTCATGATGCGAAGACATTCACTTATACGCTGGGAGTTGGTTCCAGATTTGTACGAATCCGTGAATAAGTACAAGTGAGGAATCTAACTAGTTGTGAAGCTTAAGTGAATATACTAGGTAGTACGAGATGCAGACAAAATAGATCTAACATAGTATGGGTAGAAACCAATTTTGGCGAGTAGGATGAATCTTGAAGATAAAAAAGATAGTAAAAATGGAGTTATATTTACCACTCGAAGAACTGCTAGACGGGAAGAAGAGGAAGCCACGCAGTTCAGTCCATCGTGCCCTAACTTGGCGATGGAGGACACTTACGGCGGCGGCGGAGATGACGATGTCCGCGGCCGGCGTGAGGACGGCGTTGGAGAAGTCGCGGCAGCTAAGTGCTTCGTCGCCGGCGTCGTCGAGAGCTAGCGGTGGCGCTAGGGTTTTGATGAGGTGGAGAGGTGGAAGAAGATTTTCTTTATCGCAGGGGACATGTATTTATAAGGAGATGTGCGGCTCAGGGCAATTACGCAGGTGCCCCTGGCGGTTCACATCTGAGGGGCACGTGGCAAGCATGCAACATGCAATGAGATGTCCCATGTTCCCACGCATGCCAGGTTTGTCGGATGGTCGTTCCGGCTTCTCCGGATTTCAATAGTAAGGATGAATCATTTAAAACAGACTTAAAGTTTGTCTCTTTGTCTTCTGCTGACAAGGACGCAGAGAAGACATTCGATAGTTTTAGTGGAATGCATATGATTTGGACAGATAGAGTTTGAGATAGAAAGCATAGAGAGATTAGGGTCCGATCACATTCACTTAGTTCAAAAGATTCAACTTGGAAGACATAGCTATAAGTGAATGCTGTAGAGGACAGAACAATATATATGTATATGTCAGAAGGCAACCAAATCAACATAGTGAAGAAAATCAGGAGGATAAGTCGAAGTTGAAGACAAATCAAATGCGAAGATATTGCAGAAATAACGCCACGAGTGAAACACTTCAAACAAGGAAATTTGGTGGTGGCGTTACCCACCGTATAGGAAATATTAGACCCAGACACGGCGCACAATTATCATGGCGCTCCGAAGTCAAATTCCATGTTAATGTATTCACACTTAGAATGTAAGTCTTCATTGATTGAAGATATATGTTACTTCGTGTGTTGCGCATCTAAGTCATCAACATGCATAAGTGTTAGGATGTGTGCTTGATCATAGGACATTTGAGGATTCCAAGATATTCAGCTCACACCGTAACTTGCAAAACCTTTTCTCATCCAAGGGCTTCCTGAAGATATCTGCCAGTTGCTCTTCAGTGTTGACGTGAATGATGTCAATATCTTTCTTCATGACATGATCCCTGAGAAAATGATGATGAATCTCAATGTGTTTTGTCTTCGAGTGTTGGACTGGATTGTTGGCAATCTTGATGGCGCTTTCGTTGTCGCGGAAGAGAGGTACTTGTTTCAGATTGATGCCATAGTCCTTGAGAGTTTGCTTCATCCATAGAAGTTGAGCACAGCAAGATCCAGCAGCAATGTATTCAGATTCAGCAGTTGAGAGTGATACACAGTTCTGCTTCTTTGTAGACCAACAGACAAGTGATCGTCCCAGAAAGTGACATGTGCCTGATGTAGACTTGCGATCCACCTTGTCACCAGCATAATCAGCATCCGAAAATCCAACCAAATCAAATTTTGATTCCTTTGGTGCCACTTGGAATCGAGCACACATGCAAACACTAAGCATAATATCTGGCCTAGATGCACATAGGTAAAGTAAGGAACCAATCATGGAGCGGTATACCTTTTGATCGAACTCTTTACCATTGTCGTCGGGACCCAGATGGTGTTTGGCTGGCATTGGCGTCGTGTATCCTTTGAACTCTTGCATTCCAAACTTCTTCAAACAATCTTGGAGGTATTTTTCTTGAGATATAAAGATGCCATTCCTTTGCTGACGAATTTGAAGACCAAGGAAGAACTTGAGCTCTCCCATCATGGACATCTGATATTGTTCTTGCATCATGTATGCAAATTCATCACTATACTTCTGGTTGGTGCAGCCGAAGAAAATGTCATCCACATATATTTGGCATACAAACAGTTCACCATCATATGTCTTCGTGAAGAGTGTGGGATCAAGGGATCCAGGTTTGAAGCCTTTGCTCTTCAAGAAGTCTTTGATTGTATCATACCAGGCGCGAGGAGCTTGTTTGAGGCCATACAGTGCTTTATTTAGCTTGTACACCATATCAGGATGTTTTGGATCTTCAAAGCCAGGTGGTTGAGCGATATATACTTCTTCTTCAATCTTGCTGTTGAGAAATGCACTCTTCACATCCATTTGATATAGCAAGATGTTGTGGTGGTTAGCATAGGCTAGTAGTATGCGAATGGCTTCAAGCCTAGCTACAGGAGCAAATGTTTCCTCGAAGTAAATTCCTTCAACTTGAGTATATCCTTGAGCCACAAGCCGTCTTTGCTTCTGACGACTTGACCATGCTCATCTTGCTTGTTTCGATATATCCATTTGGTGCCAATAATGTTATGCTTCCGAGGGTCTGGACACTTGACAAGTTCCCAAACATTATTTAGCTTGAACTGTTGAAGTTCTTCTTGCATAGCTTGTATCCATTCTCGTTCCATAAAGGCTTCAGCAACTTTCTTGGGTTCTGATATTGACACAAAAGAAAAGTGCCCACAGAAATTTGCTAGCTGTGTTGCTCTTGAGCGAGTAAGCAGACCAGGAGCATTAATGCTATCGATTATCTTCTCAATCTGTACTTCATTTGCAGCTCGAGAGTGAACTGGACAAAGACTTTGCTCTTGCTGATCACTGTCATCATTGGAAGGATTGTCTTCAGGCTGAGCATTGTCTTCAGGTTGGTTAGGTGCAGAAATGATAAGTTCTTCTTCAGGCTGTGCTTCAGAAGGCATGATTTCACCAGTTCCCATTAGCTTGATAGATTCGCTGGGTGAAGCTTCATCTAGTGTGTTTGGCAGCAGCTCTCTTTGTGAACCATTGGTTTCATCAAATCGCACGTCCACTGTTTTGACGATTTTGTAGAGATAGAGGTTGAAGACTCTGTAGGAGTGCGAGTCCTTTCCGTAACCGAGCATGAAACCTTCGTGAGCTTTGGGTTCAAATTTTGACTTGTGATGGGGATCCTTGATCCAGCACTTAGCCCCAAATACTCTGAAGTAGCTAACGTTTGGCTTCTTGCCAGTAAGGAGCTCATAGGAAGTTTTGTTCAGAAGCTTATGGATATAAACACGGTTGATGACGTGACAAGCTGTATCAATGGCTTCAGGCCAGAACTTTCTTGGTGTCTTGTACTCGTCGAGCATTGTTCGAGCCATCTCAATGAGGGTTTTGTTCTTTCGCTCCATGATGCCATTTTGCTGAGGTGTGTATGGAGCAGAAAACTCATCAGTGATTCCCATTGTATCCAAATAGAGATCAAGTCCGGTGTTCTTGAATTCAGTGCCGTTGTCACTTCTGATGTGCTTGATCTTGACGCCATAATTGTTCATTGCTCGATTGGCGAAGCGTCTGAAGACATCTTGCACTTCAGTCTTGTAGAGAATTATGTGCACCCATGTGTATCTTGAGTAGTCGTCAACAATGACGAAGCCATAGAGACAAGCAGTTGTTGTGAAGGTAGAGTAGTGAGTAGGGCCAAATAAGTCCTTGTGTAATAGCTCGAAGGGTTGAGATGTTGTCATGATTGTCTTCGAGGGGTGCTTTGCCCTAGTCATCTTTCCAGCTTCGCAGGCACCACACAAATGATCCTTCTTGAACTTGACACCTTCGATGCCTATAACATGCTTCTTCTTGGCGAGTGTGTGGAAGTTCCTCATGCCAGCATGCCCCAGCCTCTGATGCCAGAGCCAGCATTCTGAAGCTTTTGTAAGAAGACATACGGCAAGCTGTGGTCCTGCTGAAAAATCTACCATGTATAGATCATCTTTTCTATACCCTTCAAAGACTAGAGACTTGTCAGATTCTATTAGTACAAGGCAACTATATTTTCCGAATATCACAATCATGTTCAAGTCACAAAGCATTGAGACAGACATCAAGTTGAAACCAAGGGATTCAACAAGCATCACTTTATCCATGTGTTGATCCCTTGAGATTGCAACTCTACCTAGACCCAATACCTTGCTTTTACTAGTGTCAGCAAATGTGATGTGACTCTTGTCTGATGGACGTAAGGTTGAGTCCATGAGAAGACTTCGATCACCAGTCATATGATTAGTCCATCCACTGTCCATAATCCATTCTGAAGCATGTGGTGCCATACCCTACAGTACAGTTAGGGGGATAGGCTTCACAAAGAGCATTGTGAAGCATAAACATTTGACATGCAAGTGGATTATTGAAGCTTAAATCAAGATTAGGACTAATAGGATGAATGGCAATCGATTCAGGAACAAAATACATAGTGAGACCATTTGGGCATTTGATCTTGTGCCCTACAAGATGTTTTAGGTCCCCAGCAATAGCATCAGACGCCTTTGATTTTCGGCTGGAGACCCTTTCCTGCAAAAGAGAGTTAATTCTTCTTAACCACCCACATCTTCAGGGGTGGCTTAGAAGCAATGAGTCTAAGTGCAGCATCTGAGAACTTCGGCTTTGGAGCCCTAGCAAATAGCCTTGCAGGAGATGAATGATACTCATATGAATAAGCAGAAAAGTTCTTAGTTTTGTGAACATAGCGGTTTGAAGACACACGCTCTTATTCATAAATTTGAGTACGGTTTCCCTGCAAAACATTGGTGTTAGGGTGACTCAGGTGAGTCCTATGTCTGTATGAAGCCTTTGGACCATATGACGCCTTAGGTCTGGGGTTTGTCTTCTTCCCAGGAGGTGTCATGATGACATTCACAGGAAGATTTTCAAGATAGCTTTTGGGAACCCAGATCTTCTTCATAGGTGGTCCATTCCTGCAGTTAGTACCAATATACCTGTCAAACACTTCACCATTCTGATTCTTGAACAACTTATAATTTGCATCAAGGGATTCATCAATGATAATAGGGTTAGCACAGGTAAAGCCAGATAAGGTGGATGGATCCACTGAAGGTCCCTTTGCGGCAACCCATGTGGTTTTGGGATACTGCTCAGGCTTCCAGTAGGAGCCATCAACATTCATTTTCCTCTCAAACCCAGCACCCTCTTTCCTAGGGTTTCGGTTCAGAATCTGCTTTTTGAGGACATCGCAAAGTGTCTGATGCCCTTTCAGACTTTTATACATCCCTGTTTCAAGCAATGTCTTCAACCTAGCATTTTCATCAGCAATAGTAGTGGTATCCTCCGTAGAGGGGTTAGTTACCACATCAGTAGTTGAAGACAATGCAACAGTAGCAGCAGTGGAACATTCAGCAACAGGGGTAGCGTTATCACGCTCAATGCATTTTAGACATGGTGGTTCAAATCCATCCTGAGCGGAATTGATCTGTTGAGCGAGAAGTGACTCATTCTATTTTTGAAGATCTTCATGAGCCGCTCTCAATTTCTCAAGATCTTGCTTCCTTTTAAGATAATCATAGGAGAGCTTTTCATGAGTGGTTGAGAGCGTTTCATGAAGACTTTCAAGTTCTTGGTACTTAGTATGAAGATTTTTTATGTCTTCAACTAAGGACTGTGAACGTGTCATTTCAGCGTCCAACAGGTCATCGCTTTTGTCTAACAGTTTTTGAATATGTTCCATAGCCTTTTGTTGTTCAGTTGCAATTTTAGCAAGTGTTTTGTAGCTGGGCTTGGATTCACAATCAGAGTCATCTTCACTTGATGTTTTAAAGTAAGCATCACGTGATTTTACCTTGGTACCACGTGCCATGAAGCAGTAGGTGGGAGCAGGGTCGTCCTTGTCATCAACTACAGCATTGGTGTGGAAGTCATTATCTTTAGTGTTGAAGATGGACTTGGCAACATAGGGTGTGGCTAAAGCCAGACTTGCAACGCCAGGGTCAGACTCCTCTTCAGACTCCACCTCCACCTCCTCAGAAGCAGACTCCTCCTCTGAATCCATTTCTTTGCCAACAAAAGCACGAGCCTTGCCAAATGAGCTCTTCTTATGAGATGAAGACTTTGATGAGGACTTGGAAGAAGACTTTGAAGATTTCTTCTTCTTCTTGTCATCAGAATCATATGCCTTGCTCTTCTTCTTCTTCTTCTCATTGTCCCACTGTGGACACTCAGAGATATAGTGTCCAGTTTTCTTGCACTTGTGACAGGTTCTCTTCTTGTAGTCATGAGTGGAAGCTTCATCATTTCTTGAGCTGGATCGTGAAGACTTTCTGAAGCCTTTCTTCCTAGTGAACTTCTGGAACTTCTTCACAAGCATGGCAAGTTCCTTTCCAATGTCTTCTGGATCATCAGAACCGCAGTCAGATTCTTCTTCAGATGAGGAAACAACTTTTGCCTTCAAAGCGCGAGTTCGGCCATAGTTGGGGCCATAGATATCTCTTTTCTCAGAAAGCTGGAACTCATGTGTGTTGAGCCTCTCAAGTATATCAGACGGATCGAGTGTCTTGAAGTCAGGGCGTTCTTGTATCATGAGGGCAAGGGTGTCAAAGGAGCTGTCAAGTGATCTTACTAGTGTCTTAACGATTTCATGCTTGGTGATCTCAGTGGCCCCGAGACCATGAAGCTCATTTGTGATGTCAGTGAGGCGATCAAACATGAGCTGGACATTTTCGTTGTCGTTTCTCTTGAAGCGGTTGAAGAGGTTGCAAAGAACACTGATCCTTTGATCTCTCTGGGTTGAGACGCCTTCGTTGACCTTGGATAGCCAGTCCCAGACTAGCTTTGACGTTTCCAAAGCACTCACACGGCCATACTGCCCTTTGGTCAGATGACCACAGATGATGTTCTTTGCAGTGGAGTCCAGTTGAATGAACTTCTTGACATCAGCAGGGGTGACACCTTCACCAGTTTTGGGAACGCCATTCTTGACGACATACCAGAGGTCGACATCAATGGCTTCAAGATGCATGCGCATCTTATTCTTCCAGTAGGGATAGTCAGTTCCATCGAACACGGGGCAAGCAGCGGAGACTTTCATTAACCCTGCAGTCGACATAGCTAAAACTCCAGGTGGTTAAACCGAATCACACAGAACAAGGGAGTACCTTGCTCTGATACCAATTGAAAGTGCTAGTTATCGACTAGAGGGGGGGTGAATAGGCGATTTTAACAAAGTCTTCAAAACATGGATGTTTCGAAGACAAACAATTGAAATGACCTAATTGATATGCAGCGGAAGATGAACTACCACAAGCAAACCATAGTCGAGTATGCAATAACGTGAAAGAACAAGACTAATAGCAGCTAGGTAGTAAGGATCAGGATGGAAGATAGTATGAAGCTAATCAATAAAAGTTGTCAAGCAATGAAGTCAAATAGGTATGATAGATGGGCAATGACTTCACGAAGACAAACTCTAAGTAAAGAGAGGGAGAGGATAGAACCAGTCACTTGTTGAAGACACAGGATTTGTTGGACCAGTTCCAGTTGCTGTGACAACTGTACGTCTGGTTAGGGAGGCTGAGATTCAACTCAGAAGACCGCGTCTTCACCTTATTCCCCTTGAGCTAAGGACACACAGTCCTCACCCAATCACTCTGGTAAGTCTTCAAGGTAGACTCCCGAACCTTCACAGACTGCGTTCACCAGCGATCCACAATGACTCTTGGATGCTCAGAACGCGACGCCTAACCGGCTGGAGGATTCACAGTCCTCAAGTGTAATAAGTCTTCAGGTCACACAGACAAGAAAGACTTCAGTGATGCCTAACACTCTATGGCTCTGGGTGTTTGGGCTTTGTCCTCGCAAGGATTTCTCTCTCTCAAAGGCTTCCAGGTGGGTTGCTCTCAAACGATAAAAGCCGTGCACTAACTCTGAGCAGCCACCAATTTATGGTGTAGGGGGTGGGCTATTTATAGCCACTAGGCAACCCGACCTGTTATGTCTGAAATGACCCTGGGTCACTAAGGAACTGACACGTGTTCCAACGGTCAGATTTCAAACACACACGACAACTTTACTTGGGCTACAAGCAAAGCTGACTCATCCAGCTCTGGATAAGTTTTGCTCTCATTGTCTTCGCTCAAAGACATAGGATTTGGGTTGAGCATCACTTCAGTCATTCTGACTTTGATCACTTGGACCCCACTTAACAGTACGGTGGTTCCTACGACTCAACAAAGAAGAAAAGGAAACAACAAAACGATACAGTATTCGCGCTCCATAGTCTTCACTCGATGTCTTCTCATGTCATAGTCTTCAATGTGAATATCTTCACATACCACCATTGTCTTCAATGTCTTCATACATATTTAGGGGTCATCTCCGGTAGGTAAACCGAATCAATGAGGGACTCTACCTGCGTTATCCTCCAATTCTCACAAACGCATTAGTCCCTCAACCACATTTGTCGTCAATAATCCAAAACCAACCAGGGGTGGCACTAGATGCACTTACAAGATGCCCCATCAATGGTTGGAAACTTGGCTGCCTTCTCAGTCTTTGCCTTCTCCTTCTTCACTTGTGCTTGCATTGAAGATGGTTCATTTTCATCCATAACCACTTGGTTGTCCTCAAAGTCTGGATAGATAGGCATGTGATCCTTGTCCAACAAGTAAGTGCCAGTGCCCATCTGGGAGTTAATCAGCTCCTGGATCTGTGGGGCATACCCACAACTTCTCTTCTGGTCTGCAGCTGTCCTCTTGATTGTTTCAACAATTAGGCTCATAACCTTGAACTTTTGAGGCACATCAAACAAGTGTAGCAGATTAATAGGATGGCCTCTGATCATGTTATGATCACCTGACTTGGGCAAAAGAGTGTGCCTGAGGATCCAGTTGATGGTTGGCAGTCCTGACAGAAGAAAATGTACAGACCCAAACTTGTCAGTCTCAAGAGCATCATCTGGGATCTCCTTGTACATATGTGCCATAGAGTTGTGATCCATTTTCTTCTTGGCATAGACATCCAAGTCATCTTCTTTCTCCTTTGATGCATTGATCAGATTTGCCCATTCTTCAATAGTGGACTGGTACCTTGTACCTTCAGACATCCAAACTATTCTGCCATCTGGATAGAAATGTGCTATGGAGTAGAATTGCATTATGAGCTCATCATTTCACTTTGTGAGCTTCTGCCAAACAAAGTCATCCACTCCACAACCCTTGAAGCTATCAAGCACTCCTGGGTAGTGTTCCGCATTCTCCTTGATGTATTTCCAATCGACCCATCTCATATCACAGACTATTGGTTTCTTGTCCAGCAGCACAGTCTCATAGAAGTCCTGCTGTTCCTTTGTATGGAACCTGTAGTCCACATCAGTTCTCCTCCTGACTGCATAAGGATCAGTCAACCTCCACTGTCTGAGTCCTGCATCCTTTCTCAGCTTCATGTTCTCAGCAACAAGATGAGCATCGTTATGATCTGGAATCTTAGGCTTCAACTTCCTTAGAACATGCTCTTCATCTTCTTCTTCTTCTGCAACAGCTTCAGGCACCGGGGCCTTGTTCTTTTCAGTCTTGGGCTTGGAAGCAGCCTTAGGTGCTTCTTTGGGCTTTGATGAAGCAGCCCCTGACCTTATGGCATCACCCATGAGCTTCTGAGCTTTGGGAGCTGGAGCAGCAGCCTCTTCTTCTTCTTCTTCTTCCATCGTGGAAGGCTTCCCAACAACTCTAGCCATGGTCTTCTTGACCCTTTCCTTCCTCTTCTTTTCAGCCACTATTGGCTCCTTGGGTTCCGATCTCTCAGTTTCCTGAGTTGAAGCTCTGACTTTTAGCATAGGAGTCCTCTTGGTAGGGACTTTCCTGTTCAGACCTGGCTTGGTGGTTGCAGCAGTGCCATACTCCTTCTTGAGCACTTTCCTGGATGTGGCTTCATCCTCTTCTACCACATAGTCTTCATCCTCAGAGTCTGAGGTTTTCTTCTTTCTCGCCCTGGTAGCAGCTTTGGGTAGGTTGCTTGGTGTGCTCCTGCTGCCATCATCTGAGGAACTAGAGGGACTAGTGCCCTCACTCATAGGAATCTGCTCCTCTTCCCTGTTCTGGTTGTCACTTTGATTAGACATGCTGCAAACACTGACTGCTGACCCTATGAATAGATGTAGATGAGATAGAGAGGACAAGCATCACAAAATGCAGAGGTTTTTGCAAAAGATTGAGTTAAAAACATAGTTTTAGTTTTCCACGGAAAGCATTTCGGATCAACCGATTTGTGAACTCGGTGATACCGAAGCAGCTTTAGGAACCTAAACTAGTGAACTCGATGAGACCGAGTCACAGTTCGGTGGCACCGAGACTGCTAGGGTTTGATACGTCTCCAACGTATCTATAATTTTTGATTACTCCATGCTACTTTCTCTACTGTTTTGGACTATATTGGGCTTTATTTTCCACTTTTATATTATTTCTGGGACTAACCTATTAACCGGAGGCCCAGCCCAGAATTGTTGTTTTTGCCTATTTTAGTATTTCGAAGAAATAGAATATCAAACGGAGTCCAAACGGAATAAAACCTTCGGGAACGTGATTTCCTCACCGAACGTGATCAGGAGACTTGGACCCTACTCCAAGAAGTGCTAGAAGCAGTCATGAGGGTGGAGGGTGCCCCCTGGGCGCGGCCCCTGCCTCGTGGGCCCCCTGTTGCTCCACCGACGTACTCCTTCCTCCTATATATACCTACGTACTCCCGTAAGATCAGAACAGGAGCCAAAAACCTAATTCCACTGCCGCAACCTTCTGTATCCGCGAGATCCCATCTTGGGGCCTGTTCTGGAGCTCCGCCGGAGAGGTCATCTACCACGGAGGGCTTCTACATCAACACCATAGCCTCTCCGATGAAGTGTGAGTAGTTTACTTCAGACCTTCGGGTCCATAGTTATTAGCTAGATGGCTTCTTCTCTCTTTTTGGATCTCAATACAATGTTCTCCCCCTCTCTTGTGGAGATCTATTTGATGTAATCTTCTTTTTGCGGTGTGTTTGTTGAGACCGATGAACTGTGGGTTTATGATCCAGCTTATCTATGAACAATATTTGATTCTTCTCTGAATTCTTTTATGTATGATTGAGTTATCTTTACAAGTCTCTTCGAATTATCCATTTGGTTTGGCCAGCTAGATTGGTAGTTCTTGCAATGGGAGAAGTGTTTAGCTTTGGGTTCAATCTTGCGGTGTCCTTACCCAGTGACAGAAAGGGTTGCAAGGCACGTATTGTATTGTTGCCATCGAGGATAACAAGATGGGGTTTTTATCATATTGCATGAATTTATCCCTCTACATCATGTCATCTTGCTTAAGGCGTTACTCTGTTTTACTTAATACTCTAGATGTATGCTGGATAGCGGTCGATGAGTGGAGTAATAGTAGTAGATGCAGAATCGTTTTGATCTACTTGTCTTGGACGTGATGCCTATATACATGATCATACCTAGATAATCTCATAATTATTCGCTTTTCTATCAATTGCCTCAACAGTAATTTGTTCACCCACCGTAGAATACTTATGCTCTTGAGTGAAACCTATGGCCCCCGGGTCTATTCTCATCATATCAATCTCCACTACTTTATTTACTTGCCTTGTTTTTACTTTGCCTTTTTCTTTTTACTTTGCATCTCTATATCAAAAATACCAAAAATATTATTTATCATCTCTATCAGATCTCACCCTCGTAAGTGACCGTGAAGGGATTGACAACCCCTAATCGCGTTGGCTGCGAGTAGCTATTGTTTTGTGTAGGTACGAGGGACTCGTGCGTGATCTCCTACTGGATTGATACCTTGGTTCTCAAAAACTGAGGGAAATACTTACGCTACTTTACTGCATCATCCTCTCCTCTTCGGGGAAATCCAACGAAGTGCTCAAGAGGTAGCAAGAAGAATTTCTGGCGCCGTTGCCGGGGAGTTTGCGCAAAAGTCAACCATACCAAGTACCCATCACAATCCCTATCTCTCGCATTACATTATTTGCCTCTCGTTTTCCTCTCCCCCACTTCACCCTTGCCGTTTTATTCGCCCTATCTTTCCCAATCTCCTCCTCTCTTTCTCTTTTGGCTTTTTCTCGTTTGCCTTTGCTTGTGTGTTGGATTACTTGTTGCCATGGCACAAGATAATACCAAATTGTGTGATTTCTCGAATACCAATAATAATGATTTCCTTAGTACTCCAATTGCTCCTCTTAATAATGATGAGTCTTGTGAAATCAATACTGCTTTGCTGAATCTTGTTATGAAAGATCAATTCGCCGGCCTTCCTAGTGAAGATGTCGCTACTCATCTAAACAATTTTGTTGATTTGTGTGATATGCAAAAGAAGAAAGATACGGATAACAATATTGTCAAATTAAAGTTATTTCCGTTTTCACTTAGAGATTGTGCTGAAATTTGGTTTTCATCTTTGCCTAAAAATAGTATTGATTCTTGGAACAAGTGCAAAGATGCTTTTATCTCTAAATATTTTCCTCCCGCTAAGATCATCACTCTTAGGAACGATATTATGAATTTTAAACAACTTGATCATGAGCATGTTGCCCAATCTTGGGAAAGAATGAAATTGATGCTTCGCAATTTCCCTACTCATGGTTTGAATTTATGGATGATCATACAAAAATTTTATGCCGGATTAAATTTTGCTTCTGGAAATATTTTAGACTCGGCTGCGGGAGGCACGTTTATGGAAATTACGTTAGGTGATGCTACAAAATTTCTTGACAATATTATGGCTAATTATTCTCAATGGCATACCGAAAGAACTTCTAGTAAAAAAGTGCATGCTATAGAGGAAATCAATGCTTTGAGTGAAAAGATGGATGAACTTATGAAGATGTTTTCTACTAAAAATACTTCTCTTGATCCCAATGATATGCCTTTATCTACTTTGATTGAGAATAATAATGAATCTATGGATGTGAATTTTGTTGGAAGGAATAGTTTTGGAAATAACGCGTATAGTGGGAATTTTAATCCTAGGCCTTATCCTAGTAATCCTTCTAATAATTATGGAAATTCCTACAACAACTCTAATGGAAATTTTAATAAGATGCCCTCTGAATTTGAGAGTAGTGTTAAAGAGTTTATGAATTCACAAAAGAATTTTAATGCTTTGCTTGAAGAAAAATTGCTTAAGGTTGATGATTTGGCTAGGAATGTTGATAGAATTTCTCTTGAAATTGATTCTTTAAAGCTTAGATCTATTCCTCCTAAGCATGATATCAATGAGTCTCTCAAAGCTATGAGAATTTCCATTAATGAGTGCAAGGAAAGAACTGCTAGGATGCGTGCTTCCAAAGATTCCTTTATTAAAGCGTGTTCTTCTGATTCCTACGAAAATCAAGATGAAGATCTAAAAGTTATTGATGTGTCCCCTATTAAATCCTTGTTTTGCAATATGAAGCTTGATGAAACTGAATATGATCTTCCTTTACCTAGAAGGCGTCCTAAGAATTCTGAGTTTCTAGATCTTGATGATGAAATTGATGAAAGTGGGATTGAAAGAAATAAAAATCTTGATGTTGCTAAACCCACTATTTTGGATCTCAAGGAATTTAATTATGAAAATTGCGCTTTGATTGGTTGTATTTCCTTGTTGCAGTCTGTGCTAGATTCTCCTCATGCTTATAGTCAAAATAAGGCCTTTACCGAACACATTGTTGATGCCTTGATGCAATCTTATGAAGAAAAACTTGAGTTGAAAGTTTCTATCCCTAGAAAACTCTATGATGAGTGGGCACCTACTATCAAAATTAAAATTAAATATTATGAGTTTCATGCCTTGTGTTATTTGGGTGCTAGTGTCTCCACTATTCCCAAAACTTTGTGTGATTTGCTAGATTTCCGTAACTTTGAAGATTGCTCTCTAAACTTGCATCTTGCGGATTCCACTATTAAAAAGCCTATGGGAAGAATTAATGATGTTCTTATTGTTGCCAATAGGAATTATGTGCCCGTAGATTTTATCATTCTTGATATAGATTGCAATCCTTCATGTCCTATTATTCTTGGTAGACCTTTCCTTAGAACGATTGGTGCGATTATTGATATGAAGGAAGGGAATATCAGATTCCAATTTCCCTTGAGAAAGGGTATGGAACACTTACCTGGAAAGAAAATAAAACTACCATATGAATCTATCATGAGAGCCACTTATGGATTGCCTACCAAAGATGACAATACTTAGATCTATCTTCGCTTTTATGCCTAGCTAGGGCCGTTAAACGATTGCGCTTGTTGGGAGGCAACCCAATTTTATTTTGTGTTCTTTGTTTTTGTTCCTGTTTAGTGTTAAATTTTGTTTCTACTTTCTGTTTAGATGTGGTTTTATGTTTTAATTAGTGTTTGTGCCAAGTAGAACCTATAGGATAAGCTATGATGATAGTTGATTTGATTCTGCTGAAAAACAGAAACTTTGCGCTCACGAGAAAAAATTCAGTAAATCACAGGAACGTGATTTTGCATTGATTCTTTTTGATTCTGATCAATAAACAAATTGTCCAGTACTTCCTATTTTGGTAGAAATTGTAGAGTTCCAGAAGTTTGCGTTAGTTACAGATTGCTACAGACTGTTCTGTTTTTGACAGATTCTGTTTTTCGTGTGTTGTTTGCTTATTTCAATGTATCTATGGCTAATAAATTAGTTTATAAACCATAAGGAAGTTTGAATACAGTAGGTTTAACACCAATATAAATAAAGAATGAGTTCATTACATTACCTTGAAGTAGTCTTTTGTTTTCTTTCACTAACGGAGCTCACGAGATTTCTATTGAGTTTTGTGTTGTGAAGTTTTCAAGTTTTGGGTGAATTCTTTTGATGGATTATGGAACAAAGAGTGGCAAGAGCCTAAGCTTGGGTATGCCCATGGCACCCCCAAGATAATCAAAGGACACCAAAAAGTCAAAGCTTGGGGATGCCCCGGAAGGCATCCCCTCTTTTGTCTACTTCCATCGGTAATTTACTTGGAGCTATATTTTTATTCACCACATGATATGTGTTTTGCTTGGAGTGTCTTTATTATTTGTATCTTTGCTTGTTTGTTTGCCACAATCATCCTTGCTGTACACACCTTTTGAGAGAGTCGTACATGATTTAGAATTTGCTAGAATACTCATTGTGCTTCACTTATATCTTTTGAGCTTGATAGTTTTGCTCATTGTGCTCCACTTATATCTTTTGAGCGTCATAATTTTTGCTCTAGTGCTTCATTTAGATCTTTTAGAGCACGGTGGTGGATTTGTTTTAAATAAACTATTGATCTCTCATGCTTCACTTAGATTATTTTGAGAGCTATTAATAGCATGGTAATTTGCTTAATGTTAATATACTTGGTATTCAAGACATGTGAAACTTTCTTTTGAGTGCGTTGAATACTAAGATAAGTTTGATGCTTGATAATTGTTTTGAGATATGGAGGTGATAATATCAAAGAAATGCTAGTTGGGGTGATCATGAATTTAAAGAATGCTTGTGTTGAAGTTTGTGATTCCCATAGCATGCACTTATGGTGAACCACTTTGTGATGAAGTCCGAGCACAATTTTATTTATTGATTGTCTTCCTTATGAGTGGCAGTTGGGGACGAGCGATGGTCTTTTCCTACCAATCTATCCCCCTAGGAGTATGCGTTTAATGCTTTTGTTTTTGATGACTTCTCAATTTTTGCAACAAGTGCATGAGTTCTTTTGATTAATGTTGAGTCCATGGATTATACGCACTCTCACCCTTCCGCCATTGCTAGCCTCTCTAATACCGCGCACTTTTCACCGGTATCATACACCCACCATATACCTTCCTCAAAACAGCCTTCATACCTACCTATCATGGCATTTCCATAGCCATTCCGAGATATATTGCCATGCAAATTTTCACCGTTCCATTCATATGACACACATTACTTTTGTCATATTGCTTTTTGCATGAATATGTAGTTGCATTGTATTTGTGGCAAGGCCACCTTCATAATTTTCATACATGTCGCGCTTGATTCATTGCATATCCCGGTACACCGCCGGAGGCATTCATATAGAGTCATATCTTGTTCTAAGTATCGAGTTGTAATTGTTGAGTTGTAAGAAAAATAGAAAGTGTGATGATTATCATTATTAGAGCATTGTCTCAGTGAGAAAAGGATGATGGAAACTATGCTTCCCCCATAAGTCGGGATGAGACTCCAGACTTTGTGAAAAATAAAAGAGGCCAAAGAAGCCCAAATAAAAGAAAAGAGGCCAAAGAAGCCCACCAAAAAGAAAAAAAGAAAAAAAAAATATGAGAGAAAAAGAGAGAAGGGACAATGCTCCTATCCTTTTTCCACACTTGTTCTTTAAAATAGCACCATGATCTTCATGATACAGAGTCTCATATGTTATCACTTTCATATACTAGTGGGAATTTTTCATTATAGAACTTGGCTTGCATGTTCCAATGATGGGCTTCCTCAAAAGTGCCCTAGGTCTTCGTGAGCGAGCAAGTTGGATGCACACCCACTTAGTTTCTTTAGTTGAGCTTTTATATACTTTTAGCTCTAGTGCATCCGTTGCATGGCAATCCCTACTCACTCACATTGATATCTACCAATGGGCATCTCCATAGCCCGTTGATACGCCTAGTTGATGTGAGACTATCTTCTCCCTTTTTGTCTTCTCCACAACCACCATTCTATTCCACCTATAGTGCTATGTCCATGGCTCACGCTCATGTATTGCGTGAAAGTTGAAAAAGTTTGAGATTTCTAAAGTATGAAACAATTACTTGGCTCGTCATCGGGGTTGTGCATGATTAAATACTTTGTGTGATGAAGATAGAGCATAGCCAGACTATATGATTTTGTAGGGATAACTTTCTTTAACCAAGCCATTTTGAGAAGACATGATTGCTTTAATTTGTATGCTTGAATTATTATTACTTTTATGTTAATATGAACTTTTGTCTTGAATCTTTCGGATCTGAATATTCATGTCACAATTAAGAAGATTTACATTGAAATTATGCCAAAGTATCACTCCGCATCAAAAATTCTTTTTTATCATTTACCTAATTGAGGACGAGCAGGAATTAAGCTTGGGGATGCTTGATACGTCTCCAACGTATCTATAATTTTTGATTACTCCATGCTACTTTGTCTACTGTTTTGGACTATACTGGGCTTTACTTTCCACTTTTCTATTATTTTTGGGACTAACCTATTAACCGGAGGCCCAGCCCAGAATTGTTGTTTTTTGCCTATTTCAGTATTTCGAAGAAATAGAATATCAAACGGAGTCCAAACGGAATAAAACCTTCGGGAACGTGATTTCCTCACCGAACGTGATCCAGGAGACTTGGACCCTACTCCAAGAAGTG